>CM076578.1:631245279-631584080 GCA_034641835.2 Pinus albicaulis
TGAAAATTAGCTCAGTTATTCCTGAGAGAAGTTTTCCTGCTAACTGTCCTCCAAATCGCATGCACTTGCTAGCTATTCTACAAATTCTAACTTTTGTGGCCATGTGGAGTGACAATTTTTCCCTGCACCGACACGATTCCCACTGGTTTAGGTACAATTTGTCGAACCATTAAATTGACTATGTCTCCCATGAACCGATAAATTAGCGCCACTTGGCGTGTTTGATGTTGTCGATTCTAGGCATTTTTTACCACTTCCTACCAAATTATTGATTGTACTAGTGCTTGGGGTTCATTGGTGTGGGTGGGTTACAACCCACCGTAGTTGTATTTGAAATTTCACACAAAAAAATTAAACCAAAACCACCTATGAATTGGAGTTGGTGATATGGTTCCCATCGATGGTAGAAAACTACATTATAACATTAAACTATGACCAAACCATTGCATGTAATTTCACATCCCTGAAACGTCGGGTTAAAAATTGTTAACGAACACACCAACATAAAACTTCAACACTGTTCACATGAACTGTGATTTCAGAAACCACTGGTGGTTAATTGTCATGGGTTGTGCTTGAATTTACTGCATGCCATAACATTAACCGTGATCACGCCTCCCCATACAGGTTCACATGTCGATGTCAGTGGTGTTGACTGCCATTGTTAAAACATTTGGTCGATCCTTGGGTTATACATATATCATATGGTTCGTTGAAATTTTATACGGTTGGTGTATCATATGGTTGTGAAACAACATAAGGTTTGTGGCATTAGTATATGGTGTTGGGGCCAGGGCTAACTCTGAGCCCCTGTCTGCCAACCATGTATCATAGTTGGGTGGACTGAGGACTAGGGGTTAACCCTGGTCCCGACCCCAAAATAAAATCACAATAAACCTTAAATAGAAATTGTATTCTATGATTTTTAAGAACCATAGATGGCATGGTGGTATGAGTTCGTGCTACCACCCACAAGGTCCACTATTAAAACCCCATAGAGGCTCACTCTGGCTATATACAAAATTTTATATAAATAGGAGGAGGCCACGTGGTATCCATCAATTGGACCATGTGGCTCTCCCTCATTGGACCAACCCATGAACCTATAAACCAATCAAAAAATGCCAACCAAAACCAAGAAGAATGAGAGAAGTGTCATCTAATGACTCGCCCACCAAAATATATAGTCATGCTTAATCATTGCCCAGTCAGCATACGAACTGCTAACTGGGCATCCCTTCAACCCAAAATTTTAAAATTTTATTGGCATATCAATTCAATAATAACGCAATATATGAATCATATGATAATTGTTTTAAGGGAAATTAATTGTGTTGGATTCAGGGCAACACGATATTCTCTTTGGCGATGGTTTCAAGCCGTTATGAGCACCTTGAAATTTTGAGCATCATACTGATCCACTAGATCATTCCTCAACACTGGAAGTTTTTGGACCTCCAAAATCTCATTTTCATTCAAAAAATAGATGACGATATGGTTCCCTCACCCTTCCAATCTCAATCCAATTGTATTTTCTTGGATTTGTTGCTTTGGGTTTTTTATGAAAGTACTTCACTTTCCCTGATTTTGGAGTCCTTGTCTTGCCTTCAAAGATGACATATTGTTGCAATTTATCAAGATATCCATAATATAAAACTACCCTTGAAGGAATCTAAACATTCCCTCCATTGTCTTCAATCACAGGAAGCTTATCCAATCTCAAATTTGCTTCACCTTTAACATTATCATTATAACAATGCTTATCATGGCTAGCCTTGGACTTCAATCTACTCTTTACCAAATGTGATCGCCATCGCCATGCACCATATGTATTCAAAGATAAAACATTATGAAATCCACAATAAGATTTTTTGGAACCAATGTCCTCTTTTTCAAATATTTTTTCATTTTATTCATGACCCCTACATTCTTTAACACTGGCATCTTGTTCACACTAATGTTAAACAATGATGCATCATGTTGCAATTGAACTTCATGTTGTTTACCTCTTTTAGGAGGTGACATTTTAGACTCCTTAAACATCTTATCTCATGGATTAGAAACCTTAATGACATCAAATTTAAAATTTGATTCATATCCTTGGAAGGCTTTAGGTTCCTCAAAATTTTTGTTCTTGAACATTACCAATTCAAAATCCTAACTATAATTAACAATGCTTTTCATTTGTGCATCATTCATAAGAGATAAACTCAATTTATTTGCTATGTTCTCTAATATTGTAGTTAATCCCATTCTTGTGAAAATAATATGTTTTCTCATGGAGATGAAAAATGGCTCTCCTATCATAAAGATATGGACTTCCCAAAACAAAACCACATATAATAAGTAGAACTACATCAAGTTCAACCTCATCAAGAAAAATTTTCAGTGATTACAAATCTAAGGATGCATTTCCTTGTCACCTACAATTTTTCGTTCTAACATACCCAACCTAAAGGATAAGGTTTAGGATGAGGAATGGTTTCTAAATTAAACTTCTTGACAATGCCCTCTGAGATCAGATTTGGTTGTGAACCACTATCAAATAGTGTATCTATCTTGGGATGTTTTGAAATAACTCTAATGTGGAAAAATTGTATTCTTGTTTTTCCATAATGACTTTCATTGAGATAGTTTTAAGAACTAGTACTTGTAATGTCCTAACCTTTCATTCCCATGGTTTTGATCTTTGTTTCATCCCCAGAATTAGAACACAAATCATGTTTTGTAGTTGCAGTTATATTTTCTTTCTCCCTTTTTTAAACTTTTTGGGTCTCATCTAAGGATGAAGTTTGCAATAGTGATCTTCGTCATGACCTTCCTTTAAACAATTCTTTCACATTAATTTTTCTCCCTCTTTTGTTGATGGAAGCATTTTTCTTCCCTTTTCCTTTTTCTCAAGACTCAATGGTGTTCTCGCTTGTTTCAGAAAAGTGTTTCCCTCTTGCTTCTAGATTTGTGGCATGTAAACAAACTTCAATTAAAATTTTAGGGTTAACCATTAGAATAGTTTGTCTCAAATATCTATTTGAACCTCCAATGTATTTGAGTAACTTTTCCTAAGATGATAAATCTACACCCAAAATCAATGCTCTCCTTCTAAAATCTTGGGTATAAATTTGCACACTTCGACCCTTTAACTAACTAAAGTTTTGTCAATCCATGATAGATTTCTACATGTATGGTAAAAGATAAAAATGTCTTCTTAATGAAGAAATAAAATCATTCCAAGAGGATAAAACCTTAGCATGTTTATCCATGTCCTCTTGATTCTTGGCTTCCCACCAAATGAGTGTTTCACTTTCCAACCTTAATGAAGCAAGTTGAATCTTAGTCTCATCATCCTTGATCCTTTGTATCCTGCAATATGCTTCAAGCTGACAAACCCAATTATCTAATTTCTCCGCATTTACCTCTCCATTATACATAGGAAATTCAAAATTTATGTCAAGTTTCAACAATGGAGTTTTACCATGTCCCTTTGGAGAATGTGGTCGTGTTTGTGAAGTGGTTGATGTGGAACATGATGATGGTGAAGATGGTGGTGAGGATGGAGGTGAAGAAAAAAGTGGATTTAAAGGTGTTTTTTCATAATTCCCTCCATTCTGTTTGGGAGGCTTGTCCCCATCTCATCAATCTCCTTTTGGATTTTTATCTCCATCTCCCTTTGGAGGATTAAAGCTCTCACCTTGCAACCTTGTATTCCTCTCCTCTTAATGAAATTTCACCATTTGTGTCATGTCAAAGAATGCCTTCCTGAAAGCCTTCTCATCCTCTGACATATTTTTAGTCTCTCCTTCATGTGCCATGATAGGTTAGGCTTTTGGTGAAACTTGTGGTAGATATTGTGGAAAATGTTCTCTCCTTGACCTAAATTGAGGACTTGCTAACACAAGCTTGACTTATCCTCTTTTGAGCTTCAACATTGTAAGCATTAGAAACACTTGCAACAAAATTAATCCCTGAAAACAACCAAAGAACCAAAGATCTGATGCCAAAATTATTTGTATATCTAAACTTGAGAGTTTATGATGAAGATTGCAAGTGGAATGTTTATGGTTTTTAGGATATTATTTCAACTACATTAACAGATAAACATGATTTTTAAGCTCAGTTTTTTTAGAAAATAAAGAAGACATCAACACCATAACAATATACACAAGACAACAAATGATGAAGGAGTTGACCTCTCCTAGGCTACATCTCCTGATCTAGCTTACAATGTTGGGCCTCTTTCATTATGCCCAAAAATATATGTTTACATCAACTTACAGTGCTGAGAATGCAAAAAAAATGTCTCCAATGGCTCCAAAACAATCAAAAGTCCCTAGTTTGGCTCTTTCTGGACTCAAAAATGTCAAACATTGGCTCTGGTATGCTTCACAGAAGTTTTCCTGGTAAATTTTCTCCAAATCACACCCGCCTACTAATTATTCTATAATTTCTGACTTTGGTGGGCACGTGGAGAAATATTTTTTCTTCGCGTTGACGCGATTCTCGTTGGTTGGGTATAATTTGTCGAACCATTAATTTGACTATGTTTCCCATTAACTGATAAAGTACTTCCACTTGACGCGATTGATGTCATTGATTGTGGGAAATTTTAACTACTTCCCACTGAAGTATTGACTATACTTGTGCCTGGAGTCCATTGGTGTCGTTGGGTTACAACCAGTCATAGTTGTAATTGAAATGTCACGCCAAAATATTACAACCAACCCACCTTTGAACTGGAGTAGGTGGTATGGTTCCCGCTGATGGTAATAAACTGCACTATAACATTAAAATCTGACCAAACCATTTCATGTGATGTCCACTCCCAAAATTTCCAGGTTAAGAACTATTAACGAACCCACCAACATAAAAATTCAGCATTGTTCATATGAACCGTGATTCCAGAAACCACTGGTGGTTAATTTTTGTGGGTTGTGTTTGAATTTACCATGCATGATAACATTAATTATGATCGTGCCTCCCCATATCCGCTCACATGTCTACTTGGTTGGTGTTGACCACCATTGTTAAACCATTCCACTGAACTTTGGGTTATACATAAATCATATGGTTCGTTGAAATCTTATATGGTTGGTGTATCATATGGTTGCGACATAACATAATGTTTTTGGTGTTACCATATGGTGTTTGGGTAAGGGTTAACCTCGGCCCTATTTTCATGCCATGTATCATGGTTGGGTGGACCGAGGGCTACGGGTTAACCGCGATCCTGAACCCCAAATGAAATCATAATAAACCTTAAATAGAAATTGTATCTTATGATTGTTATGAACCATTGGTGGTGCAGTGGTAGGAGCCCGTGTTTCCACCCCATAGGTCCAATGTTCGAACCCAATAGAGGCCTGCTCTGGCCATATTGAAAATTGTACACAAATAGGAGGACACCACGTGGGAATCATTGATTGGCCCACGTTGATGTCCCTAATTGGTCCAACTCACGAACCTATAAACCAATAAAAAAAATTCAACCATGACCAATAAGAATGATACAAGTGTCATCCAATGAATATCCCACCGAAATACACAGTCATACCCAATCATTTCCCAGTTAGTGTACAAACTACTGACTAGGCTTTCCTGCAAACCAAAATTCTAAAATTTTAGTTATTTTCCAATTCGATAAAAACATGATATCGAAATCATACAATATCGGATTTGAGTGAAACAAATGGCATCGGATTTAAGGAGATGATTTCCTCTCTTTGCCGCTAGCTTCGAGCCGTTCCAAGAACTTTGAAATTTTGAGCATTATATTGATCCACATGATCACAAATTGTGTTCGAAAATAATCTTACTCCAGGATTATTTTCATGAATATCTTCTATAAATGAACCATAAAGTTGTTGTTGTGATGAGGTATTTTTCTTTTTTTTCCTCCTTTCTTTATTTCTTCTTGATGCCAAGAATCAGACCTTTCCTGTAGTCAAGATATATAGGAGATTAGAAAAAACACTTACTTGGCCAAAAATAAGCGTTCATAAAACATACACTTTGCACTAATAAATCCATTTTGGAATGAATCTTATAATATCAAAGTGAATTAAATGAATTTTTTTATGTTTTCAAGAATTATTAAAACCATCAAAATCCACTAAGTACACTAACGAGAAGCCATGTGAAACAACACATGTAAGATTATCACAAGGAGAATATCAGAGAGTCATTTAAAATAGAAATATGATATACCAAATCTCTGAAATGAAAATATTCTGATAATACAATGGTTATAAGAGAAATATAAAAAAAAAGAGTCTCAAAATAAGAGCTTTGATGAAACATAGGAAAGGTTTATCATGAGTATTATTTTCGGAAGATATACAAAATTACATTCTCGAAGTAAACAATCCCGATAAAAAATTATCTGAAATTAAATATTATAATAGTAAAAGTGTATCAAAATATTATTTTTCTTAACCTTATTTTTAAAGAGGTTCTGATGAAAGAGGTTTGATAAAGGTATCAAAAATACTTGAGGAATTTCGAAGGAGTCTGTTTTAAGAGGTATAATAAAATGCACTTTCAAAATGAAAAGTTCTGAAACAAATATTTTAATAAAAAGTTTTCGGGTTTAAAATCTCAGAAGAGTTCCTATATTATGTTTTATGATATTAAGAGCTACAAAGTAAAGTATTTAAATATTAATAAAGGCGTTGGGAGGTTGGCCTTCGTGGAGGAACCTTTTTGTAACACTTATTTATAAATCTTACAAAGTAGGGAAGTTTTTATAATAAATATTTTTCATATAAAGGGAACTTCAAGAGTGGGCCCATTGAAACTCATTTTTCTCATAATATTTATAAAATTAATCTCTGATAAGGCTTTTTTCGATAAAGGGAAAGACCCTAAGTTTTATAAGGTTTTTTTTTTCAAAGTGCTTATGACTAATTTCACTTATTATCCCTTATCAATAAAACAAATTATTTTATATAAATAAACTAAGTATGAAAAAAGGGTCCCCATTATTTATTAGGAACTAAATATAAATGGGGGTTGTTTTTTGTGTACAACAGTTGGTGATACACTGGGAGAAACAATTATCTTTGTTAAATAAATGAAATTTGAAAATATAAAGGAATAAAAATTGAAAAGAATAGAATGCCAAAATTCGTATTTTTACTAAAATTTATTGAATAAAATTAATTATTTAAAAACTTCATAAACTATTATTTATAAAATATTGTATTAGTCTTTGACAATTATTTTAATAATATCATTTGTAATGATCAGATAAAGAACTGTTGAAAGCTTTTCATTAATATAGACTCTTTTTGTCACTAGTAGTGCCACTATTGCCAACAGGAGTCCATAACCTTGACAAGGTTATAATTTATTTAAGAAATATTAGTATTCCATCCACCAGAAAAGATTTTAGATGGTTTTAGTTCATATTTATTTAAATTTTGATTTTTCTTGAAAATCATTGTCCTCGCTTGGTGACTAGATATTGAAAATTCCATTCACAAGTATTAATGATATTGAGCAAGCCAGGTCATGATGAAACCCCTTGTCTTACATATTTTTGGCTATAAGAAACTATCCCAGATTCATAACCAGATATGATAATGTCAATACCATTAGTTCCCCATGATCAGATTAAGTTGGCTCTTAATGAGACCCCTTATCTTTCAAGCTTCATATTTTTTAATTACACTGTAAACATATTAGATTTGTGGATTGGGAGGTAAATATTATCCTTAAGGGTTGTGGATGACAGTGAGAGTCATAAGATGATAAAACATTTTTATAGTCTTTATCTATTTTAATAACGATTCCAAAATATGACTAGTCATAAGACAAAATTGTTAATGATTCAGATTACAAATAGTTCAAAAAATAATGAAAAACAAGTTATAGATTATAATATTTATGAAATTATGAATTTCATCATAATAATCACTTTCTTAGGAATTTTCCTTTTTACATATGAATTTCATGGGAAACATCAGAGAATAAATATAACAACCCAAATACAAATCCAAGAGAGTAACATACGACAAATTTGTACTAAAAACACACCAATATTTACATATGTTTATTTCCATATTTACAACAAAGTATGATTGTTCAAGAAATATTTTTTTCAATTTTATGCCATTTACGGGGAGGGATTATTTCCTACCCTGTAAGTCTCAAAGAATAAAAGTAGATGGGTCAAGCTTTTCAATGATCTGAATTTTTCTAAGACAAAGTTTTTGAAACTTTGTATGCTTACCTTTCTCCTCATGGGATTTATCCCATTTGAGATCGATGTCTCCAACTTCAAATAAAAAATTCCCAGTTGAACTTCCATCAAACCATGAATTAATATTGTTTTGATGTTTTGCATGAGTCAACTTTTCATTTTCTCTCCCTTATTCTAATTTTAGTACTTGAGACAATCTTAGCTGGAGAGAAGAGCAGGGTTGTTCTTCAATTTATTGAAATGGGGATAATGAAGGTAAATGTGCATTAGGAGGCAGCACAACTTTCTTTCCATAAACTAAATAATAAGGTAAAGTTCCTAAGGAATATTTCTAAGTAATTTTGTCCACCCATAGATCAAAAATTAAAGCTATATGCCAATTATTTTGATTCTCATCTATGGTTCACTTTATAATTTTTAAGATATTTTTGTTAGTGGATTCTGCTAAACCATTTCCTTGGGGATAATAGTTTGTAGAATATTTCACTTTGAAACCCATTTTTAATGAAAAATTAGTAATTACATTTCCAGAAAAGTATGAAGCGTTATCAAACATGAGAGCATTAGGAAGGCCAAACCTGCTAATTATATGTTGATTAATGAAATCAATAACAGTTTCAGAATTGACCATCTTTAAGGGATCTGCCTCTACCCACTTATTGAAATAATCAATAGCTGTGAGAATATATTTGTGCTTCTTAGAATAATTTGGAACAATCTCACCTATAATATCTAATTCCCACTATTCAAAGGGTTGCTCAATACTAACTAGTTGTAAATGCAAGGTTTATTTCTTTTATTTTCCTGAAGCAGTGTGGCAATTTTTTCATTTTCCTACGTAACAATCAATATCTTTGAACAAGGTGGGATAGTAGTATCTGGCATGGAAGATTTTTTGGGTAGTAGTATCAAAACTATAATGTCCACTAGTTGGCCCATTGTGTAATTCCTGCAACACCTTCTTAGATTTTGGATTATTTAAACATATAAGAAAGACAAAATCATAATTTATTCTGAAGAAAACATCATTAATAAGTTGATATTGATTATCTTTCAATGTCAATGCTCTTTTATTTTTGAAATGTATTTGAACTGGTGCATAGCCATTTTTTAAATAGAAAATCAAATCAACATATTGAGATTCAGTACCAACAACACATACGTCTGAAACTTTAATTTTTTTACCTGAATCATATTCCATTGTATTTCCAGTTGCACTAGTTACCAACTTGCAAAAATATTGGCCTGTAACAATCTTAGTTGGTTTGATTTTAAGGTCAAATTCTTGTAAATATGTGACCCAGTTGGCTCTCTTTTGTCCTAATTCATTTTGAATGAGTAACTTTTGGACTACTAGGAAAGGTAAAATCACTTTTTTGTGTGATTTTAAGAGAAAAGGTGAAAACTATTTAATAGATTTAAATACTATGAAATCTTGTTTTCCCACTTCTGAATAGTATAATTATACTCCTTATAAAGTATAACTATAAAAAGAAATAGGAGCTTGAAATTGTTCTTGATCACGTTGAGTTAAAATTGTTGCATAAGAGTGATCAGTGGAAAAAGTGTATATGAAAAACTCCTTAGAATAATCTGGAGATGACAATGAAGGAGCATAAATAATGGCTTGCTTAATTGATTAAAAATATTGTTTCTTTCATTTTCCCCATTAATAAATTTCTTTATTTATGATCATACTTTGTAAAGGCATGAAAATTTGATGCAGAAGCATCATGGTTCCAAAATTTGTAAATTTAGTAAAATCTAGGGAGTCTTGTGTTTTTCAAGGGAGTTGGTTTCCTAAGTATTGAATCATTGAAATTTTCAATGTTTTGAGTGATTTTATGTGAGACATTTAGAATAGGATTTAATTAAATATTGTGAGGCATATCTGTAAATGTTCTCAAATGTAGGAGAACATGAGAGATTTAGGCTAGTTGAGATTTCAAAGGGATTGTGAATCCTAGACTAAGGAATTAGCTGATGATTTTTTGGATTTAGAGGATTCTTAGGATTTAGTTGAGAATATTGAGGATCTGAACTAGAATTGGTTGCAGAACCCTTTTGTGTATATTTGTAAAGCCTCAAAGGCATAAGGACCATTAATATTCTTAGATAGATAATAGAATAAATCTGATTGTAAGCCTACGGGAAGAGAGAGAGAAGTAGTGTTGAGAGGCCATTGATATAGAAGATCAGACTGAGAAGGATTTCGTTGTGTAAATATCTGTTTGTAGATATAAAAACTCAATTCTGAGTTGTGCAGAGTATTGTGTGTTGATGAATTTCTTATTGTGTTTATAAATTACAGACTGTAAGTGTGAACAGTATAATTCTACATATTATAGGTGTGTAGGTGAGTTCGAGAAGAACTAGATAGCGAGCTGAGAAGTGTACAATAGTCGTATAGTTCTAAATGTGAACTAGATCCAAGTTTAGGAGAGACTAACTCTACAAAATACTAGACAAGCTCAGGAGGGTTATGTTTTGGAGAAGGAAAAATTAGTAACTAAGATCATATATCTTTTAAAGGAATGTATGCAAGCCTGTTGAATGAAATAGTGTTCACTATGGAAGAAATTGTATATATTTCCTGAAGACAAAGAACTGATGTATCTTCCTTAAAACATTAGTTTTGGAGGAAGTGTAAAGGGGAAAATAGATGGTTAGGATCAAAGCCCATAATTGAAGCAGAGAGATGGACAGTGGAGATCATAGCACAGAAAATCACGTAAGATGGATGGCCAAGATTATATCGTGAGATCTAAGTCAGAGATAAGAGATCAAGAATGGATATCACAAATAAATATGCAAGGGATTTAATGGATCATAGATTGTGAAGAGGAGCCACGTGTCGGTGGAATATTACATTGCAAATCGCATTCGGCGACTTTTATAATTTGTGTTAAGCAATCACAAGTTAAATTGTTTAAGTTCGATGAGATGAAGAGCCACATGTCAGGTGGAGCAGCCATGTGCGAATTGCACATCGCATGTGATAAGATATTGCAATGATCTATGAAATGGAATTGCAAAATGATAATTTTCTAATTTGTGAAGTGGAAAAATCAGTGAACTTACGATAAGATCAGAAAAGTGTGATGGAGTTTTGTGATGTAAGATTGCACAGAGAATAGCCTTGATAAATGTGTATAATCTTGGTATGCGTGAAGTGTCACGTGAAAATGATGGAAGGGTAAGTTTAAAGGTTTTATATGTTTCCCAATGGATTACGTCATAATTCTACAATAAAGGTTTTATAATAGACTAAAGTGGGGATTGAAAATAAAGCCTTTTATGACATAAAGCCTTGTATTTTTTCTAATAATTTTGATGTGATTACAAGTTTTGCAAAGGATGGACAATCTTTTGAAGCTGTCATAAAATTTGATGAAAGTAATGAAGAATGAAATACTGGGAATGGGCATACATAGTTAAGATTTTGCGTATGTGGGTATGTGTGGCCTTATGGCTGCATCATTTGGTATCAAAGCCAGTAAATGAAAAAAATTGTTGTAAATGAATATTGCAGAGCTAAACTATGCAAAATACATTTGGTAGCAGAGAAGAATAAGATTCTACATGAAATGGAAGAAGAATGAAAGTGTGATTGTGGAACAGAGGAGAAGAATTCAGATTATAAATATGAAAAGGTGGAGACAAGTGCAGAAAGAAAAGTCATATAGTAAAATATGTCAAAGTGATGGTTGATTTCTTGTGGAAAATGAAGATTCGTTCGAGTGTTGAAGAGTGAAAGAAGACTTCCTTGTGAAATCATACATGTAGTGTTTTATATTGACTCTGATTTGAGTTTTGCAGGTTACAGAAAAAGGAGGGATATCTCAGCAAAGACATCAAGAGGATTTGTAAGGAAAAGAAGAACCAGTTGTGTTCTTGAAGGCAGAGTAAAGTGGATACTTTGAAGAAAAGTGGCAAAGAACCTAAATGTTCCAGCTTTAGGTTGGAAAAAGAGGACAAGAGTGTTCTCAGAAGAAATTAGAATTGCAGAAGCCAAGGAGAAAAGGAGTTGCTCAATATAGGTTCTAGAGATAGAAAACCAACGTTACCGAAATACCGAGCTCAAAGGAGAGAAGGCTTGGTGAGTTACTCGCAGCAGGTATGAAGACTTGATAAGAAGGAGAGGCTTAGTGCAGTTCACGAGTGAACATATTTAGTTCACAAGAGATAGAAGAATGAATACTGATAGTCATATCAAAGGTTAAAAGAGAAGCCACAATAGAAAAAGAGTGGAGAAATATGACAAGGTAAATGGCATAGAGATGATAAGTCAAGAAGAGATTGACAAACAGAAATCTGAGATAAATTTCCATCTTGAATTATGGATGGATATGTTGTAGAGAAATAAGGTAGACCAAAGGTATGGTTGGACTATGAGAAAGAAAGTGAAATGAAATAGGCTACAAGAGAAGAGAAAGAAGCAGGTGAATATGAAGTTAATAGAAGATCTTGGAAATCTTGAGCAGATAATGGATGCTCAATTGAAATTGGAGGAACTTGGATAAGTTGAGTTGAAAATGGAAGTTTCCATTTCTGAAGTAGAACAGGGGGAAGTTCTAAGTGAATTTGAGGCTAGAAATCTACGAAAGATCTTATGAACTATTGTGATAATTCAAGGCAACATGAAGAAATGTGGACAAAATTAGCAGAAGAGGAAAATATTACAGACGATCTGAATCATATGAAAGATTCATAGTAACAAGAAGACCTGATGGTTGAAGAATCAAGTGGTACTACATGGTCTTATATTCTTAAAAATGATGATTTGTGTATGTTTGCAGGTGTAATACATGATGATGGGAAATCTTCAGGTATTTTCAAAGAAGAGGAAGGAGAGAGACATAACTTGAATTCGGTTTTAAGGAAGAAGGATGAGATAGTTAGGTCTCATAAGAAAGATCATACATAGTTGGATGAATATATTGCTTATCAGCATACTACCAAAGCTGTAAGCTGAGGAAGTTTGGCTTATATAGGTAGCCAAAAGCCAGCATAAGTGAATAAAGATTTCAAGCATGCAAATTTAACGCGTGAGGAAGCTAACATGGATATTTTATTGTTAGAAAATATTTTAAGGGATTCTAAGTCAAGCCATGGATTGAGACCTCAGGTAAATGATTTAAGTTTTAGTAATGGTGATGAAGAAATGAGGTTTCTTCAGGGATGCATATATATATATATATATATATATATATATATATATATATATAAGGAAGATTTAGTCAACCCAGAAGTACAAATGGAAGTGTCACATATCAATCACAAGGAGAATAATAGTAATGAAGAGGTAGATGGGGAAGATATGTCTCATGCTAAATAAGAATTAGTCTTAGAACTGAAGGAGACTGAGCTGACTACAAGGATTAGTTAAGGAACTGAAGGACATCTATGGGTTGTTCTCAAGGAAAAGGAGGAGAGTTATTTGGAATTGATAAGAAACCTAGTGATGAGGTGTTTGAAAGGACTCTGGTAGAAAGATAATTGTTGAACTGTTTGTTGGAAGCATCTGACTATGATGTTTTTATCAAAGATATTGAACAAAGGTTACTTGGAGATGAGATAAAAGTTCAGAAACAGCAAGAGGGTAAGGATTTAAGGATGGTAGTAAGAATCCAACAACTTCAAAGTGAAGGTAACAAACAACAGTTTGAAGATGAATGGACAGAGTGCATCAACAATTGGCAGATTGAGTACCAGTTAGAAAATGAACTAAACATGGAGATTGAAAGGATAAGAAGATCGATGATGAAAGTATCTCGGAAGAAGATAGTAGCAAGAAAGAAAAGTAGCAGGAGAAAGATAAATACAATAATAGACAATGATATTATAGCCAGTGGGACAATGCAGCATAAAGTGTGGAGACTTGGAGAACAACAACATACATCAACAACAACAACCAAAGGCAGACTAAAGAACAAAGTTTGGGATCCAGGAGGAATTCCATCAGCATTGAAAACACATGATCTGGAGATCATGAATGTTTTCTACCTTGGGAGTCTAATGCAGGAGCATCATGGTTCCAAAATTTGTACATTTAGTAGAATCTAGGGAGTCTTGTGCTTTTCAAGGGAGTTGGTTTCCTAAGCCTTGAATTAATGCAATTTTCAATGTTTTGAGTGATTTTATGTGAGACATTTAGAATAGGATTTAATTAAATATGGTGAGGAATATTTGTAAATGTTCTCAAATGTAGGAGAACATGAGAGATTTAGGCTAGTTGATATTTAAAAGGGATTTTGAATCCTAGACTTAGGAATTAGTTGATGATTTTTTTTATTTATAGGATTCTTAGGATCTAGTTGAGAAGATTGAGGATCTGAACCTGAATTGGTTGCAGAACATTTTTTTATATATTTGTAAAGCCTCAAAGGAATAAGGACCATTAATATTCTTAGATAGATAATAGAAGAAATTTTATTGTAAGCCTACAGGCAGAGAGAGAGAAGTAGTGTTGAGAGGCCACTGATATAGAAGATCAGGCTGAGAAGGAATTCATTGTGTAAATATATGTTTGTAGATATAAAAACTTAATTCTATGTTGTGCAGAGTATGTTGTGTTGATGAATTTATTATTATGTTTATAAATTATAGATTGTAAGTGTGAACAATATAATTCTGCATATTATAGGTGTGCATGTGAGTTCGAGAAGAACTAGACAGTGAGTTGAGAAGTGTACAACGGTCGGATAGTACTAAATATGAACTAGATCCAAGTTCAGGAGAGAATAACGTTACAAAATATTAAACAAGCTCAGGATGGTTACGCCGTCGAGAAAAACAAATTAGTTACTAATATCCTTTATTTTTTAAAGCAACATATGCGATCCTATTGAATGAAACAATGTTCATTATTGAATAAATCGTATAGAATTCCCAAAGACAGAGAACTGGCATATTTTCCTTAGAACTTAAGAGTTTTGGAGGAAGCGTAAAGGGGAAAATAGACATTCAGGATCAAAGCAAAGAATTGAAGTAGAGAGATGGACAGCGGAGATCATAGCATAGAAATGCAAGTCAGATGGATGGATAAGATTAGATCATTAGATCTAAGTCAGAGACAAGCAGTCAAGAATGGATATCGAAAATAAATATGCAAGGGAGTTAATGGATTGAAGGTTGTGAAGAGGAGCCACGTGTCGGTGGGAGATTACATCGCAAATCGCATTCGGCAACTTTTATATTTATGTGTTAAGCAATCACAAGTTAAATTGTTTAAGCTGCGATGAAATGAAGAGCCATGTGTCGGGTGCAGCAGCCATGTGCATATCGCACATTGCATGTGATAAGATATTGTGGTGATCTGCAAAATGGTAAGTTTTGTGAATTGAAAAATGATATATTTTTCGATTTGTGAAGTGAACAAATTAGTGAACTTGCGACAAGTTCTAAAAAGTGCCATGGAGGGTTGCGATGCGAGATTGCACAGGGAAAAGCCTCGATAAATGTGTAGAATCTTGGTAAGCTTTCAGAGTCACATGCAAAAGATGGAAGGGTAAGTTTAAAAGGTTTATGTGTGTTCCCGATGGTTTACGACATAATTCGATAATAAAGGGTTTATAATAGTCTAAAGTAGGGATTGAAGATAAAGCCTTTTATGATATAAACCCTTGTATTTTTTCTAATAATTTTGATATGATTACAGGTTTTGCGGAGGATGGGTAGTCATTTGAAGCTGTCATAAAAATTGATGAAAGTAATGAAGAATGAAATATTGGGAACGGGCAGACATAGTTAAGATTCTGCATATGTGGGTATTTGTGGCCTTATGGATGTATCATTTGGTATCAGAGTGAGAAAATGAAAAAAAATGTTCTAAATGAAGATTTTAGAGCTAAAATATCCAAGATACATTTGGTAGCAGAGAAAAATAAGATTCTGCATGAAATGGAAGGAGAATGCAAGCTTGATTGCGGAACAGAGGAGAAGAATTCAGATTATAAATCTGAAACGGTGGAGACAAGTGCAGAAAAAAATTTCAAACAGTAAAATTGTAACAACCATTCTATTATGAAAATTAAAAAAAAATTACTTTTTACAATAAAACTTACAACCAGTAACCAAACTATTCAATAAAAGAATTGCTGTGCATATTTTTGAATTAAAACACGATTTTTATATAAACATAACTTCTACTAAAGTTCTAGTCTCCTCTTGGCGCATGTAATTTCGTTTCTTTCCTACCCTACGACGTTCCTTACACAATTAATTGGTTTACTTATCCCATGGTTTAAGTTTATTTTTCCATACCACATCTTGACTTAACCTAAGGTTATACATCCTACAAACGCTATAAATGATGCACTCGTTCCTTCCAAGGTGTTAGCTAGCACAACCTGAGTCATAAATATTGCAGTACCGATTATTAAATTCTGTTGAACAACTGTAGGTTTGATTGAGATGTTTTGGGGTTCTTCGTGTGATCTCTGCCATATATTGTAATGAGATCTACGGTCATCATTTGGGTAGGGGAATGCATTGCTATCCCTGCCAAAACCCTAAGCAACATTGGTCACTTTTCACTATGCATGAGTTGGTAACCTGTTTTCATTTAGTAGTTTTGTGTTTTTCCGCAGCTCTCTGAGCCATAGCTACACCTCCAGGGTATTTCCACCAGTTCACCATGGGAATACCATTATTGTCTACTTCATAAGTCTGCTATATAGTTTGAAGGATATACCATTCCGGAATTGATGGTTTTTGGGTTACACTTTTTCCATCGCGGACATTGTGCCTTCTTCAAAAACATTGATTCTCATACCCCATGCACAAGTAACTCGATTTCCTTTTCTTGTTTTCTAGTCTTTTAAGTGTTTCCATAATTATTCATAGTATAAGTCTTCTTATTCCTCTACTTTTACTTTTATTAAAGTTTCACCCTTCATGACCTTTGCATTTTTTTGCAGTGTTAAGGCTCAAAGCTTTAAAGGAAAATTTCCAAATGAATTAGGTCTCCGGTAAGCCTTTAAACGCTAACTCTTTCACATAAAATTTGTTCTTTCCCAAAAATAGAGTTAATTTATACTCTAGAAGGTTCAATTACCCGTTTCCTTCTTCTGCCATTGTTACAGGATTTCAAAATCTGCAGGTCAGCATGCACCATGCTTAGCAGAATATTTCGACTTATCCCTTATTCATTTCAAGCCTAGCCTCAAACATGGCTGACTCTTTTTTAACTAACTATTCTAGGTACTTAAAATTACTTGCTTTTTTCAAAGTTGTTTCAATTATCTTCAATTGGCCCTCTAAATCTTCACGGGATTTTAAGTTTGAAGGGTTCATGACAGTCGGTCCATATCAAGGCTTGAACCTATGTAACTTATTTTAAAATTTGTAATAAATGAGTTATGTAGAGACAAGATTATAAGAATTTAGAAGCATCCTCATCTTACTGTCGGTATTCATTTTATGCATTCTAAATCGAGGAAGATGGATTGGTACTTCTTGTTTTAATGCATTTTCCCATTTGGGCATTTACTATGTAATTTGGTCCTAATAAGTCTCGGACACTGCTTGAACTGTTTACTTGTTTTACTACCATGCTTTGCTATATCTTCTAATGAAGATTAAATACTTATTTTTTTATTCCAAACATTAGCTACAGACCCTTAGGTCTCCTTCTGGTTTCTGCTTCTTTTTAAAAATGTCCTTCATGGATTTTCCCTTTTTATTGGGTATGAATGTTTACTGTTTCCTTTGTGATTGTAATAATTTCTATAGGAAAATGTTTGCAATTTAAAGTAATTATGTTTACCCAGGGTAGATATTTTCTGGGCCTCGGCCCACATCATACCTCCACTTACTATTTTATTTCCTGTAAATATTTTCTCTGATGTAAAAGAATTACCGAAAGTGTATACTTGCAGAGGTAGCATTTATAATTTAGTCTATAGTTTCCTCATTAGAATTTTTTGAGTTTAGTAAGGTGACAGTAATGTTCTTTACGGTGACCATACCACCCATTTTACTGTCCGTGTACTTATGATGAGGATGATGCGCCTTGGGTTAAATTTTTCACCTATACCCTCGGTCAACAGTCTCCTCAAAGTTAGATTTTTCATTTTCTTCTTTAACAAATTCGCTATTGTTAAATACACTTCTACTATTTCTTTTATGCAGTATCCCATACCATTTAAATAGTTACATATTGTCTATAATAATTACTAAAATACTATATAATTCCTTCCTAAAATAAATTAAAGAGTATTAATCAACTCTTCAAAGATTGTTTGGTTTATTTCCAAAGTGCCTCTATTTTATAGTTTTCTCACAGTTCTTTGTTTAAACACATAGCAGATTTATTTATTTTTCTAAAATCAAGAAACAGTTTTCCATGTAATTTTGCAGTACCTATCCTAGAATAGCTTTACTGGTCTAGAACTTAGTAATGCCTTACTGTAAGTTCCAAGTCATAGAAAAGTATCAAATTCAATCACAGAATTTAACACAGTATACTTATCAGAATATAATTTAATCATGGAATTGTACACAGTATACTTATTTGAATCTATAGTTTATAGTTGTGGTCCTCTCAACCATCAAGAGAGGAGATTACGTCCTCCTTTCCCCCGTCCTCCAATCCTGAATGGTATGGGTTAACAATGCATATTGTTGTTGTGACCTCAAGACACCTAGTCCATTCAGTTTCAGAAATAAATTGGGATTTTTCGATTGTTTCCACTGGTCACTACTAGCTCTAGAAAATTTTCACTCTCCCTTTCCTCATGAACAAGACCGCTACTCATCATTAGGATCAGTCTTTTATCCCGAGAGGAGCAGGAAACTATTTCCAACTGTCCCCAACCTCTTTTCAGTTCTTGGAAAACATTTACCATCGGCTTTTACTTTTTATCCAGTTTTTTTCCATAACTAACTTTATTATTATAATTAATAATATTAATTGTCTTAGTATTTTCATTAAAAAATAATAAAAGTCATTTAACTATTTAATCAACTAGTTAACAGTAAATACAACTATCACATATTCCCTCCCTCGAAGTAGCACTACCCTTGGTGTTTTACTCTAGCTCAGCAAATATCCCCAGTAGGCGTCGTGCACAAACCCTTCATCCTCCCAAGTAGCCTCATCCAGGCCGAACTGCTTCCACTACATTTTGAACTAGGTGATGACTCATTTTCAGAGCATAATTTCTCTTCAGTCAAGTATGTGTTGCGGCTCAACCGGAAACTCGTTGTTCGGATCTACCTGTGAAAAGAAAAATGTCATGTCAAATTCCCGTACATAAATCATATATCAAGTTAGGATTCTTAATTCTATCCTACCTGTATATTTTCCCAATGTATTACATGTTTTGAATCATGCACATAATGTTTCAACAGGGACACATGAAACACATTGTGTACTCGAATCTGACTGGGTAAAGCCAACCGATAGGCCACAGGTCCTACCCTTTCCAAAATTTGGAAGGGTCCACAAAACCTAGGAGCCAACTTGGCACAAGAGGTCCACAGTAAGGTAATCCTCTTAGGTTTAATCCTTACATACACATGGTCTCCTACTTCGAATTCCTGATAAGACCTCTTTTTATCTACATAGATCTTCTGCCGATCTTGTGCAGCCTTTAGATTTTGTCTTATCTTCTTTACTTCTAATTTCATTTTAGCAAGAATCTTGGGTCCCAAAATTAATTTTGTTTCAGGGCTGCTCCAATTTATAGGTGTATGAAACTATCTCCCATACAAGGCCTCGAAAGGACTCATCTTCAGGGACTCCTGGTATGCATTGTTGTAAGAAAATTCAACTAGATGCAAATAATCCTCCCATTTGGTTGGCTGCTACATCACATACAAGCGCAGCGTGTCTTTGAATACTTGGTTTACTCACTCTGTTTGACCGTCGGTCTGGGGATGATAAGCTATACTAAAGTTTGTTTGGGTCCCTAGACCTGTAAATAGAGTCTTCCAAAATGCTAAGGTAAACTTAACATTCCTCTCTAAGATAACCGTCTTTGGAATACCATGCAGCCTGAAAATTTCCTTCATGAATATGTCTGCTATCTGTACAGTCTTGTAAGTAGAATACACATGTATAAAATGTGCATATTTACTCAATCTGTCCACTAATGCCATGATGGAGTTATTTTGATTTTTTGTTTGCAGTAAGCCTGTAATGAAGTCCAAGGATATAACCTCCCACTTCCATTCAAGTATTGGTATGGGCTGCAACAATCCTGTGAGATGTTGATGCTCTACCTTCACCTACTGAAATTCCAAACATTTTCTTAAATACTCAGCAATATTCTTACGCATACCAAGACAAAAATATACTTTTCTAATCACAGTCAACATTTTCTAGTATCCTGGGTGACCTGCATAATTACTGTGATGGTACTCATTCATTATCATCTCTTTTAGGTCCACCCAGTTTGGTACATACACCTTACCTCTAAAAGTTAGCATCTGGTCATCATTTACTCCATATTCAGAAGTACTTCCTTCCTTTCTGTTTTCTTCCA
The DNA here is from genome assembly GCA_034641835.2 of Pinus albicaulis. NCBI lineage: Eukaryota > Viridiplantae > Streptophyta > Pinopsida > Pinales > Pinaceae > Pinus > Pinus albicaulis. Next base: position 631,265,968 of record CM076578.1, read on the forward strand.
TTTTCTGCCATAGGAATTGATACTCAGTATCTTTTTGTGCTTCTTCTTTTACTTGATCTAATAATTTACTTTCAAGTTGATTGTAGTAAATCTCATAAACACAATGCGGCTTTCTACTTAAGGCATCAGCCACCCGGTTCTCCTTACCTTTTAAATGTTGGATTTCCATATGAAACACACTTAGAAAGGCATTCCATCTTGCCTATCTAGAGTTTAAATCAGCTTGCTTGAAGTAACTAATCAAGCTGCTATGATCTGTCTTTAGCACAAAATTTTTACCCAGCAAGTAGTGTCTCCATACCCGGAGTGCATGTACTACTGCTGTCAATTCCATATCATAGGTTGAATATCTTTGTTCATAATCCTTCAACTTTCTTGATTCATATGCCACCACTTTTCCTTCCTGAGATAGAACTACCCCAACACCCTTTTTACTGGCATCTTTACAAACTTCAAATTCTTTATTGGGGTTAGCTACCCTCAGCACTGGTGCAATGGTCAAAAGTTGTTTCAACTTTTCAAAACTATTCTGACATTCAACAATCCACTTGAAAACTTTTCCTTTTCTCTGTAAAGAGGCAATGGGAAAAGAAATTCTAGAAACTCCCTCAATAAATCTCCGATAGTACCCAGCTAATCCTATAAAGGACCGAATGTCTGCCACATTATGGGGTACTCACTATTCCATAATTTTCTTAATTTTATTTGGGTCAACAACAATCCCTTCTTCTAAAATGAAATGGCCTAGGTATTGGATTTTTGTTTTAAAGAGATCACATTTGCTAAACTTAGCGTACAACTGATGTTTTCTTAGCATTTCCAACACAATTCTCAAATGCTCTTTATGTTCTTCCTGGTTCTTAGAATAGATTAGAATATCATCTATAAATATAAATACAAATTTATCCAGGAAAGGATGAAAGATCCCATGCATTAACTTCATAAAGGTTGCTGGTGTCTTTGTTAAATCGAAGGGTAACACCACAAATTCATAATGCACGTACCTGGTAAAAAATGTTGTCTTGTAAATTTCTCCATCCTTGATTCGAATATGATGATATCCCGATCTTAAATATATCTTTGAAAACGCTATGGCTCCATTCACCTGATCAAATAGGTCATCAATACTTGGTAAAGGATACTTTTTCTTGACTGTTAACTTATTAAGCTGTCTATAATCCATGCAAATTTGCATGGTTCCACCCTTCTTCTTCACAAATAGCACTGGTGCTCCCCAAGGGGACACACTTGGATGAATCTAACCTTTGTCCAACAGTTCCTGTAACTGCATTTTTAATTCAGTCAATTTTGGAACACTCATTTGATAAGGAGCCCTTGACACCGGTGATGCTCCTGGCATTAACTATAGTAAATTTGATATCTCGTCTTGGTGGTAATCCAGGAATATTTTCTCGAAATACATCCATGAAATCTTGCACCACAGGTATTCTTTCCATCATAGGTGATTTTTCATTGGAATCAGCATACCCTAACCGAATAGCATAAATTTAGCATCCCTTTCTCATACATTTACTCATTTGGGATGTTTTGATTGGACGTAGTTGTAGCCGCTTCTTGACTCCTTGAATCTCCTTACATGTTCCATCTTAAATTCTGTAATAGATGATATTTTCCTTGCAATCCACTAAGGTCCAATGTTTTTCTATCCAATCCATGCCTAGAAAAACATCATAGGACCCTAACAGCAGTATGTTCAGGTCTACTTGCAACTGTTGTTATGAAATTTCCAAAGTATAGTTTGGAATCTTGGCAGTTACTTTTCTTTTTTCTCCTGTTGCTAGTTGTACCAGCCATGAATTTTTGAATTTCTGTTCTTTTAATTTACATAGTTCCACTATTTTGGGACTAGCATAACTTACAATTTCACCTGGGTCTACCAAAATTGAAACAAATTGAGACAAAAATTTACCTTCCAACTCAATCATTGTTGGCTGATAATCTGCCTATCGATCCTCCAACGCTGCATTGATATGAGGAATATTTCGTGCCACATCACCTACTGTGGAAGCTTCATGCAGGTTTGCAACTGTGTCATTTCTTGCTCGCTGTGGGAAGCTTTTGTAGAAGTGTGCCTCACCACACCCCCAACACTGTAGAGGTGGCCTGATCACCTGTCCTTGTTCAGGCTTGCTAGATGCTTCTGTAGGCTTTTCTTCTGCTGGCCATCGGGTTTTCTAGTGATTTCTACCAAATTTTTTACTGATAGACTTTCGGGCAGAATTTTTAAAGTTACTGCTTTTGGCTCCTTTGAAATTGGAGTTTCTTTTCTGTCCTTTCCTTGGCTACCAACTTTTTCCAACCTCTCCTTTAGCCTTGGACTACTGATAGCACTTTCGTGCCTTACGAATGGCTTCATCCATGGTTCTGGGATTAACAAACTCAATACACTCTTTCATATGTGTTGGCAGGCTGCTCAGAAATCTCTGCACCTTAGCCTTTTCCTCTCAAAGATATGGAACATATCATAATAGGGAGGTGAACTTGGTGATATATTCATCCATAGTCATCTGTCCCAGCCTTAAATCATGAAATTATTTATATTTTTCATCATAGAATCGTTCTATTAAATACTTGTCTTTAAAGTATTATTGGAATGATTCCCAAGTAGCATCTTGTTCCCTAATGCTGTGAACATTCTTCACTTCTTCCCACCACAGAGTGGCTTTCTCTCTTAGCTGATATATGGCCAATCTGGCCTTCAGGTTATTGTTATATTCATACACCTGAAAATACTTGTTCATTTTTATTAACTATGCCTCTGCCACTTCCTCAACCTCACCATAAAATGTTGGTGGTTTTATTTTCCAAAACCCCCCCCTGAAGCTCTACTTTCTTCTTCTTAACCTCCTGCTGATCCGAAAAATTGTCGGATTCTGTTTCATTGTATTTTTTGTTCTTGTTTCCCTGGGATGGACTTCTTTCCACTCTATTAGTGGTATTGTATCTTGTTTGTTTTTCATCACCTTCTTGCATGCCCCTATCAGCACTAGGATGTTTTACTTCTTGGTTTTGCTTGTCTGACAGGAGTTTTAATATTTTTCCATGTTCTTGCATTAATCATTTGTTATCACTTTCGACACACACCATTTCCTCTTGCAGTTGTTGTATTGTGGTCAACAATAAGTCGGTTTGGTGTTGTTGTTCTTCCGGCAGTCTACTTGTTTGTTGGTGCTGATCGACACTTAACTGAACCCACATTTTTGGGTTCACCACTGGTTGATCTTGGGGTTCCTAAGTATCCTGGGCGGTTGGTGCATTGTCCCCCTTCTCATTATGTTTCCTGTTATACTTCTATTATGTGCATTATTATTTATACAACGTAAATGGTTAGTTGACCCTTAGGGTCCCAACATAGGAATGTTACTCTGATACCACTTGTAACAACCATTCTATTATGAAAAAAAAAAAAAATTACTTTTTACAATACAACTTACAACCAGTAACCAAACTATTCAATTAAATAATTTTGTGCATATTTTTAAATTACAACATGACTTTAATATAATCATAACTTTTACTAAATTTCCAGTCTCCTCTTGGCGCATGTAATTTCATTTCTTTCCTACCCTACGAGGTTCCATACGCAATTCATTGGTTTACTTATCATATGGTTTAAGTTTAATTTTCTAGACCAAATCTTGACTTAACCTAAGGTTATACACCATGCAAACACTATAAATGATGCACTTGTTCCTTCTGAGGTGTTAGCTGGCACAGCCCGAGTCATAAATATTTCAGTACCGATTAATAAATTATGTTGAATAGATGTAGGTCTGATTGAGATGTTTTTGGGTTCTCGGTGTGATTTCCGCCGTAGATTGTAATGAGATATACGATTAGTGTTTGGGTGGGGGAATGCTCTTTTATCCTCGGAAAAACCCTAAGCAACATTGGTCACTTGTCACTACGCATGATTTGGTAACCTTTTTTCATTCAACAGTTTTGTGTTTTTTTGTGGCTCTCTGAGCCACAGCTCTGTCTCCATGGTATTTCCACCAGTTCACCATGGGAATACCATTATTGTCTACTTCATAAGTCTTCTATACAGTGCAGAGGATATACCATTCCGGAATTGATAGTTTTCAGGTTACACTTTTCCCATTGCAAGACATTATCCCTTCTTCAAAAAAATTGATTCTCATACCTCACACACAGGTAACTCGATTTCCTTTTCTAGTTTTCTAGTATTTTAAGTGTTTCCAGAATTATTCGTAGTATAAGTCTTCTTAGTCCTTTGCTTGTCCTTTTTTTAAAGTTTCACCCTTCATAACCTCTGGGTTTGTTTGCAGCATTAAGGCTCGAAGATTTAAAGGAAAATTTCCAAATGAATGAGTTCTCTGGTAAGCCTTTAAACGCTAACTCTTTCACATAAAATTTTTTCTTTCCTCAGAATAGAGTTAATTTCTTCTCTGGAAGGTTCACATACCCATTTCCTTCTTCTACCATTGTTACAAGATTTCGAAATCTACAGGTCAGCACCCACCATGGTTAGAAAAATCTTTTGATTTATCCCTTAATCAATTCAAGGCTAGCCTCAAACACGACTGACTCGTTTTTAGCTAACTGTTCTAGATACTTAAAATTACTTGATTCTATCAAAGGGTTTTCGATTATCTTCAATTGGCCCTCTAAATATTCACGAGATTTTAAGTCTGAAGGGTTCATGACAGTCGGCCCATAGCAGGGCTTGAACCTATGTAGCTTATTTTAAAATTTGTAATAAATGGGTTATGTAGAGACAAGATTATAAGAACTCAGAAGCGTCCTCATCTTACTGTCGGTATTCATTTTTTGCATTCTAAGTCGAGGAAGATGGATTGGTACTTCTTGTTTTAATGCATTTTCCCGTTTCGGCATTTACTGTGTAATTTGGTCCTAATAAGTCTCGGACACTGCTTGAACTATTTACTTGTTTTACTACCATGTTTTGCTATATCTTCTAATGAAGATTAAATACTTATTTTGTTATTCCAAACATTATCTATAGACCCTCGGGTCTCCTTCTGGTTTCTGCTTCTTTTTTAGAATGTCCTTCCTGGCTTTTCCTTTTTTATTGGGTATGAATATTCATTGTTTCCTTTGTGATTGTAATAATTTCTATAGGAAAATGTTTGCAATTTAAAGTAATTATGTTTACCCAGGGTAGATATTTTATGGGCCTTGGCCCATATCAGACCTCCATTTACTATTTTATTTCCTGTAAAGATTTTCTCTGATGTAAAAGAATTACCGAAAGTGTATACTTGCAGAGGTAGCATTTATAATTTAGTCTATAGTTTCCTCATTAGAATTGTGTGAGTTTAGTAAGGTGACATTAATGTTGTTTACGGTGACTGGACCACCTAGTTTACTATCCGTGTACTTATGATGAGGGACGATGCGCCCTGGGTTAAGGTTTTCACCTATACCCTCGGTCAACAGTCTCCTCAAAGTTACCTTTTCATTTTCTTCTTTAACAGACTCGTTGTTGTTAAATACACTTCTACTATTTCTTTTATGCAGTATCCCAGACCATTTAAATAGTTACATATTTTCTATAAGAATTACTGAAATACTATATAATTCCTTCCTAACATAACTTAAAGGGTATTAATTCACTCCTCAAAGAATGTTTGGTTTATTTCTAGAGTGCCTCTATTTTACAGATTTCTCATAGTTCTTTGTTTAAACACGTAGAAGATTTATTTATTTTTCTAAAATCAAGAAAAATATTTCCACGTACTTTTATAGTACATGTCCTAGAATATATTTACTGGTCTAGACTTAGTAATGCCTTACTGCACGTTCCAAGTCATAGAACAATATCAAATTTAATCACAGAATTTAACACAGTGTACTTATCAAAATATAATTTAATCGTGGAATTGTACAAAGTATACTTATCTAAATATATAGTTTATAGCTGTGGTCCTCCCAACCATCAAGAGAGGTGATTACGTCCTCCTTGCCCCCGTGCTCCAATCCTCAATGGTATGGGTTTACAGTGGATATTTTTGTTGTGACATTAGGACACCTATTCCAAACAGTACCAGAAATAAATCTGGATTTTTTTAGTGTTTCCATTGGTCACTACCAGCTCTGGAAAATTTTCACTCTCCCTTTCTTCATGAACAGAACCCCTACTCCTCACTGGGATCATTCTTTTATCCCCAACGGAGCAGGTAAATTTTTCCAACTGTCCCCAACCTCTTTTCAGTTCTTGGAAAACATTTACCATCAACTTTTACTTTTTATCCAACTATTTTCCATAATTAACTTTATTATTATAATTAATAATATTAATTGTCTCAGTATTTTCATTAACAAATAATAAAATTCATCTAACTAGCTAACAGTAAATACAGCTGTCACAAAAATCTAACAATGTGATGGTTGATTTCTTGTGGAAAATGGAGATCCATTCAATTCTTGAAGAGTGGAAGCATATTGCCTTGTGAAATCATACAAGTAGTGTTTTATATTAACTCTGGTTGAATTTTTCAGGTTGTAGACGAAGGAGGGATATCTCAGAAAATACAGCAAGAGGAGTTGTAAAGAAAAGAAGAACCAGTTGTGTTCTTGAAGGCATAGTAAAGTGGATACTCTGAAGAAATGTTGCAAAGAACCTAAATGTTCCAACTGAAGCCAAGGAGAGAAGGAGTTTCTCAAGAGAGGCTCTAGAGATAGAGAACCAGTGTTACCGAAAGACTGAGCTCAAAGGAGAGAAGGCTTGGTGAGGTACTTGTAGCAGGTATGAACACTTGTTGATAAGGAGAGGCTTAGTGCAGTTCACCAGTGAACAGATGCAGTTCACAAGAGACATAAGAATTCCTACTGATATTCATAGAAGAGGTTCAAAGAGAAGCCACAACAGAAGAAGAGTGGAGAAATATGCCAAGGTAAATGGCATAGAGAAGATAAGTCAAGAATAGATTGACAAAGAGAAAGTTGAGATAAATTTCCATCTTGGATTATGGATGGATATGTTGCAGATAAATAAGGTAGACCAGAGGTATGGTTGGACTATAAGAAATAAATTGAAATAGCATAGGCTACAAGAGAAGAGAAAGAAACAGGTGAATATGCAGTTAATAAGAGAGCTTAGAAATCTTGAGCAAATAATGGATGTTCAATTGAAATCGGAGGAACTCGGAGAAGTTGAGTTGAAAATGGAAGTTTCCATTTATGAAGTAGAACAAGAGGAAATTATAAGTGAAGTTGAAGTTTGTAGATCTGTGAAATATCTTATGAACTATTATGATAATTCAAGGCAGCATGAAGAAATGTGGAAAAAGGTAGCAGAAGAGGAAAATCTTACAAACGATCTGAATCATATGAAAGATTCGGAGCAACAAGAAGACCTGATGGCTGAAGCATCAAGTAGTACTGCAAGGTCATATGTTCTTAAAGATGATAATTTGTGTATGTTTGAAGATGTAATACATGATGATGGAAAATCTTTGTGTATTTTCAAATAATAAGAAGTAGAGAGACACAATTTGAATTATGTGTTAAGGAAAAAGGATGAGACAGTTAGGTCTCATAAGGAAGATCATACACAAGTGGAGGAAGATATTTCTTATCAGCATAATTCTAGAGTTGTAAGCAGAAGAATTTTGGCTTATATGGGTATCCAAAAGCAAGAAGAAGTGAAGAAAGATGTCAGGCATACAAATTTAATGCTTGAGGAAGCTAATAGGGAGATTTTATTGTTATAAAATTTTCAAAGGGAGCCTAAGTCCAGCCATGGATTGAGACCTCAGGTAAATGATTTAACTTTTAGTAATCTTGATGAATAAATGAGATTTATTGAGGGATGCATAGATATATATATGAGTAAGGAAGATTTATATAGCCCAGAAGGACAAATGGAAGTGTCACATATCAATCACAAGGAGAAGAATAGTAATGAAGAGGTAGATGGGGAAGATATGTATCATGCTAAAAAATAATCAGTCTTAGAACCGAACGAGATTGAAATGACTATGAGGATTAGTCAAGGAGTTGAAGGAAATGTATGGTTTGTTGTCAAGCAAAAAGAGGAGAGTTATTTTGGAATTGATAAGCAACCTAGTAATGAGGTGTTTGAAAGGAATCAGGTAGAAAGTGAATTGTTGAACTGTTTGTTGGAAGCATCTGAGTATGATGTTCTTATCAAAGATATTGAGCAGAGGTTGTTTGGAGATGAGATAAAAGTTTAGAAGAAACAAGAGGGTAAGGATGTAAGGATGGTAGTAATAATCCAACAACTCCAAAGTGAAGGTAACAAACAACAGCTTGAAGATGAATAGGAAGAGTGTAGCAATAATTTTTAGAGTGAGTATCAGTTAGAAAATGAACTGAAAATGGAAATTGAAAGGATAAGAAGGTCGATGATGAAAGTATCTCAGAAGAAGACAATAGTAAGAAATAAAAGCAGTAGCAGAATGATAAATACAAGAGAATAATGTGAGAGTATAGCTAGTGGGATAATGCAGCATAAAGTATGGAGACCTGGAGAACAACAACAAACAACAAAAACAATAACCAAAGATAGACTGCAGAACAAAGTTTGGGATCTAGGAGGAATTCCATCAGCATTGAAAACACACGATCTGGACGTCATGAATGTTTTCTACCTTGGGAGTCAGATGTAAGAGCATCGTGGTTCCAAAATTTATAAATTTAGTAGAATCTAAGGAGTCTTGTGCTTTTCAAGGGAGTTGGTTTCCTAAGTATTGAATTAATGCAATTTTCAATGTTTTGAGTGATTTTATGTTAGACATTTAGAATAGGATTTAATTAAATATTGTGAGGCATATTTGTAAATGTTCTCGAATGTAGGAGAACATGAGAGATTTAGGCTAGTTGAGATTTCAAAGGGATTGTGAATCCTAGACTTACAAATTAGTTGATGATTTTGTGGATTTAGAGGATTCTTAGGATTTAGTTGAAAATATTAAGGATCTAAACTAGAATTGGTTGCAGAAACTTTTTTCATATAATTTTAAAGCCTCAAAGGCACAATGACCTTAATATTCTTAGGTAGATAATAGAAGAAATATAATTGTAAGCCTACGTGTAGAGAGAGAGAATTAGTGTTCAGAGGTCACTGATATAGAAGATATGGCCGAGAAGGAATTCATTGTGTAAATATCTGTTTGTAGATATAAAAACTCAATTATGAGTTGTGCAGAGTATGGTGTGTTGATGAATTTGTTATTGTGTTTATAAATTATAGATTGTAAGTGTGAACAATATAATTCTGCATATTATAGGTGTGCAGGTGAGTTCGAGAAGAACTAGACAGTGAGCTAAGAAGTGTACAATGGTCGGATAGTTCTAAATATGAACTAGATCCAAGTTCAGGAGAGACTAACACTACAGAATACTGAAGAATCTCAGGAGCGTTGCGCTGTAGAGAAAAACAAATTAGTAGCTAAGATCATTTATTTGTTAAAGGAACATATGCAAGGCTATTGAATTAAATAATGTTCATTATTTAAGAAATTGTATAGATTTCCCGAAGACGGAGAACTCACGTATTTTCCTTAAAACTTAAGATTTTTGGGGGAAGCGTAAAGGGGAAAAATAAACTGTCAGGATCAAAGCATAGAATTGAAGTAGAGAGATGGACGACAAAGACCATAGCACATAAATGCAAGTCAGATGGATGAACAAGATTAGATCATGATATCTAAGTCAGACGTAAGCGGTCAAGAATGTATATCACAAATAAAGATGCAAGGTAGCTAATGGATCGGAGGTTTTGAAGAGGAGCCACGTGTCGGTGGGAGATTATATCAACAAATCACTTTCAGCAACTTTTATTTTTATGTGTTACGCAATTGTGAGTTAAATTTTTTAAGTTGTGATGTGATGAAGAGCCATGTGTTGGGTGGAGCATCCATGCAAATATCGAACATCGCATGCGATAAGATGTTGCGGTGATCTGCGAAATGGTATGTTTTACGAATTGTGAAATGACATATTTTTTGATTTTCGAAGTGGACAAATCAGTGAACTTGCAATAAGTTCTGAAAAGTGCGATGGAGGGTTGTGATGTGAGATTGCACAGGCAAGAGACTCGGTAAAAGTGTAGAATATTGGTAAGCGTGCAAAGTCACGTGAAAAAGATGAAAGGTAAGTTTAAAGGTTTTATATGTATTCCCGATGGTTTATGACATAATTCTATAATAAAGGTTTTATAATAGACTAAAGTTGGGATTGAATAAAAATTATTTTATAGTTAAAGCATTTATAATAGCGGTTGAGGAATTAAATCAGGGTACCACAAAGCCTGTGTTAATGGTGATGTATTGCGGGTAATTTAAATACTTCCATATAATAATTTTAATGAAGAATGAAATCCTGGGAACAGACAAACATAGTTAAGATTCTGCGTATGTGGGTATTTGTGGCCTTATGGATGCATCACAATCTGTGAAATATCAAGAACAAAACGTTTAACAAAATTAAGTTTACCAAGAAAAGACTCCATTAACTTCTTATTATGAGGCAAGGGAATTTTTGATATAACTTTGACTCTTTCTGGGTATATATTGATTCCATATTTTGAAACAATAAAGCCTAGTAGCTTACCTTCACTTAGATCAAAGAATTTTTTTTTAGGATTCAAAGAAATTTCAAATCTCCTACATATTTCATAGATCTACTTTAAGTCATTTTGATAATTACTCATTTTCTTTGAATGGATTGTAATATCATCTAAATAAACAACAACTGATTTATTAATAAAACCTTTGAAATCAATATCTATAGCTCTTTGGAATGTAGCCCCATCATAAATTAAACCAAAAGGAAATATTTTATAAGTGTAGCTTCCCCATATGATTCTAAATGTTGTTTTCAATCTATTTGTAGGATGGACATCGATCTAGTTATAACCTGAAAAACCATCTAAAAATTATATAAGATCAAAACCTACAACAGACTGAAATATTTGTTCCATCGGAGGGAGGGGAAATTTGTCCTTTTCATATTATTTGTTCAAATTTCTAAAATATGTACAAATTTGAATATCACCACTTTTCTTTCTGATAGGGATAAGGTTTGACACCCACTTTGAATGTATGACCCAAAAATTTATTTTATCTTTAAGAAAGTTATTTATCTCGGTCTTCATTTGCATTTCAAGGTTCACATCAATTTTCCTAAGCCTCTATTGAACTAGATTCACATTGACAATCATGGTGATGGTATGTTGGATGATCAAGGTTTCGTATGTCTTCAGGTCATCATAAATCCAGGAAAAAACATCCTTATATCTACTTAACATTTGTATGATAGGAAAACCTTTCATCAGTAGAGAATCCAAGTCCTAAATTAATGTTTTGAGATTTCTCCTCGAACCCTAAATTAACAAGGTCAAACGTTAATATGATACAATGGAGTTTACAGTTCGTAGGTTTCTTGAATATATCCTTCATATCATATAAAACTTCTAAATTTACCACAGGTATAGGTAAATAATTTTCATCAAAGGATTTATTTAGCTCCCTATCATGTTCATTTTCATCAATGATGTGATATAACACTGTTACCGATGAATAGGTAACCTGACCTCAAAACGGGAACTCTAGCCCAAAAAGTCTCAAAAAACATGAAAAAACACCCCCAAAACAAAAAGTGTGTCTTCCAGAACGCACTTGGTTTTTTTTTAAGGTCAAATTTCAAAATTTTATAAAATTATGCTAAAAACAAAATTGTTTGTTGAAAAAAGGATTGAAAAAACACCCTCAAAACAAAACCAGTTGATGCTGGAATAACAAAAAAAAAAATTGTGTCATAATTTTGACACTTGTAACAATGGAATTAAATACAACATATTAAGACATTTTTTAAAATCATAAATTTCTAACATTTTTGATAGATGATGTTAAAGATAAAAAAATACATGTCTGAAGGGCTTATCATTTCGAACAATTTTCATCCATGTTGTTAAACATAAAATATCTTGACTCTAAACAACCCCAAAATTGTAATTATTGTCAACCATAACACTAAAGATAAAATTTGGTAGCGCATAAAAACCTTAATGACAAGTTGTAAATCTAAAGTTTTTTAATCTTAAGTTTTCAACATACTTGAACAATGAAATTATGGAGAAATTATAAGACTTAAACAATTTAAAAAAACGAACGAGTAAATGAAAAAATTATCATTGAATAGAAACAAGGAAGAGTAATTTTAATTTTAAAGGATAAAAACTTATCTTTTTTCAAATCTTAGCATAAGACAAATTTAAATCTAATTTCAATGAAAACCTAAAAATCAAGCATCAAAACAAAGTGTTCCCTTTCAATGACGCATATAATTATTAAAAATTTTAAAAGTATCTTATACCAAATGGTAACAATACATAATATCATGGTAATATCACTGCATAACCCAAAAATTCAACATCAGTTTCTATTTTCTATTTTACTTATAATTAAAATATCAACATTGGTACATTGAATATAACATAAATTATTTTTGTAATTCATTGTTTCATTTTCGATATTCTAAAGAGATGAATTCTTCATAATTAAAACATATAATCGAACAAAAATAGAAATGTCTCATAACTTCATGAAAAATGAGATGGAAGTCAAAAAAATTATTTCAAGTTACCATGCAAACATCAATTACATAAAAGTGTCTTAGATAGTTATTCAAAATCAACCATAGGTTTGGCACACCATCATAACCTACATCATCAGATGAATGGCTCGATGCAGATGCAGATGATCCATATTCTTCTCTTTCATCAACTAGTGCTCCATCTGAGTCAACATGCATGCCCACCATTTCAGAGTTCAAAAGTCTTGTACATCTACGTCTACATTCTACAGAGTCCCATCTCAACAGTAATTGTTCTGGTAGCAAGTTATTCAAAATATTTATAGTCTGCAATCAAAGAGTTCCTCTCTTTGTCAAATTGAAGTCATACACAAGTATGTCAACATCCTCCAATTTTAACACATCTGTGCGGCGACAATTTATATTTGTGCCCTTTCTTTTTCTCTTTCTGCCAATTATTTTTTCCACTACCATCTCTGTCTTGTACACACCATTGAAAGGGTAGGTACTTGTGGCATACCAATGTACATCAACAGTTGTAATCTCTTCATTTTCATTAATGACCTTTATAACCTTGGAAATCTAGAATGGATAGCCAAGTGGATCTTCATCTGCTAACACTGCTATCATGCAACCCTCCTTAAGATCCTGCACAAAACCCCTGTAAAGGTCTTCCATGGCTTCACGTTGTGCACGTGATCTTATAGAACCAATATAGATTTCTCTTTCCTCTACCTGTGGGGAATTAATAATAGCTTGAGGCCGTTGTTGTTAAACATTGTGTGTTTCCTGATGTTCATGTTCATTTGACATATTTTGTGGCCAAAAAAAAGGAGTCTTCAAAAGTGTATCCTCATTTATTGATCTTGAAATCATATCACTTTGATTACTGAAAAAAACTCCCACCAAACTGAACCAGCAACATCGAAGTACTCATATGTATCTCTAATACATATTTTAATTTCCTCTAGACATTCAAAATAATTTATGTCTCTCTTCTGCCTTCGTGCATTATGGAGTTCAACAACTGACTGTAATAACAATATCTTTGATGAAAATATTGGATGCTCTAGAATGAACTTCAAAAATGCTAAACTTGATGATGGTCCCCATTCTTCAACAGTTGAATACTTCTTGCCCCATATAAGTGTTATCCCATCAATTTTTTTGATACGAAATTGATGCTGGAAGCTAATGTCGTTAAGTTGTTCAATGCATTTCTCCTCACCATGCGATCCAAAAATAAACCTTCACATGTCAATAGTTTCTTCCAACACATTAAAAACAGGCTCTGGAATGTACGATTTCTTAATACATTCAATTAATGATGGCAGGCTCCCAACACCTTTCCTCCTCAATGTTACTGAAAAACGACTGAACATTTGATCAATATGGTCATGAGTATGCCCAACAAGAAGGAAACCAACCTTTATCTTTTTAAAAATCCCCAATTCAACGAGCATGTTTAGATACCCAAAAAGAACTTGATTTTTATTCTCACGACTTGTGTTGTCTAATTGTAAATACAAAACTTCAGGAAGAATCCCAGACCAATGAGTAACCACATCATGGATTATAGTTATGGTTAGATTTGCATCATTGTGAATATTTGGAGTTGTGAAGAAAACTCTTGGAAACATCTTCTCATTAAATACCATACAACCAACCAAATGAAACTGAATGAAATTTTCCTCCTGTAATTTTTTTGGTGTGTGGACAAAAAGTGGAAGAAGTGTTTTCTTTTGGTCCATACCATCAATTATCAATCCCAGATATTTATTTGGATGATCATAACACTTCTTTCGATGTTTATACAACTTTTGCCTTTCACTTGTTTGCTGATTTCGATGGTCTTGAAGTTATTTGACAACGCAATCTGTACATAGAATAAAAGAAACATATGAATACATATATTTTCATAGTTGATAAGTATCAAATTTTAAAAAACAATGTTTTGAACACATACCTCTTTCTGCCCCTTGATATTTATCTCTTGTTGCTTTAAGAGAAGCACATGTGCTGCAAATCCCCATCCTTATCTTTTTAGGAATATGAACATTGTTGAATTCAGTTTTCCATATCCTTGTAAAATAAGAATATGTAATAAAATTACCAATTTCTTCAACAGCTTCTGCATAATACTTGTATAACATGAATATTTCTCGTCTCGAGAAATTATCTAGAATATGTATTGTGTCTTTATTTAGCATACACTCTCCATGATTTGAAAAGAAGTCTTTCATCCATGTCTTAGCAGTATTTGAAAATGGCCCTACCTCCCGTTTATAATGTGCTTCTGAATAATATGTGGGATCCCTTTCCAATCTATCCTAGATTCTTGACAAACAAAAATTACCAATTGAATGCAACATTTTGAACGCCTTTCTGCAAAGCAATACATTCCCAATATGATAATCATAACCTGCTAGTGAGATTGCATGCAACCCATTAAATATGAATTTTTCATACTTTTATTCATTGACATATATGTTTTCCTTTTCTCCAAAACAAAGTTGAAATCCATATTTTTCAAGCAATCCCTTCGACAACATTCACTTGAAATCAAATGAATGACAGAACTTCTTTTTGTGAGATATTTTGTCCTCACCCTTGTATAACTGGAATGCTTTGGATTGATATGAAAAGGTCTACTCCTACTCCTAGTTGCAATATTTTCTTGCAACAGCTTCATCATTCCATCATCCTTTGTAAAAGTAGTTTCATCACCATTAGGAGGAATATTATCGCCACTATCATCATCCTCAACATAGTCACTAAATTCATCAACATCATTGCTTGGAAAATTTTCTTTACCATCATTAGTTGAAGAAAACATTTCACAAGAATCATCAACACTTTTGTAACCCTGACTCAAAATAAATTCTTCACCATCTTGACCCACGCTTTCAAATTCCTCCCTGGGAGGATTAAATTCTTCATCACCATGAGTGTCTTTGAAATGGTCACTTGGATAAAATGCAATATTCAGATCTGTGCCTCTAAAATTATCATTTGCAAGAAACTCTTCATCCTCCCCTTCCTCAGTGGTGCTCTCATAATCCTTGGGATTAGGCATAAGTGGAAGCTTTGAATTTGTATTCACTATAATTTCTTCATCCTGCCCCTCCCCTTCCTCACTAATGCTCTCATAATCCTTAGGATTAGGAATAGGTGAATGCCTTGAATCTATATTTATTGGAAATTCTTCATCCCCCCCTTCATCAGTGGTTAAATTATAATCGTTATGATTAGGATGAAGTGAAAATTTTAGCTTTGGAAATTCATCCCCATCTTCATCAGTGGTGCTGGCATAATCCTTAGGATTAGGACGAAGTGGATATTTTGACACTGCAAATTCTTCATTCCCTTCTTCCTCAGTGGTGCTGACATAATCCTTAGGATTAGGAAGAAGTGCATATTTTGACTCTGCAAATTCTTCATTCTCCTCTTCATCTGTGGTGCTGACATAATCCTTAGGATTAAGACGAAGTGGAAATTTTGACTCTGGAATTTTTTCATCCCCCTCTTCATCAGTGGTGCTTGCATAATCCTTAGGATTAGGACGGAGTGGATATTTTGACGCTGTAAATTTTTCATTTCCCTCTTCATCATTGGTGCTAGCATAATCCTTAGGATTGGGACGAAGTGGATGTTTTGACTCTGAAACATTATCATTCCCCTCTTCATCAGTGGTGCTCACATAATCCTTACGATTAGGACGAATTTGATATTTTGACTCTGGAAATTTTACATCCCCCTTTTCATCAGTGGTGCTGGCATACTCCTCAAGATTAGGACAGAGTGGATATTTTGACTCTACAGATTCTTCATTCCCCTCTTCATTTGTTGTTCTCATATAATCCTTAGGATTAAGCTGAAGTGGATATTCTTCATCTTCCTCTTCATCAATGGTGTCCTCATAATCCTTGGGATTAGGACGAAGTGAAACTTTTGACTCTGGAAATTCTTCATCATGCCCTTCATCACTGTTGCTTTCATAATCCTTAGGATTAAGAGTAAGTGGTATAACTGGCACTCGATTTACAAAAATTTCATTTTGTTGTGTCTCATCAATTTTGTTCTCATCATCTTTAGGATTACGAACAAGTCGATTTTTTGACTCTCTATTCATGGTGAACGAACTCCCGTTATATTCATCACTCTGAATAGAGTTGTTGCGTGATGAAGATGTTGACGTTGTACAAAGAAAAACTTCGCTATCAGAAGAAACCATGGCTTTCAACAAGAATAGGTTGAATGATACAAATTCCTCTCCCACTTACAATATATAGCTTAAAGATTGAAAATTTCCCTCCAAAAAAATTCGCAAAAAAATTTCCCTCCAAAATTTCCCCCCAAAAAAGTTCGCGAAAAAATTTCCCTCCAAAATTTTCATTTCAAATATTTGGTACAAATATTAGTCAAAAAATGTATTTAACATTTTTTTAATAAACTGTTTGTGTTGAAATATTTTACCGATATTTATAATCAAAATATCCACAAAATATTTCTATCATGGATGCCTTCCAAACTAAAATAATGTTTTTATTTCAATGATTTAACATTGAGTAGATGTAAGTATTAACTATAATATTACTATAATGCCTACATGCAAATATTAACTATTTTAACTATAGTGACTACATGTAAATATTTTAAAAGTTAAATTCTAAACTTACGTTATATTCATCTAAAATATATTTCAAAATTTATTAATAAACTGTTGGTCTTCAAATATTTCACCATACTTTCTATTCAAAATATCCACAAAATATTCCTTTCGTGCATGCCTTCGAACCTAAAATTAATTTCTTATTTGAATGGTTTAAGATTGACTACATGTAAATATTTACAAAAATAACAACATGTAAATATTAACTATTTAAACTATAATATTAATTATAATTAACTACATGTAAATATTTTAGATTTTAAAATTTAATCCCATGATTTTAAACATTGAGTACATGTAAATATTAATTATGATAACTAATTGCAAATATTAACTATTTTATCCATAATATTAACTATAATTAACTACATGTAAGTATTTCATATTCTAATTTTTAATCTGAGATTATATTTGAATTATTCAACATTCAGTACATGTAAATATTAAATAAAATATTAACTATGATAACTACATGCAAATATTAAGTATTTTAACTATAGTATGAACTATAATAAACTAAATGTAAATATTTTAAATTTGAAATTTTAATCCCACATTCGTTAAACAGTAAACCAATTAGACAATATTCGCTATATAATAAGAATGATTATTTCTATTCATCACATCACATCAAGTTTTTTAGTATTTGTTAGAGCAAATTTATGGACGTGTTGCGTTGGCATTGGAAACTTCGTGGAGGCATTGCATTGGCATTGGAGGCGTTGTGTTGCTATTGGTAATTTTGTGGAGGTGTTGCATTGACATTGGTAACTTCATGAAGGCATTGCATTGGCATTGGAGGCGTTGTGTTGTTATTCATAATTTTATGAAGGCGTTGTGTTGGCATTGGTGACAGAGTTTTTTGCATTTCAAAGGTTATTTTTCCTTTTATTCTGTCAATTTAAAGACGATTTTGGGGAAAATCTGTTTTCCTATAGTTTTCTGTGTCCAAAAACTATTTTTTTAAGGTTTTTAGGTTCAAAAACCATAATTTTTTTATATTTTTTTAGTGAAGAAAATGCAAAAAGAACTAAATTTTTTAGGGTTTCAAGGACAAAAAATTAGATTTTTTTTCTTTTTTAAAACTTATAAGTTCATCTAGATAGAAAAATCCATAAAACGACCATGCACATAAAAAAATAGTAATATTATAACATTTTTTATTTGTTTTTTTTAATCATAAATATATCAGTGATTTCATTATTTAAAATGTTTTTTTTGTTTTGAATTTTTAGAATTTTTTGATTTTATATTCTATTTTTTTTTTTTAATCTTATTTTTATTCTTTTTAATTTTAAATCTTAATTTTTTTTTCTTGTTTTGTTATATATCATATATATATTTTTTTTAATTGTATTGTTATATAGTTTATTTATTTAATGATTTTTTATTTATTTATTATATTGTATTGTTTTTTTTTAATTATATAATGTTTACAAACAAAACATAATTGTTATTTAATAAATTGTTTAATTTATTTATTTATTTATTTTTATTTTGATATTTTTAACCATTTTTTTATTTATTAAATAATGTTTTAATAATTATTTATTAATTATATTATATAACAATGTTTTTATTATTTTTATATAACAATGTTTTTATTATATATATATATATATATATATATATATATATATTTTTTTTTTTTTTCTCGTTCAGATTAATCCTAATCTTTCCATTTTTTCTCCTCCCATCCCATCCACAGGTTTCGAACCGGTGACCTTACAGAACAGAGTGCCTTAACAGTGCACCCCATCACCGACTGTTCTACACCACGTGGGCAATGTTTTTATTATATTATATAACAATATTTTTATTATTTTTTTATATAACAATGTTTTTGTTAATTTTTAATTGTTTTATTAAAACAAATTAAAAAAAAAAAATTGTTTTATTAAAAAAAAAAAAAAATGCAATGGGCGCGGGGCGCCAGAGGCCGACCGGGCGGCGCCACGGTGGGTTGCCCAGCCGGCCTCAAGCCCCCGGTTGGGCAGGAGGGCGGGAATTGCGGTCACGGAATGACACACCATTGCATTGTTTTTTTTTTTTAATTTTTTTTTATTTGTTTTAATAAAACAATTTTTAATTTTTGTTTTATTATTATTATTATTATTATTATTTTAAATTTGTTTTAATAAAACAATTAAAAATTAATAAAAACATTGTTATATAAAAAAATAATAAAAATATTGTTATATAATATAATAAAAACATTGTTATATAAAAATAATAAAAACATTGTTATATAATATAATTAATAAATAATTATTAAAACATTATTTAATAAATTAAAAAAAAATTGTTAAAAATATCAAAATATAACAAATATATAAAATTTAAAAAAAAAAAAAAAGCAATTTATTAGATAACAATTATGTTTTGTTTTTAAACATTATATAATTTAAAAAAAACAATACAATATAATAAATAAATAAATAAAACATTTGTTTTAATATAACATTACAATAAATTTAAAAAAAAAAAAAACTATATAACAATACAATTAAAAAAATAAAAATATATATATATAATATTATAACACTGGTTAGTAACATTTAAATATTTAAATTTCTTTTTTAATTTTTTTTTAATTTAAGTATTAAAACAGCATTATAAAAAATTTAATTTTTTCTTTTATTTTGTTTAATTGCTTTTATTTTATTTTGTTTATTTTTATTTAATTACTATGCAATGTGAAATAGAAATTTGTAATTTTCAAATATATTCAAAGATTATATAAATTTATAAACTTTATATTAATTTTTTATAATTTTAAGTTTATAATTTTTTATTTAATTGCTATGTAAAGTAAAATAAATTTTTCTTTTATTTTATTTTGTTTATTTTTATTCAATTGCTATGTAATGTAAAATTAAATTTTAAAATTTTAAAATATATTAAAAGATTATAAGTTTTTTAGTTTTAGAAATAAATTTTGTTTATTAAATTTATTTTATCCGCATTATTTTTCCATTAACATATATATATATATATATATATATATAATCAGGAAAATGGCATCAAAAAATATTTCTGTGAATGTTTCTGCACTTAGGGCAACAGCTCCCAAATCTACAGTTGCAGCTTGACGCACTATGGATACAACTCCCAAATCTAAAGTTGCAGCTGGACGCACTATGGACACTGTTGGATGCAATAAGGACATTGTTGCACACACTAATAAAAGTCAAGCAAGTGGGCACCAGTTTCATTAAATCTTATTTCTGATTGGAAGAATGCCGAGGAAATAGATAAAACTGATTTCTCATGGTATCTTGAAGACAGTGAAACGGAGGCTGATATACACATCTATCTGCTTTGTGGTATGATTGACTTAAATGAGCCATATGATGTGATGGGCAGAGTACGAGACATATGTATGGTCCCAAATACAAACACTATTTATGTTCTTGCAAGGAAGGCTCAGAAACATGAGAAGGTTAGATATCGTCTATCAATCGTCAAGTATGACACAGATGAAATATCTTCAAAATTTTCTGAAAAAATATCAAGCAACATTGCAAATAACATTGTAAGTATGCTTATTTTTATTTCCTCTATGTATTATTGTAAGGATGATTCAATTTTTTATAAATTATTGATCATTGACATGTTTTATTTTGTTTCATAGGATTTTGTTCTGAGTCTTTCAAACATGTTTGAAGGTATTTATATGTTGGTGCCAAATGTTATGGATGTGATCAACACTTTCCACAAAGACAAAGCAGAGGAAAGGAGATTAAAGCAAAGATCAATAGCTCGTGACACTGCAATAGTACAAAGAGGGGATCAACCAAGAGTCACTAAGGTGGGTCAATCTAGTAAACTTAAACATGTTTCTTTTGAAGGTGTCAAACATGAAACAGAAAATTATGATAGAATTAGTGAGGAGGAGATTAGAACTGTTTTGAAAAAGGAGAAAACAGATCAGACACAAAAAATAAAAATTGTCAAAGATGTCTCTCTTTTACCTCATGAAGGAGAGCTTGTTTATAAAAAAACTGATATGTTATCCAATAAGACTAGGAAATCAAATATCAGTGAATCTGTAAAGGTCGTGAGTAGCAGTGAAGAAAAAACTGAAATCTCTCATAGAAGTAGAGAAATCATAACACCAGGTGTTGAGTTAGAGGATGGCATTATTAAAACAAAATAAAATGTTATTCGACAAGAGTTGAGGAAGAATAAATTAGTTCTTGTTCGCCAAACATTTGAGCTTAATGTTAACCAATTTTATAGCCCAGATGAAGGACAATATCAATATCAAATTAGAAAGGCCCATGACCTACATGTACATAATCTGAAAACATTGTTTAGATTCAATCCATATGCGCATGTGGTGGATTATGTGGTTCTTGTCGATCCACGTCAGGTTCCCAACAAACAAGCATTTGACAAGACAAAATTTTTTGATTATAAATATTATGTAATTGGAGGTAACCATTCGATGGAGGCTAAGAGACAATTGATTGCAGAATATCCCAATAACTATCATTTTCAAACAGTGAAATTCATCATTTACGCTAGCTTAACAGAAATATAATCAAAGTTATTGGCATGGGATCATAATGCAGATAATGATAACAGAATGAAAATGACTTTCATCCAAAGGGTCAGATTTATTCATAATGAATTCATAGAAAAATGTGGTGGGGATAAGACACAAGTTAGTGTAACATTTCGAAAGGAATGTTTAATGGAAACAGGTTATCAAATTGATGAAAAAAAGAAAAAGATGGAAAATTGAATACAAATTTATTCAGAGGCACAGATAACATTTTTCAGTTGGCATTTAGAACTGGGGAGGTATGGGATTTGATTGATGATATTTTTGATCGGCGGGAGAATATTTCCATAAAAAATCAGAAGGTTAGAAAGGGTAAACCCATAATATGTACCAATAGTAAGGCGGGTCCTGAAATGAAGCAACTTCCAAAGGATATGACTATCACACCTTGGAGAAAAATGCAAGGTGTGAAGGATGATAAATTAGTCAAATCAGTATTAGCCCGTGTGAAGTCGGGTGAATTATCAATGGAAGAAATGTGTGCAGAATTTAAAAAGTAAGTTTCTTGAATTATTTCTTTTTTTTCTTTCATTATAATTTTCTTTTAAATAAAACATAATAATGTTGGTAGAATTTGTTATACATGTCAGTATATTAATGCTTTTAACTTGATTTATTCAATCAGAATTTTTTTATGACAATACAAGAACACATGGTTAAAATGTTGAATGAAGATAGTTGGGATGATGTTGTACGCAACTACTCAGAAGCAAGTTCTACATCAACACTAAAAGAGTTTTATATTACATTCAATAAGGTATGTTGATTTATAAATTCATTTTATTCATATTTAAACTATTTTTATTTTATTACTTACACACACACACACACACACACACACACACACATATATGTCATTAAAGATGTCGAAGAAGGATGGAAATGGAGTACCACATACTTTCAAAATGTTTATTGAAAACATTAAGATGGAGAACATGAGAAGGAAGCATCTTATGAATGTTTAACTTGATCCTACTCTTAATCATTACATTTGGAATGGGCTCGACAGTGTCTAATATCAAATAATACAAGGTGACTGTGAAGACATTGCATCACTAATACCTAAAAGGGAATATGGCGTAGTTATTGTAGATATTCCTCATGGTTTCAATTTCCCAGACGTTTAATATGATAGATAACCATATACTTATCAAGCTTTTATTAAAGTGGTTACGGGTTTTCAAGAAGTGACAACATCACCACCTTGGCGATTTGTGACATTTCATTCAGACACACAGTTTCCAATGTTATTAACAAGCTTCAAGGGTAAGGAAAACTCAAGGATGTAACTTACATGGTAAGACTTTGAAATTGTATGTTTTATTACTCCTAAATTTTTTTATTCATGTAAAATTTAATTGAAATTTTACTATGTTATGTTACACACAAAAGTCAAATATTGTTTCTTATGAAGATCAGCCTATTATAAATGATTGTGAGTTCATCCATGTTGAATGTTGGACAAAATACGGTAGCTATAAGCATATTATTATGAATCGAGTAGATGGGAAGAGTCATAGTCAAGTATTGGTTTATGATGCAGTTGTAAGAAAACTAACATATGAGGATAAGGATGCAAAAGGAGATATAGTTAACATTTATGAAAAACCACAAGCATTGATTAACCATCTTATAGATCTATGTTCAAATGAAGGAGAATGGGTTTTAGATTTATTCTCAGGTTCAGGTAAGTTTTATTATACAAATTTAAATTTAAATATTGTCTTTTTTACTTTTTATGTCTCCATACTAATTTTCTTACTTATTTATGTTTTGCTTGATGATTAGGTACAACACTAGCATGTTTCCTACTAAAAGGAAGAAATTGCATTGCCATTGAGAAAGACCTAGTTCAATGCAAATTTATTCAACAAAGAATTAACGCTCTTAAATTCCTTCCAGATGCGAAGCAAGAATTTGGTTTGAGGAAAGGAGATTTTAATGAATCACGTGTGGCGAAAAAAAACGAAGGAACCTCAACCACCATGATATGGAATGATTGGAAAGGGACACTTTGGAATATTTGCTAACATGAAAGATCCATTAGAAGACGACAATGATCAAAATGAAGAAGAAAATGTTGCGGAAGAAGCCATCAATGTTGTTCTAGATGATGTTGAAGATGTATTAGTTGATATTGTTGATGGTGTTTAAGTTATGCTTGCAAACAAAGCTTATTTTTTAGAACTATTAATTAGTTTTACTTGTAATGTTTAGACTTTGATATTTTATGAGAAAAACCCTTATTTTTTGCAAAAAACATGTGATTGCTATTATTTTTTGACATAAAATTCAATAAAAATGTTATTTTCTTAAGTTTTTTTTGTTAAGATTCTCCCAAAAAATTAGTTTATTTAACATGTTTTTTCCAACAAAAAGTCTGTAAAAGTGTATTTTTTGCATTGCATTTATATTGAAAAATTGTATTTTTTTGTCATATGGTTCAAAATATTGGTTTTTTAGCGACAATTTTTTGATGTGCATTGAAAAATTATTTAAAAATACATAAACATGTAGAAAATATAAACTTTAGAATATTGACCCTTTTTCCATCTTTTATGTATGTGAAAAAGTGAAGATATCATTACAAGTTTTTATTTAAAAAAAAAATATTTTTTTATTTTTAAAACACAAGTACATAAATGCACTTAAAAATAAACATCTCACGGAAGAAGAAGACATTAGAAAATCTATAGTGTCAAAATCAATCCTATAAAAAAACATTGGTGATGATACACCACCACTATTCAAAATCGACATAAAAAACATCACATTAAATATATATATATATAACCAAATGAAAAAAACTTAAAGTGCCAAAAACATGCTCAATTTTTTTTTCTTGATTCTGCATTGCCACTTTTTCAAAATCAGGGATTTTTCTTGATACTTCAAAAAGTAGGTAACAATGAGGTTACCTATTTCATCAGTAAAAGTGTTATATTTATAAGAAATATCACAAGTCAGAAAACTTATAATATCATTATCATCATAAAACACTCGCCAATTCATAATGTTGTCAGGGATAGGAGGGCTAAAAATCAATTCTATTGAAAATATATCTAGAATGAAATTCTCAAGAGGCACTATTTTTGAACCAACACAAACCAAAAGGTCCACACTAACATTCTGAATTCTAGGAATTGGCATTATATTGAATGCCATAAAATGTGTAGTCAATATTGGATTAAGGATTGATAATTTTAAGGTGACATTAGTAGAATTTTGAGGTCTAAAATGGACCTCCTAAGGAAATTATAAAATAATAGTGCAAATAATAAAATAATATTATATTACATCATCAAATCTTAAAGGGAAAAATAAAAAACTACTTTTTCAACTCGTATTTTCAACCTATCTCTCTATGGGTTTGCTTAAACTTCAAGCAGACTCACTCGTTGGATGCATAATTTCATTCCTCATCCAAAAATTACCCATGTTTTATAATTTTGATGGACCTGGATACATGGAAAATGAGAAATACATGAAAAATGTGATTGCAAACACATTTTTTTATGTATTTCTCCTTGTTCGTATAGTAGGGTGTATCGAAAGTATGTAACATGGGTGCACCTTTGATGAGGAATTTAATTTTCATCCAATGAGTAATTATGCTCGAAATTTGAGTAAAACCTTACAGAGACAAGTTGAAAAAGTAGTTGTATTATTATATTATTTTTTAATATTTTTAGTTTTTTACCTAGAAAATGGTGAATCATTCCCCATGGTTGAAATCATCATCTTGAATCCTACTGGTTCTTATAAATTTTATTTTGGTTGTACATTTTTCTTAGAAGGCCCATTTTAGAACTCAAAAGTGATATAATGTGAAAGACACATAGGATTTCATTCCTTACATGTTTAATAATGATTTCAGAATCACCAAAAAATTTAAGATATTTGACGTTCAGACTAATAACCTTTTATAATCCATGGAAAAGTGATTCGTATGCAACTATGTTATTAGTGAAATCAAACTCTAATATGTAGGAAAGCATGGTTTTATCTCCATTTGGATTAATTAGAATACAACCAGATCTTGCACCATCATTAGACTTCAATCCATCAAAATAAGAGTAAAAAATAAATCCTTAGGCTCATTTACAAAATATTCTACAATATTGATACACCTTGATGAATTTTTTTGTGAAAACAGTTCTATTTGTGATGAAACACAATCAACAAGAAAAGGAGAACATTGGGATGGAAAACTACCAAAAAAGGATATTGAAAATAATTTCCAAAAATATTTTTTGTAAAAGCTATAGGTTTGTTCTCCTCATCTAGATAATCATAGAATATTTCATATGTTTCTCCCTCTCAACTCTAATCTAATTTGGATCCACAAGTGTGACCAATTATTAATCAAATTAGAAATTAAATACTTTAATTCAAGGTTCAATTAAATTCTCTATAATTTCTTTAAAAAAATTCTCTTCAAATGTGTCCCAATCTGTAATTGATCCTACTGGTTAAGAGAAATACCAGGAACCTACAGATTCTTCAAATATGTAAGGGAATAATCTACAAACTACATCTTCTTCTCAAATGCCATTAATATTGATTTCTAACATAAAATTATGAAGATTCTCCTCTGCATGAAAACCATCATCTAAATTATATTTTGACAACCACCTCTCTGGGTGCTTATGAAGAGGATGCAAGGGGGGTTTCATGGAAACTGCTCTTGGCTTTTTCCATTGTTTTTTCTGTTGATTTTCCATTCTTGGATTTGGTCCAAAAATTATTTGTACTCAATTAGGGGGTTGTTCAAATATTTACAGTGGTAGAACTTTCCCCTAGAGTACTACTTCTAAAAAGAGCACTGGTTTATTTTGGAAGAGGAATATGGGTGGAATAAGATGATAAATGGTGATAGGAAGAAGTAAAAGTGGGTTGAGAAGAAACGGGTTAAACACAGGGATTGTGAGGTCGAGAATAAGAATTAATCCAATTATATAAAGACTTAGTACCAGAAATAATTTACTTTTTCCTATGGGTAGGAAAATTAAATGCAAAATTTTTAACCCCAAGTTTTTGTCTTTGATATATGTTTAAAAATCCTGAAGACCTAACACATGAAGTAACATCGTCTTTAGAAAGTTCTATCTAAGAAGTTTGTTCTTTAGAAATGAAAATTCTTCCAATTTGTGAATTAAATTTTGCAGCTCACGAGCCTCAACCGGATGATCTAGAAGCAGAGTAGAAGTTTCACCAATTGATTTTATAATCAAGTTAGACTCTAGTATATTTAGTGAAAATTTCAACAACTTCAAATCTAGAATCATGGGATTTAGAATGAGATCTAGAAGTTGGAGGAGATTTTGAGGCAGATTGACTCTTAGAATGACTTTGAGTTTGAGGATGAGACTTTGTTGTCATTCATAGTATGTAGGCCCTCCTTATAGCACCAAAAATGTTGGTGGTCCTTAATGAATTCATTAACATTGTGGAAACCACCCAGTCAAGATCTTAAATCATGTCCTTTTCTGTTTGGAATGATGGCTCCGACTGGGATTTTGGGACTAGTTCCCCTTAGAATAAAACTATATGGGATGTGAGGAATGTCTGTATTTATCTTCTAATGGGTACTAAGAACTGAAATAGTAACGAATATAAACTATTATTTAACTCGAGTAAGCTGATAGCATATGTGTTATAAAGATGCCACAATCGGCATAACAATATAGATTATCATGCAACTATGATATTAACTCAATAAAAGGAAATTAATTTAATTAAATATTTAAGTAAAGTAATTTGTTAAAAAATCATATACAGTGATCTATTTGTTCACAAATATAACTTATATTTCAACCAAACACATGAGTAGTGCTAATGAAAGATTGACCAACTCATAGGTAATGTGAACAATAAAATAAAACCATTCTATTATAAGAAAATATATAGAAAAAGGATAGTAGTACCTGTTACACCATACATATTATCATCATATAAAACCAAGTGGTTTAGCTTTGATATTAAGAAAAACTTAACTTTAATAGTGCAACTAAATTCTCTTCTTACAAAAATTCAGAACCTCTTATCCATCTTGGAGAGAGAATTTATAGTTTTTCAAGAAACTATTAAAATAGATTGGCCTAACAACTATTTAACAACTCTTGAGTAGTAGTAACAATAAGGGGAAATTTTAGAAATAGTTACAGGAACATTCCATGCTTAGGAAGAATATTGTCTAATATTTTGTTGTTACATATTGTATATATTAATCAAATTGTTAAGCTCAAGTGGAAATTTCGTCTTGATCCTCATTTGAGCTGTAAAGGTAACATTTTTCAAATTTGCGAGAATTTTTATGGTGACATTTGAAAGGCATCATAGAATCAACCATTGAAGATGTGGCTTCACTAAAAACTGCCAATGATGCTTAGGATTATCCTTGGTCAATCAATCAATTACTTCGACGATGTTCCTACAACGTTCCTACAACGTCCTTTCCAAAAATATGATATTGGGAAAGGTACCTTTAGCACAACTCAGAATGAGATTGGATTACAGTAAATTGTCATTGATTCATTCATTAATTGTGTTGGAAACTTCTTAGGCCTCGTGTACAACTTCTCTGGTCTTCTTCATTCATATCTCCCATTCCCTAAACATGATAACTTTCTAAGCCTCATCAATTTTAGGTAGATTATCAGATATACCTTCTTCACTTTCTTTCCAACTAAGGAAACCTAAGAGATTTTCATCCATTTTTTCAAAATATTTTTGCATATGTGATAACTGATCAACAAGAGAATCAAGAGTCTTACATTGATCTTAAATTATTTCCAATTTATGGAATAATACTATCTTTTTTCGTGCAAGAAGAGTATTCATTATTTTTCCTCAAGATCTAAATGTAGTTTTTCAATCATTTTTTTCATTTCTTGAATTTGATCATTTCTAAATTTTAAATTTGTATCATATTGGATCTTGAGGGATTCGAACTTTTTTTGTAGTATCGTTAACTGTGTTTATCAATGTTCATTATTCCTTTGCTTTTCAGTATCAAAATTCTTCTTTAACAAGGAAATTTCCTCCTCTTTCTCTTTTAGAAGTGCTTGAACTTCTACAGCCTTATCAATTATTTCCAAGGCATAAGCACCAGTGAATTGAGTGAGTCTTCCTAACTCCTCTATTAGTATGGTATTAGAGCCTTCCCATAAAACTTCAAAGGAGAAAACATTGTTGGATATTAATGTGTGTGATTGGTCAAGTATTCTCTTCTTTATTCCTCTTTTTACTATATCCTTTCATTGGGGACTGTAGAAAATATCTAATGGAGGGATCTCCTAAATGTTCAAAAAAAATTCGGAGGAGGGAAAGGCAGGGATAATTTCAATATCCTTTCCATCATGAAATTTTCTAGTAATATTGTTTGCTTTGGAAATCTATTCAAGATTATTAGGTGTGTTTTGAACATTAATTTCCTATGAAAATTTTACAATTTTACGTTCATCATTCTTGGAATTTAGATTTTGGATAAAATCTTCCATATTTCATCCAATCCCGGATCAGTTACAAATCCTTGTGCCTGAGAAGAATAATAAGACACAACTCCTTTAGGTTTAGGAGGTTTTATTGACAGGGAAAAACTAGTAATATGAATATTATAACTTGAAAATTTCTCCCGAGGTACCTACAATAAATCCATGGGAAGAACAGATACTTTGGAGGCTCTGTATTATGCAAATTAAATCTTTTCCTCAAGGGTTAATTTCTCTTCTACTCTTTTTAACACTAGTGAATAAGAAGAAGATTTCTCAAAGAAATCATCCAATCTATCAGGATCATGAATAAATTTCCTGAGATTATGTGAAGATGTGAAATTCTTGACTACAAAAATGTAGTCATACTACCTATTAGGCACAGTAGGAAGACTGAGGGCCTGAATAGCCTGCATCTCCTTCTCTGCATGCTTATATTTTACCAAGGAGAACATACCATACTTATTCAGAAATGATGACCACATCCTTTTATTTGATTCTTTCATAGTTATAGAAATTCCATATCCTACAATTTGATAGGCTGTTTCTCTACTTATAATTTTATCTGGAATCTATAATGGAAAGACATGAAGGTGAGCTAAACCTCTATAAATTTTGATATATGTAAAATATTCCTCTCTGAACAAATTTCCAACTCTTCGGAGACCATCTCGAGCTTCCATAGACATTCAAGGTGGCTTAGTACCAAAAATGGATTTATAAATTGGAAACATAACTATGTTACAAATTTGATAAAAGTGCTCTTGATACTTTGATTCCTATAGGATATCATGATAAAAATGGATGGTATTTGGATCTTGGAGAGTCAATTTCTAGCCCATAGAAGGAGAATCCATTGAAAAACACAAAGCATCAATGATATAGGAAGACATATAGAAGGGGGGATTTTATTTTCAAAGATATTGCTTCCTTTCCTAAAGGATATAATATGAGAAGGTAGATTATCAGAATTTATAGTAGCACAATTGAAAATAAATCCCTTTGAGGCTCCATCCAGAAGAAGTACCCAGTCATCAGGAAATTTTGACACATTAGGTTGCACATGCAGCCTACACATCATAGTTGTAATCTGTGTGATCCAGGTGGATATTTGTGGTCACCCGCCTATTCCACTTGGGGCCCCACCATTGTCTCTTTCAATTTTTCAGTTTAAGCACAACTTACTATTTTTAGAAAAAATTTTGGTTCTGAACTTCCAGAGCCGTTTTGAGGCCCTGAACGACGTTTTTTGGGAAAACCCAGAGCAACATGGGTAAATGGACCGATGTCTATCAATCAAAATTTGTATTCCTCAGATATATTTTTATAATGTGGTATGATTCATGTCAAATGAAGATCGTATGCCAAAGTTACGACCTCAAGAAGTTGAAACACCAATTTACCGAAACGAGGCCCATAGTTTTGGTGCTTCATCTCCTAGGGTTAGGGTTTTGGATGTTTAGGGCTTTCCATTGTTTCTAAATAATAAATAGGCCCTCGAGACTCATTCTAACTCAGTTTAGAGGGATGTAACCTCCACATCTCTTCTCAGAGATAGCTACCAGCACCCTAGCTAGTTTATTTCCATTCTGTCTATAAGAAAATTTTGGTTCTTTGATATTAATAAAATGAAGTGTTATTTCCGCTGCATATTTGTATTTATTGTTATATGTTTATTCTGTTACATTCCTGCATAAATCTGGATCAGTGGTATTAGAGCGGTCTGCTGTTTCTCGATCCTTATTTTCGTGTCCCCAATGAGGTCGAGGTATAAGGATTTAGGGCTCGATCTGGTGGAACCTTTGCAAGATCAGCCTCGCAAACCCCTACGAACACCCATGGGGGACGAAAAGAAAGATAAGGGAGCAGGAGATCCTATCAAAATATTGCTCGAGGAGGCCCTCAAAAAACAAAGGAATGTGATGATGGATAAATTTGCCCAGATCCTTCAATGGCTGCCCACCGATGGTGCATCTGCATCCAGTAGCCACTTTGGAGGTGCGACTCCTTTTAACGTACAAGTAAATTTTGACATTTCTATATTTGAGGGTCAAATAGATGCAAATGTTGTAGATAGATGGTTGAATCTATTAGAAGGATATTTCTCGGTTCATGACTTTTCCGACCGAGAGAATATTATTTTTGCACTCCTCAAAGCTACCCCCCATGTTAAGGACTAGTGGGAAACCTACTGTGAGAAAAAGGATGAGACAAAACCCTCTCTGTTCTCAGTCATACCCACTTGGAATTATTTCTGAGACACCATCAAGGAACAATAATATCCTATGGGGAGTTATGAGGACAAGTACATACAATGGACCATGTTACGACAACAAAGGGATCAAGATGTGCATGAGCTGATGAATATTTTCCATACCCTGCATACAAAGTTGGGTATCAAAGATTCAGAGAAGCATCTGGTGCTAAAGTATCACAGTTTTCTGCACAGATACATTCAGGAGGAAATGGAGTTCCTTGACATCTCCTTGCTTGGTATGACATACCGGTATGTTGCCAAGATTGAGCAGAAATTCAAACAGAAGAAGCGTGACTTTAGATATGCGAATCAAAAGCAAGGGAAAGGTGCTCCCAAATCGAAGAACAAAGGACAAAGCCAAGGCATGGTGGCTCAAGACAACCTGTCGAATCCACAAGCAAAGAAAAACACCGCAAAGCCAAAGAAGGACATAGGAAAGTGGTGTGAGTTCCATAAGAGCTCCACTCACAACACAAGTGAGTGTTAGGCCAAGCAGTCACTGTTGGCCGAGATGAGGGATTTTGAGTCAGATGCATGCTCTGACTCTGAATCAGAACCTGACAAGGGGAATGACAAAAGGAAACAGATTATTGATGCAAATCCCAATGCCATTGTTGCTGCTACGAAGATCTAGAAGGAGGAATCAGAAGATCCAGAGGAGGAGGAATGTCTCTTCCACTCCCAGATGTGGGTAAAGGGCTCCCCGGTATAGTTCATTTTCAACAATGGGAGCCAAAAGAACCTCATTCAGTAGACATCGTGAAGCATTTGGGCTTGCTGATCATAGCTCACCCACATCCATACACCATCGGGTGGCTTCACCAAGGACGAGATCTCCACGTCAGCGAGCAGTGCTACCTTCCCTATAGCATCAAGCCCTTCACGGATGAGGTATTATGTGACGTTGCTCCTATTGATGTTTCTGATGTATTATTAGGACAACCATACTTGTGGAAGCATCATGCTATGTATGAGTCTCGGCCTTGCACTGTTATTGTTAATTTGGGAAATAAGTTGTACAGGATACCAGAGGTACCACCTCTTGCCGTTATCTATTTGGTTATTGCAAAACAATGCAGTAAGCTCATTTCCCAAACCAGGAAATTTGTTTTCCTGATGATCTGCCCCCAGGGTAAGAAGAATATTGTGGCCATGACCTCCAGACTGGGCTCCTTTGCACGACAACAACAATTGGACAAGGTTGTGGAGAAGTACGGGGACATCTTCACCTCACCCACAACAATTCCTCTGCACTGTCAGGTCAGGCACACGATTGATCTGACCCCAGGTGCGCTGCTACCTAATGGATCGATCTATCGGCGCTCTATTCTGGAGAATGATGAAATCAAGAGGTAGATTCAGGAGTTGCTGCAGAAAGGTCACATTAGACCGAGTTCATCGCCTTGTGGGAGCCCGATCATGTTGGTACAGAAGAAGGATGGGACGTGGAGACTTCGTATTGACTATCAGGTGTTGAACAAGATCACTGTCTGGAATAGGTACCCAATCCCATGGATTTACGACCTTCTGGACCAACTCAAAGGGGCAAAATATTTCAGCAAGATAGACTTGAAGTCTGGGTATCACCAGGTACCAATTAAACCCTTCGATGTGTGTAAGACTGCCTTCAAAGCCAAGGAAGTCCTTTTTGAATGGTTGGTCATGCCTTTCGGGTTGATGAATGCTCCCGTAACCTTCATGAGGTTGATGGACGACATCTTGCAGCCATTCACCAACTCATTTGTAGTGGTGTACTTGGATGACATTCTGATCTTCAGCTAGACTTGGGAAGAGCACCTCCACCACATCCGACAAGTCCTCCAAACACTGTGGCAACACAAGTTTTGTGCCAATTCAAAGAAGTTCACTTTTGGCATGACCCGGGTTCAATATCTGGGATACATTATTGATGAAAGGGGGGTGCATGTGGATCCAACCAAGATCCAAGTCATTCGGGATTGGCCAGCCCCAACCACTATAACAGACCTTCGCATCTTTCTCAGTCTTGCTAATTTCTACCGTAGGTTCGTGTTGGGATTCTCTCATATCACTTGGCCCTTGAGTCAAGTTACCAAGGGAGGAGTGAGAGAAAAATTCTTTTGTTCAAAATCTCAACAGAAGGCATTCAGAAAATTGAAAAATTTCCTCTATTCTGCCCAAGTGCTCACATTACCATACTTGTAATAGCCATTTGAGATCAAGATAGATGCCTCTGACTATGCTATTGGGGCAGTTCTTACTCAACAGGGACATCCAGTGTCATATCACAGTGAGACATTGTCTGACACAATTCACAAGTATCCCACTTATGACAAAGAAATGTATTCCATTGTTCAAGCTTGTCGAAAATGGAAGCATTACATTTTGGGGAAGGAAAAAATCATCCACATAGACCACCGGCCCCTGCAGTTCATACAAACACAAGGGAAGCTGCAGAATGATCGCCATCAGAAGTGGTCCACATATCTTCAATAGTTTCATTTGAACATCAAGTACAAGAAGGGTAGCACCAATAATGTTGCAGAATACCTCAGCCGACCACCGATCGTGGAACTCAACACCGTTCTCAACCCTTATGGGCACAAGACTTATGATTCATTTCTCTATGAGAGCAACCCAAAATTCGGCCACACATACAAGGCACTCTTGGGTGGTACGTAAGTTCCAAATTTTCACCTCCAAGATGCACTTTTATGTCACCTGGGACACCTTTGTGTTCCTTCAAGTGAGCGTGCCAATACGATATGGGAAGCACACTATAGCCAAGCCGTTGGGCATTTTGGGGTCGAGAAAATAGTAGCAGTACTGCAGAAG
This sequence comes from Pinus albicaulis, assembly GCA_034641835.2. Taxonomy (NCBI): domain Eukaryota; kingdom Viridiplantae; phylum Streptophyta; class Pinopsida; order Pinales; family Pinaceae; genus Pinus; species Pinus albicaulis. Next base: position 631,300,338 of record CM076578.1, read on the forward strand.
TATTTATATTGGTCGAATCTTCGAAAGGATGTCGGGAAGCACATCAAATCCTGCACTGCTTGTGCCATTGCCAAATCGACCATCAAGAAGCAAGGCCTATATAATTCACTACCTACCCCTAAGCGACCTTGGGAATCCATCTCCATGGATTACATGTCGGGCATGCCTTCTACTAAGCATGGAAATGAATGTGTTTTCATGGTTGTTGACAGATTCTTAAAGATGGCCATTATGGCGGCCTGCAAGAAGAATATCACAACAGAAGCCACTACTAAACTCTTATTTGAATGAGTGTGGGTGCACTTTGGGATCCCACAGTCTATCATATCAGATCGGGATAGTAGGTTCCTCAGCACATTTTGTTCCAACCTCTGGTCAATTATGGACACCAAGCTCACCAAGTCCACAGCTTTCCATCCCTAAACAGATTGCCAGACAGAGGTCGTCAACAGAATTATTGTACACATTCTGCGGATGTACAATTCAAAGCATCCACGCACATGGGATGAGAGCCTCCCCTATGTAAAACATAGTTATAATCAGGCTCTCCACAGCTCAATCAGCCACAACCCCTTTCAGGTGGGCATGAGATTCCAGCCACTATGTCTCATTGACATATCCATGCCATTTGCGGCTACTCAGGCCAATTCGGTTCATGTGTAGTCTGAAGTTGACAAAGCAAATAGCTTCATCGAGTGCATTCAACACATTCGCCAACAGGTTCATGACATATTGGACAGAGCCAATGCTAAGTACAAGCAATGCCATGATCAACATTGGGTGCCACACAACTTCTAGATAGGCGACAAAGTGTGGCTACATTTGTAGAAGGAGCGCCTCACTGGACCCCACCGCAAGCTTTGCCCGCTCTAATATGGGCCATACACCATCACCAAGGCTATAGGAAACAATTCCTTCGAGAAAATTATTCCACCATTCCTTGGTGTGCACCCAGTATTCAATGTGGACCACCTTTGCCCTTACTTCCCACCTCTATTGGACACCACTAACATTGCAGAACAACTCACACCAACAGAGTTAGACCCAGAATGCATGGAACATGCCACCATAGATTGTATCATGTACATGAAAATCAATAACACTCAACAACAGAAGATCCAACTGCATCGGGTTGTCAAAGCTGGCCAACTCCTGCACCAAGGAAAGTGGTTCACCAGGGACCAAGTTCAGCAGAAGTTTCCGCATCTCATGGAGGAAATTAACGCAATGGGGACCATTGCTTCCTAATGGGGGAGGAATGATCCAGGTGGATATTGGTGGTTACCCACCTATTCCGCTTTGGGCCCCACCATTGTCTCTTTCAGTTTTCAGTTTCGGCACAACTTACTATTTTTAGCAATTTTTCGGGTCTTGAACTTTCGGAGCCGTTTTGAGGCCCTAAACGATATTTTTTGGGAAACCCGAGAGAAACATGGGTCCATGGATAATGTTTCTCACTCAAAATTTGTAGTCCTCAGATAGATATTTCTAACAAGGTATGGTTCATATCAAACGTAGATCATATGCCAGAGTTACATCCTCAAGAAGTTGAAACACCAATTTACCCAAACGGGGCCCATAGTTTTGGCGCTTCATCTCCTAGGGTTAGGGTTTTGGATGTTTATTGTTTTCCACTATTTATAAATAATAAATAGACCCTCGAGCCTCATTTTAACTAAGTTCAAAGGCTTGTAGCCACCACATCTCTTCTTAGAGATAGCTACCAGCGCCCTAGCTAGTTTATTTCCATTATCTGTAAGAAAATTTTAGTTCTTTGATATTAATGAAATGATGTGTTATTTCCACTGCATATTTGTATTTATGGTTATATGTTTATTCTGTTGTGTTCCCGCATAAATCTGGATCACTGCGAAAACAAACTGATAAGAGAATCAACTTAGCAGTTACCACTTTCCTCATCTTTATATTTATTTGGGTCCTTTCTCCAAGGTCTAATTTTTTCTAATGGGCATCCATGCTCTTTTATAAAAGCCTCAACATATTCCTTATTGTATTTGTAATGTGGACTGAGAAGGTGGTACATGCTCTACAAATCCTTGCTTGAAAAGGACCGAATGAGTGTGCCCTTACTGGTATGAATTTTCCTATCATAGATATCTAAATTATCCAAAACCCATCGAACCATATCTATATAAAAGAGAATTCACAGCTTGTGTTCTATTTTATGCAAAAATAAATTAGCATCATCACTAACAGTAGCTTCCGAAACTGGGATGCTATCATCAGTAGTAATCGTGCTTTGAGTAACTATGGGTTTTTCATCTTCAAAATACTTGTTAATTGCTTCCCAGGAGGAAAGGCCAATATCTCTAGTACAAATTGTATTGGAAAATAATCTTGCTCCAAGATTATTCTCATTAATATGTTTTATAAATGGACCAGAAGATTATTGCTATGATGGAGTCTTTTTCTTAGTTTTTCCTATTTCATCATTTCTTCATGACGCTAGGACTCAGAGCTTGCATGTAATGAAGATACATGGGAGATTAGAGGAAACATTAATTTGGCCAGAAATCAGTGCTGATGAACCATATAATTTGAAATAATAAATCCATTTTGGAACAAATTTTATAATATCAAAGTGAATTAAATGATATTTTTCATCAACACTGATTTCTGGCCAAATTAGTGTTTCCGAAAGTAAATTAAATGGAATATTTTATGTTTTTAAGACTTATTGAAACCATTAAAATCCATTAGCTACACTCACGAGAAGCCATGTGAAACAAGTCATGTCATATTATCAAAGGCAAAATATCAGAGAGTGATTTAAAATTGAATTACGATATACCAAATCTATGAAATGAAAATTTTCAGATAATAGAACTATAAAAAGAATCCCAAAAAGAGTCTCGAAATAAGAGCTTGGATGAAACATATGAAATGCTTATGAGGAATGTTGTTTTGGAAAGTCATATACAATAACATTCCTGAAGTAAAGAATTATGATAAAGCATTACCTGAAATTAAATATAATAATAATAAAAGTGTATCGCAGGTATCACTTTTTGAATTTTTTTTTAAATAGGTCCGATACAGATATCACAAAGACTTGAGGAGTTTTGAAGCAGTTTGTTTTTGGAGGTATAATAAAATGCACTTCTGAAATGAATACTTTAATAAGAAAATTTCGGGTTTAAGATCTCAGAAGAGTTCCTATATTACCTTTTATGATATTAAGAGGTTTGAAGTAAAGTCTTTAAATATTAATAAAGGCATCGTGAGGTCAGATTTCGGGTAGGAGCGTTTTCATAACACTTATTTATAAAACTTACGAAGTGGGAAAGTGTCGATAATAAAAAGTTTTCCATATAAATGGAACTTCAGGAGTGGGCCCATCAAAACTTCACTTTTTCGTACTATTTATAAAATAAAACAATAATAAGATTTTTTCTGATAAATGGAAATACCCCAAGTTTTATAAAAGTTTTATTTTGAAAGCGTTGATGACAAATTTCACTTATTACCCCTTATTAATAAAACAAAGAATTTTATTTAAATAAACTAAGTATGAAAAATAAAGGGTCCCCATCATTTATTAGGAACTAACTGAAAATGGGGGTGGTTGTGTTGCTAGAACATGTAACAAAATGGACTAAAATGTCTTTAATTCTCTATGTATTCAGTGTGATTCATTATATTTAAGTTAATTTGATCCAAATATGCACATCTTCATATAAAATATTAAATTCTTTATACTTGAGAATTTATTTCATGCATTTCGTTTCATTTATATCTTGATATCCAATGCAAGCCCTAACCCTATAACATGCCATGTGATTATTATAAAAATAAAAAATAAAAAATAAAAAAATAACATTTTTTGTGATCTTCTTTGGCAATTTCCTTAATTGGAATAATGATTTCTCTCTTTCCTAACATGACAATTGAGAGGAAAAATCATTCATCACGTGAATCATTCATTGTGCTAAACAATTGTGTTGAAACACATAATGATTTATTATATCTTAATTATATCAAAGGAAATATTTTTAAGTGGATGGCATCTCTTTAATTTTAGTCATTGATATCACATGAAAGAATTTCCACCCATTGACACATTGAAAACTGCTACGTCATGATGTCTCTAAGTTCAACTACTAGAAAATTCATCATCCTCACATACCATCAACTCCAAATCATTACTATTATTTTTCGTGGTCATTTCATTATCCTATATCCACTCTTATCTTCAATTGAAAAATCCATATCTCACTAAAGTATGTACAAATCATTATGTATGAGGATTTAGCATTCAGTGTGGCCCTTGTGTTAATGGTAGCTTCACTATGGTCATCATATTCTCACATTCAATTAAGAATTACCACTTATTGATACATTCATAGCTACCACATCATATTTTTTCTAGGTTCTACTACTAGCAACTCCATGATCGTGAGATGCCATTAAATCCAAATTTTTAATTTTATTGTTCATGGTCATTTCATTGGCTTATATCCCCTCTTATCTTGGATTGAAGAAGCAATGTCTCACTAAATCATGCACAATTATTCATGTGTGATGATTCAACACTTAACATGACCATTGTATTCATTATAACTTCATTTTGGTCATTTTTTATAACAAGATATTCCTTAGTAAGGTCAACAGGGCCTCATTACTTACACAATAGGTATTGTTATGGGAGCGTAGATTTATAATGCACTATCTTAGAGAGGAAAAACTATACAATAATCTAGGTTAATCTCATTAAAAATTTCTTAATTATAAATATCTCGATTGCCCATGCTAGTAGGATCTATGTTATTCCTTCTATAGGCGATGAAAACTAAAATTAATTTATGTCTTGTCCAACATCAATATATAGAAATTAACCTCTCGAATGTGGATGATTAGTCTACTTTGTATGTTGGCACGTGGGTCGGCGATGTGGGTTGGTGCGTGGATATTTACCACCGCCACCCAGCCTTGCGCGACGTCTTGCATTTACTCCCCTGCCATCTCCTTCAATGTTGCCTTAATGCAGCTCATTCTTCCACACCATCCCACTTGATTTTCGACTATGGCGCCTCCCACCAGCTTCATTCTTGCTCCACCCTTGAGCTCAAGCTTCTCCATCGCTGCCGCAGAGCCCCACTCTCAGACTAGCACTGGGAAGTGTTGTGCTCTGGAATGTTGTATCAATCTACTTCCTGGTATAAATTTCTCTTAGAGCCCCTTCTGTAATCTAAGGTTAAATTCACCCATCGTCAGTGCCTCGGCTCTGCCTGATTGCGTTCCTCTGTTGGCTGAAGCTCTCACCTTCACTTCCCTCCCCTACCATTGCATCTCCGATACTTGCATTGCTCTGCCTGTTTTTCGCATCATACCAAGGTTACACCAATGTATGCGGTGTCGGAGAGGTAGTAGTCGCGGGCATGTTGTTCGTCAGCCCTCCACTTCTACCTATGGCTCCACTTCCCATTCCTCAAATTATTTCTCTGGCTGTTATCCCGCCACTAGAAGTGGTCATGGCCGTGGATCTGGGCAGTCCCAATATGACATGGGTTCCCCCCACATCCCGGTCACCCCGCTCCCCACCCCTGTGCAGTCTCATACGGCTCAGCTCCGTTTCCCTTGTGCTTTCAGCCAATCCACCTTAATCTCCACTGTCACTATTGTGCTTCAAGAGGATTCCTCGGGTGTGGTCTTCGCAACTCTAGGTGTGACTCTGGAGAAGAACACTAAAGATATGCACAACACTCCTCCTATTGACAGCCTGAAGCGCAAAGAGCCCAACTGCAGTGCAATTCAAGACATGAGCCATCAGGTTGGACCAAGTGACCCCAAGCGAGGTTGCTTCATTGGTAAAGAAGGCCATCAGGCAGAGGAAGAAGATCCATACAAGTATGGCTGCCGCATTGTCGAAGAACCACCTCCCACTTCTCATGATTCCTAAACAGGTCTACACTCACAGGTCTTTGTTTCACAGTCGCTCGATTGGGCTCAATTCTTTGTGTTTTTTGTTTATCAGTTTACAAACTTAGAATTTCGTTACAATGTCTATTAGCCGGTTTCCACTGCGTGGGCAGCACATCTCTGTCTATATGTTTTGGACTAGTGGTAAAGTTTCAGTTTCTGAATTTTATCTGGTAAACCATCAGTTTTGTATTTGCAAGAATGCTGCAACTCTGGGCAAGATCTTTTGAGGCTAGGGCCTCTCTGTAACTTTTTTGTATCAATAATAGAAGTAGAAAAATTCAGAAAAAAAAAAAATATATATATATATATATATATATATATATATATATATATATATATATATATATATATATATATATATATATATATATATATATATATAGACATTACCCATAGTGAATCATATCCTAACATTTATACTGATTCATTCCCTAATGAACATAGTGTAATCAAGGTCAAGAATTAATTAATATCTTGCCCAACATCAATATATAGACATTAGCTGTAGTGAATCATATCCTAACATTCATACCAATGCATTCCCTAATGAACATAGTGTAATCAAGGTCAAGAAGAAACTAATAGACATAGATTATCAAAATAGAAAAATATAGAATCTATGTACTATGACTTCACTCATCAATACTTTCATATTTTAAACATTATTCTATAAAATGGTTTGAAAAATATTCTATACAGAATAGTACAAAACATAACTAGTAACATCTTAATATTTAACATGTATATGATTTAAACATTATTCTATAAATATGTTTTGAACAATATTTTATACATAATAGTAGAAAACATAACTATTAACATCTTAAAATTTATCACATATAATTGTAATCACTAATAGCTATGAGAGGCCCTCTACAGCCCAGTATGTGGGTAGATCTCGGTAGATCTCACATGTAAGCGTAAATGTAAATGTGTAATGTTTAACATTTAAGATTTTTAATGTAATGTAGGCCCTATTTAAAAATCATTATTATTATTATTATTATTATTATTATTATTATTATTATTATCTATGAATACAATATAAATTTAAAATATAAAGAGGGTTATGAACACCCAAAAAAGGAGGTATGGTAAATAAATAAAAATATAAAATTATCGTTAATAAATAAAACCTCTTTTTATACATACTCGAGAGGCATGGTAAATAAATAAAATATAAATAAACTAAAGGTATGGTAAGTAAATAAAACATCTTTTTATTTTTACTCCATAAACCTTAAAGAAAACTTAAAAATTGGGTTTTATTTAGGTGAAGCCTATGGGAAAAAATACCATTTTAATACCATGGGCCAAATACCATATTTACAAAAGAGGTATGATAAATAAATAAATATAAAAGAGGTATAAAGAAATATGGTACATAAATAAAAATATATGAAATAGGCTTAGAAATCAACATCTAATTATATACCAAACCTATGGGCCACACTTAAACATAAAAGTAATGTTTAACATTTAACATTTAAATTTTAATCTAGTTAATCTAATGCCGGCCCTAAAGGAAAATCACTTCTCTCTTTAAATATAAAAATTTAACCCAAAAACAAAGTGTTGAATTGTATTTATGAGCAAGCATCTATGTGACACTGCACTGCCAAGAGTTAATATTTGTGAGAAAGGAATTAGGGAGCTGTGCGAAGCCGAAAATAATATTTTTGGGAAAGGATTTTAGTGTAAGTCCAAACGGTGATTCATTTTTAGGTTTGATTTGGATCGCTCGTGCATCTTATTTTTGTTCTACCTTTTTTATTTGACATTTTAATCTACTTCCTCTCCTTGGATGCGATAATGAATCACTCTTACCACCAAATTAGAATGATTTAATTTCTTCCCTAAACACTACTAAATTAGAATGATTTAATTTTTTTCCTTTCGGGAAACCTTGCGGAAGCTTGGAAACAAAGTGGCTTCAATAATATATTTCTAAATGTGTAAAAACTTAACTTTGGATCTATCAAGGGCCTTGAGGGATCAAATCTATAGAAATGCAAACCTTTTTTTTAATGCAAAACTTGAGAGAAAATTTGAACCTCTAGAGATTTGATCCGTGTGGTCCTTCATAGATCTAGGGTTAAAATAGATCTTTGAATATAACTCTTGAGAAAAAATTTATGTCTCTAGAAATTTAATTTGCACTTCTAGAAATTTGATTCTTATGGCTCTTAATAAATCTAGAATTAAAATGAGTCTATACTAATTTTATTGTAAAGTTATAAATTAATACATAAATTACTTATAGCATAACGATTCTCTTGTACTATCTCTTCCTCTTATTTACGTAAACAAAATAATGACCAACCCTAAAATTAACAAGTTAGGGTTATGAAACCATAGATAGGATGTATATATCACCTTTCAAAACTAAAATGAATTATATCTCTTATCACATAAATAGAGATTAATTTAAAAAAAAAAAATAGTATTAGCGAATAAAATGCAAATAATTTTTCTGGCCGACTAGTGTCCACGACTCTTCACTCGCGTCTCCATGAGTTCAAAGAGTATTCATTTATATATAAAAATTCATTTGTGAGTGTACTTACATAATGTTCAACCTAAACAAATCTCTTATTAGAAATAGCTCTGCAGATCAGATTCAGTGTTTTTCTGTACTCGCCAATTTCATTTTAGTTTTGCTGTCAGTAGACACGAAGGGAGAGTGAAGCGAAACCATGACTCGGAAGAGGTCACGTTGTTCTGAAGAAGATGCAGAATTTTCGACTTCCAAGAGGTTCCGCCCTGGTAATTCAAATACAGATCCAGATGCAGCAGCCGCCATTCCAGTTAATGGTTGTGAGTGGGTCGAGCTTCTTTTGCGAGAGATGCAGAGTTCATCAAATATGGTTGATGCCAGGTCACGTATTTCAAAGTCAATGGAGGCACTTGAAAATGCCATACTTAATAGCACTGGAGTAGATTCTAAACATCCTGAAAACATGCAAAAAGAAAATGCGGTGCTGAAGCAGCAAGTCGAAAGTCTTTCACGTGATAATACTATTCTCAATCGAGCAGTAGTCATACAACATCAACGTCACAATGAGCACGAGGAAAGAGAACATGAATTGCAGCGTGTGAAGCAAAGCTTTTCACAAAGTCAAGAGCAGCTAAGGACTTTAGAGCTAAACAATGATGCTCTCACATCGCAACTTCGTCGGACTGAGGAAACTGCCACCATTTCTGGGCTCTTTCACCCCGATGTATTGTGAAAACTCATTCTACTTTGGTTGTATTAGTCAATTCCCCAGTAATGTGAGTTATGTATTGGTATGAAGGAGACTATTGCTATGTTGCATATTCCCTTAAAAACATGATCGTATGGTAGGATTTGTGAGTGATTAGTTATTTTTCTTAGCAGGGATGCAAGGGATTAGATAAGGGCGGAAACCTTATTCTCCATGTTGTTATATTTTAATTTAGTCGAAATTTACTTTTAAAAAACACAGTTAGATTGTTGTTCTGAGTAGTGATAGTGGAAATGTATTTATAATGGTAAGTGGGACTCCCCATATGTATTTAACAAATCATCTTGTCAATCATATCTCAAATGTCATAACATTATATTGTCATAACTTCATGTGCTTGGTTCACAAATTTCCATCACTTATTTTACTATTAAATTTAAATCCACTAAAATTTTGAAAACATTGAAGTTCATTCTCCTTGATAAAATCAAGCGACTAAGGCATAATATTGAATTATGTTATTGATGCATTTAAAATTAAGCTCAATATCATAATGAAACTTAGTCCCAAAATAGCTCCACCAATTTCCATTCTTATTACATGCTACCTCAAAGTGCAAAGTCATTTCCACTTCAAGCAACTAATTTCGACATAGCTAACTAATAATTAAAAAGAAAGTTCTCACTTTAATCATTCCCTACATTATGTGTTTTGATTTCTAAACCTATCTTTTCCTTAACTATCTAAAACATCAAGGAATGAGAGCCAGAGGTACATATAAATAATTGTGAAAGTGAATATTTTGAAGCTCTACAGTGATGTATATAGAAGTGATAAGCTCATCCTTTTCATATTGTAGGTTTTCTAAGAATGTTTGCATCATGTTCTAGGTTAATTAAATCAACTTGTCAAAGAGCATCATGTTATATAGTTATGACACTTATTCTAACTACAATAAGGTGTTTGTTAAAGGTAGCTTTTAGTTGTTGTGGTATTATTTCTTTGATTCCATGGGCTCAAACTACTTTCTCCCATTAACATAATTCTTGACAACTTGGGAAGGAAACATGGTGATTCATAGTTTTAGTATCTCATGTTTGATATTAAAATGATTAAAGACTCAATGTTGTAACTCTAGTTAAGAGTTGAAGGAGAAAATCTAATCACTAGCAGGCTATTGGGTTGTGTTATAATTAGGACACTAAGAGGAGAAAGGTTCCCTTTCCATAGATAAGTAGAATAGAAAATGTTAGAAACTTAATTTGTTAGGGTTTTGATGAAGTAATATCAAATATACCTATTACTTTGGTGTGTGTATAGCATGGTGTCAATGTAGGCATCTTAAAGCCCTGCTTAAGTTTGAGCCACTAGCTTTGTGTCCTTTGTAGACTCGAGCACTCCTTCCATGCACAACCTGAATTGGATCCAATTGCCAAAGCCTAGAGCTACAGTCAGTTAGCGTTAGAGTGATAGTTTTAGCTACAGATAGATTCATGTTCGATGAACAAGACTTGGTTACTGACCAGCCTTAAATCACCACCGAAAGAAGATCATAATCAAGGATCACTTATAGTACATATAAGACTCATACTTCTAGCTAGATTTAAAATTGTTCTAGGAGCTTCTTTCAGCATAGTTCCGGATTTGGTGGTTAACCTTAAAGCACCACTAATAGAAATAATCATTAAAGTCTAAGAGTCCTCTTGAAATTTGAAAACAAAGGGTCAGAAAAACAAGTATGAATATGTATATCTTTTGAATAGAATCGAGTTATTATATTGGTTTGTGTTTAGCAACAAAGCATGGAAATGGAGAGAGAACATATATGGTTTATGCACTTTAGCAACCCATAGGCCACATGCCTCAATTATTTTTACTTACATCCACTTTCAATTTACAGCCACCTCATCTTTTAGGTGCATATTCTCCCAAAAGGGTTTCCCAGGGTATATCTTATTTTATTATGCTATATCTTATTTTCTTATGGCTGAGAGGGATTGTGCATTTTCTGTCGTATATTTTTCACATTTTATATATTGCATGCATGAAAGTATAACATAATATTTATGAAAAAATAATATGCATATTGTACATTTCATCCTTTCAAGTATAATTGTATCAAATCTATTGTGAAAAACCTTAAAATTCAATAATCTGTGGAATTTCATGGATCATATTTGTTTAAGAGTAGCTTGCTTTGGGAATATTTTTAGGTATTGAAGGGCATTTAAATTGGTTAGGAAAAAAGTCACAAAACCCCATTCATGGCTAATGAATATGTGAATAACTATCATGATACCATAGGCGAGAGGGTTGCACAGCTAGAAGCACAAGATCAATATATAGACCATAATGTGAGCCTCTGCATAGTGTCCCTGACTAATGAGCTTAGGATTTTTAGAGAATATGGGGGTTATAAAGCAAAATTTCGATCAAAGGGGAGATCAACAGATCAAGTGACAAAGAAAGAACATAAAAAAGATCAACCTAGTTTCAGAAATGTGAACCATTCACATCCCTATTCAAAATAGAATCAAATCTCAACAAAATGTTGTACTAAGGTGTTTGATGCTCTGAAGCTAAACCAATAGTTGTAGAAATTATAATTTTATTTTAGTGTTCCTCATATAGAGGAGGAAGAGAATATTTCATTATATTAGTTAGAATTAGATGAGCATGCCCTAACCTATTGAGAAATCCACACAAAGACCTTAAGGTTGGAAGGAGATAATTTGGTGTTGGATTTGAAGGATTTCAAAACCCTCACACTGACATAATTTTACCATATTAGGTATGTAGGAGTGCAACGTGGAAGAGTACCCCATTGATTTTAGAAAGATGGCAATAATGTTGGGTGTCTCACCAAAGGACAGAGATGTACTCCTCAAGTGTTGATGAGGTATATAAAACAATTTTTTTATGCAAGTGATGTTCTTCAAGCCTACATCAAGATTATGCTTGTGTATAGGCATGACATTTTGAGGCCATATGCCAAAATAAAGGGAAATCAAGGTGGTTGAAATAAAAGGAGCATTAGGATTCTTATAAGAAGGGGAAGAAGAAGTGGAAGGGGGGAATATAAAAATATGATGGTCACGACATATTAAAGAATGGATTTAAATAAAAACTACAACAATTATAACATTGATGGTCATATAGAGGAGAAGTGTTGGAAGTTGCATCATGGTCACTGATTTGAGCAACCATATTGAAAGTAGTTGAGATGTGAATGAGGAGATCATTTCTACATCAGTGAAAAATCAGGTAAATTCGAGTACCCTTTAGCAATAAGAAGAGAAAATCACAGGAAAATCACAATACTATGAAATAAAAACAAAAACTAGAAGATTCACTACAAGCATACAAAGATGTATTCCATGATCCTAGAGGTATACCACCAAAAAGGGAAGTGGAGCATGATATCTAGTTATTGTTAGACTCCCCACTACCAAACATTGGGTTTTATAGGTAGTCCATTATAGAAGTAAGTGAGGTAAATAAAGGACTTGTAACAACTAGTGGAACAGTGGGTGATTTGATCAAGTACCTAACCATGTGGATCACCCATCATCTTTGTGAAAATAAGTTATGGGATTTAAAGAATGTGTATTGATTATATATTTTTAAACAAAATTATGCTCAAGAATAGGGACCCCTATAATGGATACATGATCTACTATATTAGTTGCAACTAATGAAATACTTCACCAAGCTAGACATAAAGTTTGGATATCCTTAGGTTCAATTCAGAGAAGAAGATACCTAGAAGATTTCATTCAAAACTTTTAAAGATTTTTATGAGTGGTTAGTCATGTTGTTTTTCCTATGTATTGCACTAACTATTTTATGATTTTAATGAATGAGATATTTTTTCATTTTATGGATTAACGTGTTATTGTCTATTTGAATGATATAATTGTATAGAGTGCTTCTTAGGAGGAGCACATATCACATTTTATGGGATACCAATGAGCATAATTTCATATAGGTATATAGTATTTGTTTGTGTGTAGTGGAAAACATAATGGAATAACATGGACATGAAGTTAAAAAGGCCTATAATATTCCTTCCACATATAGATGGGAAGAAATAAGTAGTCATTAGGAATTTGGTGCATCTTTTGAGGGGCTACAATAAAAAACATCTCAAGACCTATGATGAACTTACATTATATATATCAACACTTTTAAAACTGTAGTCCACATTTCTACTAGTATGTCTTGATTTGAGACTTGTTTTGGATATTTTGTACCTTCACCTTTGGATATTTCATATAGAAACTAAGGAACAGTGAGCAAGGATCTTACAACGGATTCCCTAAAGGAAGAAAAATTTGTTGATAAGATCAAGTAAATAGTGAATTCCTGCTTGGTGGGAAATAAAGTATGATTATAGTTGAATAACGAGAGGCTAGAGGATACTAGTAAGGAAAAAATGCTCTGTGATATGGTCCCTTTGAGATACTAGAGAAGGTAGGAGATAATTCTTATAGACTCATTATTCCACCATATATGTGCATTTTCTTAATAGTGAATGTAGAGGATCTAAATCTATTTGATACTTGCATGCTATATTAGAAGGAGGATTAAGTCCTACATTCTGTAGAGGATTTCATAGTAGATGCTCGGTTAGATTTGATAGAGGATACATTTTTTTCAAAATAGGTCTAGGAATGTAAGAGGGATGTAGCATGATCTCTCGTAGATTGGGTTTAAGAGACAACTTCTAGGTAAGGCTAAATAGTACACCTGAGAGAAGGTAGAGAAAATATTTCCTCACCTCATTTAGTAGAATAGTTTGGTGACAAAAAGCCTCCAAAAAGGGGAGGTGTGATCTGGATTGGATCATTATATTTTTTTCATCCATATTGATTCTTTTAGAGTGGAGAACATGGAGGAATTGTCTTAAAGGAATATTTTTACTAACAAGACATAGTTTAGAAAATTGGTGTTTGAAAGCCTCTAGGATCTGTTAGAGGGATCAAATGATATTTTTTTGGGGGTAAACCTTTGATACTAATCACCAAACCTTCTTATTGTATTCTAACAACAATTACCTTTCCCATGACACAATAATTGCCTAAACTAAAGTCCATTACTAAAATATATGCCACTCAAAAGTTTCCCTTCCTTATTTTACCACCATAATTAGAGAGGATGCCATGTCAGACCTCATTATTCATTGAAAAGGGGCTATCCCTGTGATCATAATGAAAAATACTTGAGAAGAGTCAACATCTTAACTCTAGTTAAGATTTGGAAGAGTTAAACCTAAATACTACTAGGCTATCGCCATATTTTATAACCAGACCACTAAGAAGAAAAGGGGTTCCATTATGTTGAAGTGACTTTTCTTCCATAGATAAAATGAGTATCTAAGAATGGAGAGGGAGAGACAAGATATAGAGGACTTGTGCATTGTAGCAACCCAAGATCCATAGGCCTAACTCCATTGTACATGCATACAATTTCCATCAAGGGAGAGATGAGTGAAGTCTCACCTTCTAGCCTAGTTTTCTCCCAAAAGGGTTTCACAATTTATATCATGTGTTATTGTTGGTATGAGAGATTGTAATTTTTTGTTCTTTATTCTCTACATTTAACCTATTGAATGCATGAAACTATAACTTAATAAATTTAGAAGTCTAAGAAAAAAATATTTTTCATACTATAGATTTTATATTATTAGGTTTAATTTTATGATATGTATTGTGATGAACTATATAGTGCAATATACACGCTAGTGTACATATCAGTGGAACTTTCAATTTGTAAGGGATGTCATTTTCTAGCCAAATCTGGAGATTTGTTTGGAAATGTTGAGCCTTAGAGCTGGGTAACATAGTTTGTAGTCATCTTCAAATATCTATTTGTGACAACTTCCAATAATTATAAGCCCTCAAATTATATCCAAATTTGGAAATATTTAAAAAACCATTGAGAATTACAGTTGAGTTCTAGAGTTTGTGATCAACGCTAAACCTCCATTTAACACAATACTTTGTTTTGTACTACCAACTAAGTTTGTGGTATTCCTTAAAGCACTAGATTTGTAGAGCACGTTCAACTATTAGTTGGCATCATAATTTCACCACTTGGACTCACATACACCCCTTCAGATTAAGGTATGGTATGTTGGACACCTAATTTGTTAGTGTCTTTTAGCAATCCAATTGCTAAATAAAATGATGGATGAATGAATGCAAAGCCTTATATATTTTTTGGGTAGTGCCATTAAAATTGATTAGTGATTTCACCTTTATTGACCTCCCTACTCTCTTCATAGGCCATAACTTTTGCACCACTAAAATTTATTTTCCCTTAAAGGAAATAACATTATTTCTCATCCCAATCTCCCTTACCTTTATATTTTTTGAATCCATCAAAAATACCTAACCTTCTCTTTAGTGGTTTTTCAGTGGATTTAATTGCTTCGAAGAACGAGATAGGAAGCTTGGATACGATTGGAATTTTTCTTAGCATGTGGAAGATATGTATATGAATCCTTATTCCAACTGTTGGTTCTATAACTTATTTTGAGAATTTTTGAAAGTAAGGATGTTCTTGTGATGGAATCTCTTGAAGTGCATTTATCATTGCAATGGTGTATAAAATATTTTTTTATTCTTCACAATTAATAAGTTGGTGGGGGTCTTAATAACCAAGAATATGAAATGAATCACTATGTTAAAAGTAGTTACAAGAGAATACACAAGGATTGGCCATCAATAAATTTGGAGGAAACAAAATGACTCATCGTAGAGAGAATAAATTCCCATTACCATCTATGAATCTCTGATCTTCTTTGTCCTTGCATAAATCTTGTAAATCGTAGAAAAGGGGACTCCATTTACAGTGGAAGAAATTTCCCCTACAATACTAACGCTAACAATAGCACTGTTTTATTATGGAAGAGGAATATGGGTGGAAGAATATGATAAAGGGTGATAGGAAGAAGACAAAGTAGCTTGAGAAGAAAATTGTTGAACAAAGGGGGTGTGAGGCAGAGAAGAAAAAGTAATCCGATTAGATGAAGAGTGAGTACTAGAAATATTTTTTTTTTCCTATCGGTAGGTAAAGCAAATTCAATATGTTTAACCGAAATTTATAACTCTGAGATCTGGTTAAAACTCTAGACGACCTTAGAGATGAAGTAATAATGTCTTCAATAATTTATTTGTGAGTAGTATGTTCTCTAGAAATAGAAATTCCTTCCAATTTCTGAGTTAAAGTTTGTAGCTTAGGAGCCGCAACAGGGTGATCTTGAAGAGGAGTAGAAGTTTCACAAATTTATTTTATAATCAAGCTAGGATATTTAGTGTAAATTTCAAAAACTTTAGATCTAGAATCAGGGGATTTAGAATGAGATCTAGAAGTTGGAGGAGATTTTGAGGTAGAGTGACTCTTCGAATGACTTCGGGTTTGATGATTATACTTTGTTGTCATTCATAGTATCTAGGCCCTCCTTATAGTGCCAAAATTGTTTATGGTCCTCAATGAATTCATCAACATTGGGGAAACCACCGAGTTAGGATCTTAAATCATATCCTTTTCCGTTTGGATGTGATTAATGTGTGGATTTATCTTCTAATGGGTATTAAGAACTTAAATAATAACTAATTTAAAATATTATTTAACCCGAGTAAGATGGTAATATATGTGTTATAAAGATGTCACAATTGGCATAACAATATATATTATCATGCAACTATGATATTAACTCAATAAAAGGAAATTAATTTAATTAAATAGTTAACTAAATTAATTTGTTAAAATATCACATATACTGATATCTCATTGTTCAATCAAACACATCAGTAGTGATAATGAAATATTTACCAGTTCATAGGTAATGTGAAAAATAACATAAAACCATTCTATTATAAGAAAATATATAGAAAAACGATAGTAGTACATGATACACCATAGATATGCTCATCATAAAAAACCAAGTGGTTCAGTTTTGATACTAAGAAAAACTTAATTAAAATAGTTGAACTTAAGTCTCATCTTCCAAAAATTCAGAAGCTCTTCTCCATCTTGGAGAGGGAATTTATATCTTTTCAACAAAAGAAAAAAATAAATTGGTCTAACAACTCTTTAACAACTATTAAATAGTAGTAATAATAAGGGGAAATTTTTGAAATAGTTAGAACAAATTTCCATGCTTAGGAAGAATATTTTCCAATAGTGTATTGCTTCATATTGTAGATATCAATCAAATTTTTAAGATCGAGTGGACATTTTAGCATGATCCTCATTTGACCTATAAATATATCAATTTTCAAATATGGAATAATTTGTATGGTGACATTTGAACGGCATCGGAGAAGCAATCATTGAGTGTGTCACTTCACTAAAAATTGTCAATGATTCTCAATATTAACCTTGGTCAATTCATCGATTATTTCAGTGATGTTCCTGCAACATTCCTGCCACATCTTTGTCAACAATCTGATATCAGGGAAGGTACGTTCAGTAAAACTCATAATGAGATTGAATTTTAGTAAATTGTCATTGATTGATTCAATAATAGTCTTGGAAAGATCTCGGGCCTCATGTACATCTTCTATGGTATGATTTATTCGGATCTCCCATTCCTTAAACACAATATTTTTCTGAGCCTCATAAATTTTAGGAAGATTAGCAGATCTACCTTCTTCACTTTCTTGCTAACTGAGGAAACATGAGATATTTTCATTGTTTTTTTCAAAATGATTTTTCATATCAGATAATTGATCAACAATATAATCGATAGTCTTCCATTGATCTTGAATTGTTGCCAATTTATGGTAGAAGACTATTTTTTGTTGCACAAGAATAGTATTCAATTATTTGTCCTCCCTTTCAAACTCTAATTCAAGAATGAAATGCAGTTGTTCAATCATTTTCTTCATTTCTTGAATTTGATCATTTCTAACTTGTAAATTTGTATCATACTGGACCTTGAGGGAGTTGAACTTGTGTTGCAGTTCTGTTAACAATGACTCTCAATGCTCATAATCCTCTACTTTTCAGTTTCAAGATGTTGCTTTAACAAGGGAATTTTCTCCTCTTTCTCCTTTAGAAGTAGTTGAAATTTTGTAGCCTTACCAATTTTTGTTGAGGCATAAGCACCAGTGAACTGAGTGATTATTCCTAACTCTATTAGTTTGGTAGTAGAGCCTTTCGATAAAACTTCAAAGGAGGAAACATTGCCGAATACTAATTTGCATGATTAATAAAGTTTTCTCTTATTTCTTCCACTTTTTACTCCAACCTTGTGCCTAGGACAATAGAAAATACCTAATGGAGGGATTTCCTCATTATTCAAAACAATTCCATAGGTAGAAAGGTAGGAATAACTTCAATATCCTTTTCATCATGATATTTTCCAATAATCTTCTTTACTTTGGAACTCTGATCAGGATTCTTAAGAGTCTCCTGAACATTAATTTGTTGTGAAAATTTTACAGTTTGAGGCTCATCATTCTTGGAATTTAGAGTTTGGATCAACTCTTTCTAGATTTCATCCAATCTAGGATCAATTACAAATCCTTCTACCTATTAAGAAGAATAATTCACAACTCCTTTAGGTTGGGGAGGATCTACTGACTGTGAAGAATTGGTAATATGAACTTTATCACTTGAAATTTTCTCTCGAGGTGCCTACAATAAATCCATAGGAAGACTAGATACTTTGGAGGTTTTGTATTATGCAAATTGAATTATTTCCTCAGGGGTCATTTTTTCTTCTTCTCTTTTTAACACTAGTGAGTAAGAAGAAGATTGCTCAAATAAATCATCAAATCTATTAGCCTCATGAATAAATTGTCTGATATTATGCAAAGCTGTGAAATTCTTGACTACATAAATGTGGTCATACTTCCTATTACGCTCAGTAAGAAAACTGAGGACCTGAATATCCTGAATTTCCTTCTCTGCTAATTGGCCAAGGAAAATATACCATACTTAGCTTGAAATGTTTGCCACATAATTTTATTTTATTCTTTCAGAGTTTTAGAAAAACCATATCTTAGAGTTTGATAGGTTATTTCTCTGCTTAGAAGTTTATTTGGAATGCATAATGTCAATACATGAGGGTGAGATAAACTTCCCTAGATGACGATAAATGTAAAAAACTATTCTTCGAACCAATTTTAACTCTCCAAATATCATCTTCAGCTTCTAGAGACATTCAAGGTGGCTTAGTACAAAAAATAGCTTTATAAATTGGAAACATAACTCTATGGAAATTTTGATAAAAGTGCTCTTGATACTTTCATTACCATAGGATATCATGATAAACATGGATGGGATTTAGATCTTGGAGAGTCAATTTCTAGCCCATAGAAGAAAAATCCATTGAAAAATACAACGCATCCATGATGTAGGAAGACATATTGAAGGTGGAGATTTTATTTTTAGAGATAGTGCATCCTTTCCTAAAGGATATAATATGAGTAGCTAGATTATTAGAAAGTATAGTAGCACAATGGAAAATAAATCCCTCCGAGGCTCCATCAATAAGAGTTACGGAGTGATCGGGAAATTTTTACACATTAGGTTTCACATGCAGCCTACACATCGTACAATAATTTTCAAAAATTTAATGACAAGAGAATCAACTGAGTACCTACCACTTTCCTCAACTTTATATTTATTTAGGTGCTTTCTCCAAGGTCTAAATTTTTTGACGCGTGTCCGTGCTTTTTTATAAAATCTTGAACATATTCCTTAATGTACTTTTATTGTGGACTATGAAGGTGGTACATGCTCTGCAAATCCTTGCTTGAAAGGACCCAATGAGTGTGCCCTTACTGGTATGAATTTGCTTGTCATAAATATCTAAATTCTACACAATCCATCAAACCATACATACATATATCTATATATATATATATATATATATATATAAGAGATAAGTTGCGGCCTGGCTACTATTCTATGCAAAAAGGAATTAGTAGCATCACTGACAGTAGCTTCCGAAATTAGGATGCTATCATCAACAGTAATCATTCTCTGATCAAATTTGGGTTTTCATCTTCAAAAAACATTTAAATTGCTTCCCAAGGGGAAAGCCCAAAATCTCTAGTGCAAATTGTATTGGAAAATAATCCCACTCTAGGATTATTTTCATCAATATCTTCTATAAATGGACTAGAAGATTGTTGCTGTGATGGACTCTTTTTCTTGGTTTTTCCTCCTTTCGCCATTTCTTCATGATGCCAAGAATCAAAGCTATCATGTAATGAATAAACACGAAATATTTGTGGAAACACTTATTTTGTGAGAAATCGGCGTTGATGAAAAATATGATTTGCAATAATAAATTCCTTTTGGAACAAATCTTATAATATCAAAGTGAATTAAATGAAAATTTTTATGTTTTTGAGACTTATTAAAACCATTATAATCCACTAATTACACTAACCTAAATCCATGTGAAACAAGCCATGTCAGATTATCGAAGGAGGGATATCAAAGAGTGATTTAAAATATTTCCTTGAGTGCGACTGCGATTTGTGCTACAGGTCGTTGCCGAAAGGGCCGGTAATAAAGGGTTTTGTTGGTGCACGACTAATTCAGAACCCGGGTCGATACCCATTTGAGCCAACAAGGATGGTGATTCATATTTTTCTTATCTGATGTTTGATATTAAAATGATGAACGATTCAATGTTTTAATTCTATTTAAGAGTTGAAAAAGTAAAAACTAATGACTATCAAGTTATTGTGTTGTGTGAAGACCTCTTGAAAGTTGAAAACTAAGGGTCATAAAACTATGTATTAATATGTACATCTTGTGAATAGAATGAAATCACATGAGTTTATCAAATATACCTATTACTTTTGTATTGGTTTAACATGATGTCAGAGTAGGCATATTCGAGCCCTTCTTAAGTTTGAGCCACTAGCTTTGTGTCCTTTGTAGACTGGAACACTCCTTCCATGAAAATATGACACTTATAATATGAATCTTAATTATGGTTTTGGTTACTAGATGAAATTATGTCCTATAACATTTGAACTCTGGCTTATATTCTAGCACATATTTCTATGCTCAACACACCATCTACCTGTCATTTTTTCTCATAATTTATCATTGACAGTTCACCCCATCTTATGTGCATGTTTAGAAAATTATTGCCTCAAAATATCTGTTGAGCCCTTGGTACTTCTCGAGTTTGTAAAGTTGACTGAGATTCTTGTTCTCATTCTCTCTACCATTTTTTGATTTTTTTCCATTACTTTGCCTGAAATGTAGAAATTCCCCTTGATTATTACTGTACATCAAACTTTTGATGCACTATTTCTCTGCAGACTCATTCTCCTAAAAACAGTGGTAAAATATTGATGGTGCCCTCTTAATGACCACACTATTGTAACTGAATACCAACATTTCAAATCTTGGACATATTTATCCAAACATTTGGGTAATTACATTATCATATATTGGGAAATTTCATGATATGTTTCTTAGATTTGATTAGTCCAATATTTCATCAAAATATTGGGAGACTTATCAAAATAGTGGTAAGGTTTTATCTTTGATTTTTTATTTCTCTCTTAGAAAATGGATCAGTGAAGGAAATATGATTCAGATTCAACCTCCTCTAGGTCAGCATATTAAACTAGCAACTAGCACCCCATTTGAAGGCCAATGGAAATTGTATAATGTATTGCAAGTGGAAAAAACATCCTAATTAGAAGAGCTTCAATGGAGTAGGCCTATTTTCAAAATGTGAACCTAATGTTGCAGCAAAATTAGCTGAGGAATGTGCCAGAAACTCTCCTTATTATTTTCAAACCTTTTCTATGTATCTAGCGATATTATGCAGAGAGTTCCACCCACTTTATTTTGATATTTAAGTATGAGTTTGATATCATATAGAAATGTACACACTTCCACGTGGACTCCATCGAAGCATTAACAGAGTATTATTCAACAAAAATACCATAAACAAGCATGAGAGAAATTTCCTCAATATCTCTCAAGGAAGACAAGCTTTGGAAAATGCATACCATAATTCACACGCTTTTATAGCAACATATGCATCATTGTCTTGATTTTCTTACAAGATTTTTCAATGAAGTTTTGCATGTCGGGCAACAGGAAATCAGGTTGAATCTAAATTATTTCAACACCAATGTAGTGTAAACCTATTTCCTCAACTCAATAGTAGGTTTCTAAGAGAGGAAATTCGACATGAAGATATTGATCCATTGATAATAACAATGCTATAGACATAAACACGGTAAATTGATTTATGGAGCTAGACAGTCTATTAGTTCACTTGATTCATTTGCGTAAGTGAGATGTGATGACTCTTCTCTATGAGATCATGTAGCCTTGGATCTCCTCTAGAGAGAGACCATCAATCTCTCTTGTAAATAGACCATAGTATTGTTGGAAAATGTAACTAGGTTGGTCTTCATATTGATTATGGATTTATGGAAAGTAGAAGACAAAGATAATAAAATGTATTTTGGACGTGCAAGATTTTATTATAAGATCTAGTGCTTCAAGACCTTGTCAAAGTATCCGTGAAATAATAGCATATGACAGCCCTAATTTACGTTAAAATATAAGCATTATATGATGATGAAAGACGACCTCATTTTCAACTACATGTCAACCTAAAATCTCAGTCAAGAAGTCGACCTAAAGTCTGGACAAGAACACTATATATACACCACATCTGTGGTTCATTTGGCAAGGAAGATTTTGTATGCAAACACAACAGACAGGCAGGTCTAATAAGAATGTGAATATCTCTGAGTAAGAAATGTGGATATCACTAAAAGGAAATGCGGGCATACAATGCAGATAACACAGAATTGAATACGGATTAAAGACTTACATCACAACAACAGATTGTGGATACCATAGAGGTTGTTTTAGTCTAAATGTGTATACCACAACAGATTTTAGATACCACAGAGATTGTGCTAGACAAAATGAGTACACCACAACAAAATTTGTGGATTAGTCTGAGTTAGACAGCATTGAAGAAGGAGTAGAAATTATCAACATGGTATCAGAGCTAAGGTCGTGATAAAAAGGAAGTTTCAAGAAAGATTAGTAAAAGGTCCATATCTTATGAAGGTCATGTCTGATCTTAGAATATAATGAACTAGTTCCATCTTAAAAACACCTTGAAGAACCCTAGGATCTTCACATTCTATCTTTGAACGGTAGCTAGGACATCATAGAAACTCAGACTAATTACAGTGAACCTTGCAATAATCACAAAAGAAATTCGAATCACCTCTAAAATTCGGATGACAATTGCAGAGGTTGGGTGTTACAACTGTGACCAAAGTAACCATAGTTTTGGTGTTACATTTCGGTGATATCACATGTATGGTTCGGTGCTCTTTCAATGGGAATATTTCAGTGTTACTGTAGCAAAGGTTTTTAGTGCAGACACAGTGATGAAGTCTTACCACAGTACCATAGTCTCAGTGAAATCTCAGTAAAATATTTCGATGCCATCTCAAGGAGGTGCTCTCGGTACTATCTCAGGAGAAAGTCTCGATGCCACCACATGAAGTCTTGGTGCAACACAATGACCAATATTCAGTGTTACCACAATTACATGGTCAATAAAATTCAGGGATATTACTGTGAATAAGTTTGATTTTTTTGCTTGTTTGTTTGTGGAATAGAATTGATGAAGTTCATAAAAAATTGAAGGCACTAAGTTTTGAAGCAAATAAAATGAGAAAAAGCAACAACATGAATATAATAAATTACAGTGAAGGATTCGGTGCTCCCAATAGCGAGTAAGTTTCGATTAGAAGGTGTCAGTGTTACTACAATAACACATTTTTGGTGTTTCCAATAGAAAAGGAGTTCGGTGCTACCACAATGGTAAGTACTCCAACAAGATGCACATACAAAAAGTCTAATAAAGATAGCAATTCATAAGTGGTGACTAGGTACCATAAGGTCTAGGTGAATCTATATTGGAGAAGAAATGCTACCTCCAGAGGAAAGTCAAAGTATCTTGAAGACTTGAGGACTAATAGGCTAAAGGCACTGTCATCATCTTCAAAGGTTATAAGACAAGTTTCCTCTCATTGAAACAAGAACCACTTCTTTAACCCTGAAGAAGGTCATCCAAAGAAGCAGTAATCTCCATCAACAAAAGGAAGCTAGATCTAAAGATGTTGCCACCATTGAAGCAATCAATTTTAAGACTCTTCACTTGTCAAGTAAGTATCCTTTATTCTATAAACAATTTTGGTAACATGACTTTGTTTTTGTAGGGAGATCTATAAGTTGGTTGGGTTACCAAGATTCCTTGTATGAGAAGAATAATAACAGTCCTTGAAGAAAGAAAGGTTATGTCACTTAGACCAGATTTACACTAAATCGAATTATCCAAAGAATGAAGGGATATCCTCATAAGATCTCAACTGTGAGATATGGAAAAGATGATAAGATGAACATCATAACAAATAGAAAAGAAAAATTACCTCACTCAACTTGTGGTTTCCATGCAAGATGGAAAAAGACAATCAAGGGCAAAAATGTTGGAGGACAAAAGACTCAAACATTCATAGAATAAAAAGGAAAGTTTAAGTGAGAGACTTATGGAAATTAAAAAAAAAAAAAAATGGAAGCAATGTATCACCCTGATCTATGCATGGCAGGAGCTCTTGGTGAATCAGCTCTGGGAAAACCTCTCTGACAAACATTACTAATGTAAAGCAGTCATCAAGAGCAAGGGTCATCATGGAAACATATTTCTGGGAAGTGATGACATATTGATGAAGCAGGCCAAGGGAATGAAGCTCTTCATTCTTGAGAAATTGCTACAGGATGACTCAAGGGAAAAAGGTATGAGGTATTATATATTTATATGCTAACATTGGATGTTTTGAAGTCATGCCATGTGGTTGCAGGTCATGGACTTCTGGACTTGGAAGTATGATCTATGAAGGAGTATCTCTCAATGCACGAACAGATGAAATCAACATAATATGTTGTCATGGAATATGAGGTGGTTGTATATGAACGAGAAACTAGGAAATTTGTACATTCCTGGAAATCAAGAAAGTGCAGAGAAGAAGAGATCATGAAATGCAACCATGTCAAGAGGAATTTATCATCCGGAAGCTAAGAAGATGTGACTAGGATATCTCCTGGAGAGATATGTAGACTCTGACGGAAGTCTAGTAGAGAAGAAGACCCTTGGAAAAACATATCATTAGGAGATGTGTCAATCTATATGAAGGATGTTGATGCTTAGAGGAAGATGTCATGGTGAAATATCATCACTGAGGTAACTTTTGTTTTAAAAGGGTTCATATTTAAATGTTTATCTGAATGAATTTGTGCAGGACTTCTAATCATGAGAAAGGATGTATGATCCTAAGATATGATTTGAAGGAAAGCAACATGGCACAATAGTAGACAAGATATGGAATTTTGGTGAATTACTCTGATAGCTGACAAGACTCGGGATGGAATTAATGGATGATTTGTGTCCTATGAAGCTAAAAGATGGAGATTCCTCAATACCGAAATCCATGACATCAAGGACAGGAATTCTTCATGAGCAGCTGGATTTCTCACCATTACTGCTGGAGGTCCCTGGTTAAGAGGGAGCCTAATGGTAATTTTCTTACTTGGAAGAAACTTAGTAATTCTTAAGGATGAGCTTAGGTACATTCCTTGTATAAGAATGAGTACATTCCCTTATGGAATAGGTCCTCCCTGGGAGGGAGAGATAGACACGTCATTCTGTTCTTAGGAAGATATAATGGAGGATTAGGTAATCATCTGGCATTCGATACTCTTTGAGAATGTGATCGGACATTCAAGATAAGAGTAGTCGACGACCGATATTATTTGAGGGCTAGCTACCCAAGAGAAGAATAGTCCAGGAAAGTCACACTTTGGGAACACCTAGGTGGAGTATTTACCTTGGAGAGACAGTGACGAAGGTTTCTATATGTCATGTGTCTCACCAGCATTGAAGCCCATTGTCTCATTGAAGATATGGGGCTATTACTGAAGGCCTTGCACTAGGACAATGTTGGTTGATATGGTGCTATACAGATGTGATTACCAATCCAATTTTTCTTATGAGACTATCTAGTTTTAAAGTGATAATGTACCTATATGAATACCTCCCTAGTTAAGAGGGAGTATTGGAAAATTTAACTAGGTCGGTATTCATATTGATTATGGATTTATGGAAAGTAGAAGAAAAAGATAATAAAATGTATTTTGGACATGCAAGACTTTATTATAAGATCTAGTGCTTCAAGACCTTGTCAAAGTATCCGTGAAAGAATAGCATATGACAGCCCTAATTTACATTAAAAAATAAGCATTATATGATGATAAAAGATGAACTAATTTGCAGCTACATGTCAGCCTAAAATCTCAGTCAAGAAGTCGGCCTAAAGTCTAGACAAGAGTATTATATATACACCATGTCTGTGGTTCATTTGGAAAGGAAGATTGCGTATGCAAACACAATAGACAGATCGGTCTAATAAAAATGTGAATATCTCTGAGTAAGAAATGTGTATATCACTAAAAGGAAATGTGGACATATAATGCAGATAACACACAATCGAATGCAGATTAAAGACTTACATCACCACAGTAGATTGCGGATACCACATAGGTTGCGTTAATCTAAATGCATATACCACAACAGATTGTAGATACCACAGAGATTGCATTAGATAAAATGAGTACACCACAACAGATTGTAGATACCACAGAGATTGCATTAGATAAAATGAGTACACCACAACAGAATTTACGAATCAATCTGAGTTAGACAGCATTGAACAAGGAGAAAAATTTATCAACACGTATCATATAGTGTGTTAAGACAAAAAAAAAATTAGAAGAATATCGAAAATCAACTTACAGATATCTGTATCTCTATGAAAAGAAACCTATGAATCATTTATGTGAAACTATTGATAAATTTGTGGGTAGTGTTGATGTTGGAAGTGTGAATTCTCTTAGATTCTTCATCTGTTTGAATAGTGGAAATGAGATGGTCATGGAACTCCTTCTTCTTATTGTTTAAGAAGCCCTCCTTCTCAACATGATTTTCTAGAGCACACCTTTGTAGTGTGTAGCCCATGTTGTATTGTCATCTTCATGATTCTTTATAGGTTTAAAAGGTATTGTCTCTCACACATTGGTGATTGGTCTGCTCATTTTAGCAGGCCTATGCAAAAATCGAGGACATAGTAAGTAATTATTCATTTAAAGAGAGGCTACAAAACTTTGTTGAGATACATCCAATAGCATCTATTTTAGTTTTCTTTTATTTCTTACAATAAATTTCTTTATATATATATATATATATATATATATATATATATATCAATCCCAACTCTAGAATTTACAAAAAAAAAAATTGACTCTTTAGAATGAGGCAACATTCTCTACATTTTTAGAAAAAAATATATATATAACACTAACTCTCTACATTTTTAGAAAACAGAAAAAATTATAACACACATTTCTGTTATGGAAGAACATGGTTAAGATGTTTTCATGATATTCAGGGAATTATTTGATTAAGCTAATATATTTCCTTCCCAACCTATGCTATAATTTGTGGTGATGTGAATATAATTATGAGTTTTCTTATGCACAACACTCATGTGTAATGCTCTAATAGTCCTTTTGTAACTTCTTGAGCCATATTGTGCATAAGTGCATTTTTCGGGTGAATTCAACACTATTTGTCTACTTTAATTGTTGTGATATGGATCGATGTGGTGAAGTAAAAGATTTAATAAATACTCTAATACACTCTACTATTAATGACACCATCAAAATCAACAAATCCATCCTCATTGATATTTAAATCCATATATAACATGCACATGAGAAGATTAAATTTGTTGAGTTTGAGTCGCAACTAGAACAATATGAGCTAAAACAAAAGAATTAACATTTTTAACTTGTGTATGTTCAAAATAACTCCCCTTTTTAGTTTGAAGTTGAATCCCATTATCAACCAGAAATTGACTAGATCATTGAGGCCATTTGATCAACATATCTACATGTAGATGCAAAATTTCATCTTGCACTTCCCATGCCCATCGTTTAACCATGGGAAGAACTTATTAGAAACAACAATAGAAATGGTCTTGAATATGAAAATAATATATCCTTTCACACTCCATAATATTATAAGCTAATCTAGTTTCATAGTGTTAGGTTTCTTCGAGACAATTCATATTCACCTGTTCCACATCCTACTCAACTTCCATAACCACTTCATGTTCTCAAATGGAAACATTGTGATTAAGTTTTCTGTAAGGACCATAATTTTCACAATTAACAATCATTGACAGAATTTATACTACATAATCCAGAGTGGGATTTTTGAAGAAGAATATATATCAATTGACTATTTAATACTTACCTAGAACCGTGTTTGAAGATGTTCTTGATCTGCCATGGCTCTAGCTCCCATTACCAAATCATCGTTTTCCTCCCAGCTTATTTGAGGTAAACCTCTCCGGTCCCCAGATCCAAAAGACAAGTCTTCTGGCCCTAAGGCCCAAAACTCAATAACAATCCAGATCACTCCATAACTCTGATAGAACTCACTACTCATGTCTCACGCAGTTAGAACTCCTCTTACATCATCTGGGTCAGTTTTCCTACCTCACTGCCCATGCCCATCAATTTCCCCCCCCCCCCTTCTCCTTTTGTACACAAACTCCTTTCAAGATATTTATTAAAATATCCTCTTTTAATAAATATCTTGGATTTCTAAAATATCTTAGTTTTATTAAAATATTAGTATTTAATAAATATCTTGGATCTCTAAAATATCTTAGTTTTATTAAAATATTATTATTTAATAAATATCTTGGATTTCTAAAATATCTTAGTTTTATTAAAATATTATTATTTAATAAATATCTTGGATTTATAAAATATCTTAGATTTATTAAAATATTATTATTTAATAAATATCTTGGATTTCTAAAATATCTTAGATTTATTAAAATATTATAAGCTAATCCAGTTTCATAGTGTTAGGTTTCTTCGAGACAATTCATCTTCACATGTTCCACATCCTACTAAACTTCCATAACCACTTCATGTTCTCAAATGGAAACATTGTGATTAAGTTTTCTGTAAGGACCATAATTTTCACAATTAACAATCATTAACAAAATTTATACTGCATAATCCAAAGTGGGATTTTTGAAGCAGAATATATATCAATTGACTATTTAATACTTACCTGGAACCATGTTCGAAGATGTTCTTGATCCACCATGGCTCCAGCTCCCATTACCAAACCGTTGTTTTCCTCTCAGCCTATCTGAGGTCAACCTCTCTGGTCCCCAAATCTAGAAGACAAGTCTTCTGGCCCATGTGCCCAAAACTCCAATAATAATCCAGATCACTCCATGACTCTGATATACCTCACTGCTCATGTCTCACGCAGTTAGAACTCCTCTGATAGCATCCAGGTTAGTTTTCCCACCTCACTACCCATGCCCATCAAGTTCCCCCCCTTTCTCCTTTTATACACAAACTCCTTTCAAGATATTTATTAAATTATCCTCTTTTAATAAATATATTGGATTTCTAAAATATCTTAGTTTTATTAAAATATTATTATTTAATAAATATCTTTGATTTCTAAAATATCTTATTTTTATAAAAATATTATTATTTAATAAATATATTAGATTTCTAAAATATCTTAGTTTTATTAAAATATTATTATTTAATAACTATCTTGGATTTCTAAAATATATTAGATTTATTAAATTATTATTATTTAATAAATATCTTCGATTTCTAAAATATCTTAGATTTATTAAAATATTATTATTTAATAAATATGTTGGATTTATTAAAATATCATCATTTATTTGAATAAGTCAATGCTTTTAATTTTCTTTGAAAAAAGTATTAGTTTATATTATAATAGTAGTAGGTATAACTAATACATTCATTATATTCTGGTGAGTTAGGTATTTACTCAATACTTCAATAATTCACTCATTACTCTACACTGAGATTTTTCATAATTGATTAGTGCATGTAATAGTGTAGTACACGTGATACATGCATATGTAGCTATCATATGCAGGTCTCATATGCATGCTAATATTTCTATGTTCCATATAATTCGAGTTGGGTCGTTACATTTTCCATGTGAGAGATCAATGTTTTTATATTCACCCTTGTAAGCCTTGTGGTAAACATACTCATCATTCAAACAAATTTTCAAGAAGTAAGACTCCTGCAATAAAAAGGATTCACCATGGATGGATTGCTTCTTCGCAGTGGTTTTTAACACCTAAGAAGATATATTGGTTATACCTTAGAGTTTAGTCTGAAGTATTGATATGTCTTATAGTGTAGATATATTCATCTTCTCACCTTGTATCTAACAGGGGGAATTGATGATCAATTACAAGTTTTAAATAAATATTAGGCAAACAATAGCCACAATTTGAATTGGATCCAACTACCAAAGTCTAGAGCTAAAGTCAGTTAACGCTAGAGTCATAGTTGTAGCTACATATAGGTTCATGTTCGATGACAAATACTTGGTTGGTGGCTAGCCTTAAACCACCACTGAAAGAAGACCATCATCAAGGATCACTTCTAGTTCATTGAATACTTCAACTTCTATCTAGATTCAAAATTGTTTCAAGAACTTCTTTGAGCCTAGTTCCAGAGTTGGTGGTTAACCTTAAACCACCTCTGATAGAAATAGCCATTGAAGTCTAAGATTCCTCTTGAAATATGAAAACAAAGGGTCAAGAAAACATGTATTAATATGTACATCTTTTGAATGGAATATTCTTATTACATTGACTTTTGTTTAGAAACAAAGGATGGAAATGGAGAGAGAAAACATATAGGGCTTGTTCACTTTAGCAACCCATAGGCCACAAGTCTCACATATTATTGCTTACATCCATTTTCCATTTAGAGAAAGAGATCAGAGCCACATCACCTCCTACGTTGATATTATCCCAAAAGGATTTCCGAGGGTATATATTCTTTTCTTATGGTTGTGAGGGATTGTGCATTTTATGTCATATATTTTTCACATTTTAGATATTGCATGCATGAAACTGTAACATAATATTTCCGAAATGATAATATCATATTCTACATTTCAAATTTTTATGTATAATTGTATCAAATCTATTGTTAAAAACCATATAGTTCAATAATCCATGGAATTTCATGGATCATATTTGTATAAGAGTACCTTTCTTTGGGAATATTTTTAGGTGTTGCAGGGGATATAGATTGGTTAATCCAAAATTCACAAAAACCCATTAATGGCTAATGAATATGTGAACACATATCACTATCCCATAGGCAAGAGGGTTGCATCATGAGAAGCACTAGACGCATATATAGATCATAATGTGAGCCTCCCCATGGCCTATGTGAATCAAAGCTCAACATAATGTTATACAAAGGTGCGATTGATGCTCTGAAGCTAAACCATTGGTCGTAGAAATTATAATTTTATTTTAGTGTTCATCATATTGAGGAGGAAGAAAATATTTCATTATCTTATTTAGAACTAGGCGAGCATGCTCTAACCTATTGAGAAATCCACACACAAAACTTGAGGTTGGTAGAAGATAATTTAGTGTTGAAGTTGAAGGTTTTCAAAACCCTCACAATGACACAATTTTACTATATTAGGTATGTAGAGTACCAATGGAGCTAGTGGCATTAGTTCGAGTAGAATTAGGACTGTAGTGTAGAAGAGTATACATTTGATTTTAGAAATATGGAAATAATGTTGGGTGTCTCACCAAAGGAAAGATACATACTCCTCAAGTGTTGATGAGCTATATAAAACCATTGTTTTATGAAAGTGATGTTTTTGAAGCCTAAATCATTGGATTATGCTTGTGTATAGGCATGAAATTTTGAGGTCATATACCAAAATAAAGGGAAATCAAGGTGGTTGAAATAGAAGAAGAATTAGGATGCTGATAAGAAGGGCAAGAAGAAGTGGAAGGGGGGAATATAAAAATATGATGGTCATGACACAATAAAGCATGGATTTAAATAAACACTACAGCAATTATAACATTTATGGTCATACAGATGAGAAGTGTTGGAAGTTGCATCATGACCATTGATTTGAGCAACCAAATTGAAAGTAGTTAAGATGTGGATGAGGATATAATTTGTACATAAGTGCAAAATGAGGTGAATTCGATTAGCCTTTAGCAATAATAAGAGAATGAAAAAACCAAACTCCTCTATATCAAGGTAAAGGTTACTAAGACAAAATTTTATACTCTGTTGAACTTAGGATCATAGGAAAATTATAGTATTATGAAATAAGAACAACAACTAGAAGAGTCACTACAAGAATACAAAGATGTATTCCATGATCCTAGAGGTATACCACCAAAAAGGGAAGTGGAACATGAGATCTAGTTATTTCCAAGAATCCCATTACCAAACATTGTGTTTTAGAGTTAGTCCATTATAGAAGCAAGTGAGGTAAATAAAGGAATTTTAACAAATAGTGGAATAGAGGGTGATTCAATTAATTACCTAACCATGTGGATCACCCATCATCATTCTAAAAAAGAGTTATGGGAGTTAGAGGATGTGTTTTGATTATATATTTTAAAAAACAATTATTCTCAAGATTAGGTACCCCTACAATGGATACATAATCTGCTATATTAGTTCCAAATAGTGAAATACTTCACAAAGCTAAACATAAAGTTTGGATATCCCTAGGTTCAAGTAAGAGAAGAAGATACCTATAATATTTCTGTAATATCGCAAAATGGGAGAATGTTGTAATACAAAAACACAATAGATGAACAACAGCAAAGTAAACAATTAATATAGATACAACATCATAATGTATAGAATAGCTTAGCCATTTTATGATATAGGAGGTGGATAAACAAGTACAATAGTGATAAAAATATGAGACGCTCAAGCCAAAGAGATGGCCTAGAATGACCCTGAATGATCCCACAAGAGGGACTGCGTAACTGTTGGACTGTTATAATGAAAACTATGATGTCCTTGTTGTAACTACTGGGACTACAACTACCAGAAAAATGTAAATTTAGATCTAGGTAGTTTGGGAGCACTGATGATGATGAAAATGTAGATCCGAGATCTATGATGGATACCCAACATAACCCAGAAAGGATTTTCCAAATCTAGCAATCTAGGAAAATCACCCTCTTAGGTCTTGCACATATAACTGTTGGGTATGCAGATCTGAACCAAGATGACACAAATAGATGGCTGCAATATGTCACACAATCAGATCTATGCTTGAAGGGTTTATCTCTTCACTAGATCCTCAAGCTATAAGCTCAAGATCTAGCTTCTCTTTCCTCATCCACTAAATATGGTTGTTGATTACTCAACAACTTCAGAAAACTATGTTGTCAAGGAGGTGGAGTCTGAAGCCTACTGCTAGATATGTAAAATCAGCTCCTGAATGATGGAAACAATGAGTGCAAGGTGAGGATATGGCCCCTCACAGGATTTCTAGCTGAAATATTGGAAACTTCCTTCATCATTTAGAATTGTTGACGATTGCAACAAAAAAAAGTGAAGTTGGCATCCAGAAACAACATCCTTGATCCTAGTGAAAATTAAGCACCTACACTAGGTGGGGCCCACACAGGCTATTTTCAGGTGAAGTATATTTTTATAATGGTTAGAAAATTCTATTTATAGCAGGAGTCTATTTTTAGAATGGTGAGAAAATTCTATATATAGATGATGTTCTATTTTTAGATGCGTGTGTGAAATCTATTTATAGATCGCATGTCTATTTATAGAATGCATGTCGATTATTATTATCTCTTAATAATAATTGGATATTAAACATTAATCTATTCTCAATGAGCACTTGGAAATAGTTAACTGAAGTGTCAAATCAGTTATCTAAGTGAATTTCGAGTTGAATTGATTGGCTAGTGGAACATGCAAATGGACTTAGTTGTAACTGAGTGATTCAAAGTTGTAACAGAGTTGGAGCTGTAGTTATGTGATTTGTAAAGTATCTTAACTTAGTTAAGTGAGTCAAAATTAGTTGTGCTAGTTGTAATTGAACATACACTAGTGAGATATCAGTGAATTAATTATTTAATTAATTCACAAATAGTGGTCTCACATGCAACTGAAAATTTACTACTGTTAACTACATGCATGTCAGATCCAGTGGAGACCCAGTTGAGATGTGGGTGAAAGGGATAGCTTGACTATCACTTGTGACATTAGTGGTTGCACTCATGCAACAACACACACATTGGAGATTCCAATGAGGATTGTGTAGTCAAGGTAGGCAAGATTCATTCATTCAGGGGTTTTTTACCATCAGGGATTGCGTAGTATAGGTAGGCTGTCAGGAGGCAGTAAATTGGCGCATGTATTTGCTAATTTATGTATGACAGTGTGAGGCGATTGTATATTGTACTGAGAGCTCTTGGATTGGAGCTTTGTATGATATTGTTTAATGATCCATCATATATACATAATATATGATAGTGGGGTTTTTAGCTTTATGCTTTCTCGGTAAAAACATCTGTGTTATGTGTGATTGATCTTTCTTCATGTATTTGAAATTGGCGATTGTTGTTTTAATTTCTGCAAATATTTTCATAGAAGTGATTCTGTATTTAATAGTGGCATATAATTTTTAGATCAAAAGATTCCAGGAAATACATAATTGTATTAAAATTTCTACATGGTATTGGAGCGCAGAAGATTGAAATTTTGAAGCAGGAGTTGAGTTTGTTGGTGGAAGCAATTCGAATTTACTGCAAGGTTTTCTTGGTGCTACAGTTGAGTAAACATCGAAATGGCTTTTAATGGCTTGTGGGTAGAGTATGCACTTGAGGGAAGCTCAAACTACATTGCTTGGAAGGACAGGATGGAGGCGGTGCTCGAAGATAATGGCTTGAAGGAATTCATTGACAAAGATGTTCCTAAGCCCACTTCAACGGATGTTGCATTACTTGATGCATGGAAAAATAAAGTGGCAAGGGCGAAGACGATTTTGTTGGAAGGTGTACGAGATCACATTGTCTCGAGCCTTCATGGGAAAGCCACACCATATGCTATGTGGAAGGCTTTGATGGATCTATTCCAAAGTAGCAGCGACCATAGGAAATT
This sequence comes from Pinus albicaulis, assembly GCA_034641835.2. Taxonomy (NCBI): domain Eukaryota; kingdom Viridiplantae; phylum Streptophyta; class Pinopsida; order Pinales; family Pinaceae; genus Pinus; species Pinus albicaulis. The sequence continues at coordinate 631,335,638 of CM076578.1, forward strand.
GGCGCTCAAAGATAAACTTAGGAAGATCAAGATGGAAACGAGCAAAACTATTCCGGTATACTTAACAAAGTTTATCTAATGTAGGGATGAGCTTGGTAGTGTAGGAATAAGTGTTTCTGATGATGATTTGGTGAGTTTTTCCCTCTTGGGACTTCCTAAGAGTTGGCACAGTTATGAAGACTTTGTCAACGGACAGGAAAAACAGCCGAATTTGGAATGGCTGTGGTCATATCTAGTGCAGGAGGAGTTCAGGTTGAACACCATAGATGGCTCTTCATCAAAGCATGATGATGAAGAGGATTGTGCTTTGGCTGCCAAGGAGAAGAAGGAAAAGGGGAAGAAATTCCATTCTAAATCTGAGGCCGGTGAAGATGGCAAGGAGCACAACATGCCCAAAGTGAAGTGTTGTCATTGTCACTAGTATGAACATATTGCCACAAATTTTCCACAAAATAAGAAGAAAAAGATGGATGTTGGAGTTGCAGCTGGTGAGGCTCTTGCCCCACAATTTGAGCTTGAATTCTCATTGATCGCATGCATGGTGTCAAGTGCATTAGGATCAGGGTGGTACTTGGATAGTGGTGCTTCCTTTCACATGACGGGAGATAAGAAACTTTTCAGTGACTTGGAGGAGAAAGATCTCCACATGCATATTGATTTGGGAGATGATGGACGATACAGTGCGACTGGAATTGGTACCATTACCTTTCAGAAGAATCAGGTAAACTATTTTATTTAAAAGATGTAATGCATGTACCAGGTTTGAAGAAAAATTTAGTCTCAGTCGCAATGTTAGAGGATAGAGGTTATGATGTTGTCTTTAGTGAAGGAAAAGTTTTCCTATGACACAAAAAAATAGGGCAAGCAAAGAAGGATGGGATTCGAGTTAAGAATCTCTATAGACTTTATGTAGATGCAATTTCTACAGAGCTTCCTACCATTGCGAAGTGTGAGAAAGCCATGCAATTGAACCTTGAGAGGGAGCTGGATTTGCATGCAGGTAAGAGTGAACCTCAAGATGTGGAACAGCCACATGTGGAGGATCATGGAGTGGAAGAAACCACTCATGTAGAAAAATTTCAAGCCAGAGGGGTAGAGGGAGTGCATGTAGCTATACCACTAGGTGAGAGGTGGGGTGACATGCATGGATAATCCTAAGAAGAAATTTCTGGGAAAGATTCATTGAGATGGTGTGGATCTCATGAATTGAACCTGGCTGCGAGGAGCCCACAATACAGTAGTAGTGGGATCAGCTGGATTGATGCAGTCAGATGTCAGGAGGACATGAAATCAAAGGGACAGTGTCAGATACTAGAGCATGGATCAAAGTTGACATCAAGTGCATAGTGCATGGGTGCAAAGGTCAACAGCGCAGTGGATCCAGAAGACATATGCAGTTGGTACCAGCAGAATTCAGGAGACTTTGATGACAAATGCATTATACTGATTCAATTATTTGGAGGCTATTTAGTTTAAAAAATGTTGCATGCAAAGGGTGCATGGTGTATGCATGGAGTTGCATGGCACATGCATGGGTTTGCATGGTGCAAGGAAGGGTTGTAGAGCACATGCTTGAGGTTGCATGGCGCATGTAGAGGTTGAAGGGCTTGCATGGATTTGCATGTCGCATGCATGGAGTTGTATGTTGAATGCAAAGACATTCCTTTCTTTTTGAGAGGGAGTGTTGAAGATTGCAACTAGCAACAGTGAAGTTGGCAGGTGGTGCAGGTGGTCATACCTACATTTGGAGAACATGGTGACATCGTTAAGGTAGACCACCATGCTCTGTCCCATTATTCTGCGGAAGGTGATGTCCATGGCCCTTTGGAAGGTTTCCCCAACATTAATTAGGTTGAAGGGCATGCGCCTAAATGCAAAAAATCCCCTTTAGTTCTGAATGTTGTCTTCAAATGGTCTGGCTTAGCCACTAACACCTGGTTGTATCCTGAGAAACCATACAGCAATGAGAACATTTCTGATCCTGACATGGTTTGGAGGATATGCTCCATGGGGGGAACAAGATAATTGTCTTTATCGGAGGACCAATTTAAATTCTGGAAGTCTACACATAAGCAGATTTCACTAGATTTCTTGTGGACTGGGACTAAACTTGACACCCACGTCGAATGTCAGACTTTGAAAATGATGCAGGCATCCAAAAGATTCTTAAGTTCTTTATGAATTATCGTCTCTAGGGTTGGATGGACTTTTCTTAACTTCTGTTGAAATGGTTTGACGCCTTCCTTCATTGGTATCACATGTTGGATAATCCATGTGTTGTATGTCGGCAGCTCATCATATGTCCAGGCAAAAACATCTCGGTACTTCTTGAATAACTCAATAAAAGACTGCTACTCCTGGGGAGTGCACTTGGTACCGATATTAATGAACTTTGGATTCTTCTATGTCCCAAGGTTCAAATATTCACGCAATGGGGTGGAGCTTTGCACTTTTGTGTTGGGAGGCCCTCGGAAGTGGCTTTGAAAGTTGAATAATTTCTTGAGGGAGATGACCCCTTTGGGTATTAAGTTTCCCTTGTGTTCTTCCCTTTCCTTTTGCAAGGCCAATTCATGCTCCTCCTCTTCGATAACTGCATATTTGAATACGTCAACGTTTAACATAAAATATAGCACCTTCTGGTCATCATTGAAAACGCGGAAATTAGTCACATTATCTGGCACCGTAGGCTTATATACAATTTCAATAGAAAAATCGTCCCTTAGTAGGGTAAACCCTAGCTGTAGAGTTTGCTAGCATATCAGTTGTTGTGTTGTGCATTTTAAGTACTGACTTAATATCAAAAGCATTGAAAGCATAAATCAAATGCTATAACTCTTGTTGATACCCCTTTAACTGGGGAGACATGCAATGTATAGTGTTGCGTACCTTCCAGGTGATGATTTTTGAGTCACCAATTACCTTTAACTAACTTAATTTGAGGTCGATCACTTTCTTGAGGCCGAGGATCGACACTTCATACTCGACGGTATTTTTGGTGCACTGGAATTCCAACCTACAAGAGATCAGGAGCTTGTTTTTCTGGGGATCTACCATCATACAGTCGACACCGGCCCCATCATGAGTCTTGGAACTGTCGTAGTACAGGGTTCAAACTTCATTCTCAGATGTCTCTAAATTGCATGTGTTTACAGATGATGTGGCTGGGACAAAGCTGTCGAGCATACCTTCTGGTATGGCAGGATGGGGATCAGTGCACAGGATCAATTCCAACTGGGCCTTCAGAGAGACTGGGGATTGAGCGGCTTGGTAGCACCTGAAAGTAGCCTCCAAGAAACACATTCCTAAATCTTCCTATGAAAATTTGATGGGTTATTTGGTTACCTCAAGGTCAGTAATGGTATGTTTCATATAGGGCTCACTTTTGACTCGGATCTGGTTATTCCTTCCTTTGTACAGGAGCCACAAATGGGACCAATCCGTGGCGAGGCAACCTTGGAGTTTACTTGACCAGTCCCAACTCAGTAACAGACCGTAGGCTTTAGGAATTTCTCGAAAAACTATGTTGATGCACTTTTAGACTCCGGAGTCTAAGGAGAGGCGTATTAAGGCATTGTTCAACTCGCCCACTGCAGGAACTTGGGATCTATCAAGCAGAATGATCCTGGCATTAGTTTTCTCAGGATGGATATTCAAATTTTTTCACACTGACAGGGGCATGACATTGGTGGACGCGCCAGAGTCAACGAGGCAGCTATGAATGTTGAAAGAAAAAATCTCAAAAGACAGGAGGAACGAGGGCGTGGATCCTCATGAATTTGAACCCACGACATTGAATATGGACTGGAGGTTTATTGAGGCCTGGGAGGGCATAGAGATGCTTGCTTTCGGTGAAGGAGGATGTCTGCTAGTTGATGATGGGCTAGCGAAACCCTTGATAATTAAATCATACTATTTGGCTATTTGGGCGAGTTCATAGAGTGATATATTGCCTCGCATTTTTATCATGTCTTCGATAATATTGTACCCAGGCTCTGGGTGCAAGGGTGTCTCCACGGGTGTGCTGGGTGAATTTGGTGATGATCCAGCCTAAGGGGTACCTCGAGCAGTGATGGAGTTATACTTTTTGGAGGTCAGATTCAAGGCTTGATCTTCTCTTCTTGGAGGCAGGATCTTTCTCAGGAAAGCTTTCATCTTTTCCTCAAACGTGTGATCGGCCACTGGGCCATTGCTCCTCAAGCTATAGTTTCGGGGGGCTTGGATTGGGGATGGTATACCATGTTAACCTCTATCACTGACTTATATCCTTCCTCATGAATCACTTCGAAGGTGAGGACTATTGATTCTAAATTTTCATCCAGGGGAAAAAATTCCTCGTCATCTGGGTCAACTTCCTCCTCATGCTCTCCTACTGTCTGGTCTTCTAGGAGCTGATTCACCACTGCGTTCATACTATTGATCCATTGAGGAAAATTTCTCTCTAAATGGGAAGCTTGATGAAATGAACAGAAGTTATCTTTGCCAATCTCTTCTTCATTGAAGTTCGCGTTGGGATTGGATGGAGGACGGTTGGGCGTGTTATTGTTCTTCCTAAAGAAAGGATTTTGAGCTTTGCTACCTGAGGCAGGATCACTATTTTTCCTTTTCAAGTCTGAGACTCCATTTTTTAAGATATTTAGGGATTTAGTGATGTTCTCAAAATCAAAAGGGTCCTTATCCTTGTCTCCAGACTTACTGGTTGAGGGTTGTGCCTTCTTCCAGGAAGATTTCGGATCATCTCGATTATCATGATTTAAAACCCCTACTGAAAGCATATCTTTCTCAAAGGCAAGAGAAGTGGTGAATCTCTCAGCTAGGGTGGCTATGGCCTCGCATTTAACAAACACAGTGATGTCCTACGGCAGGGCCCTTGTGTAGTAGTCTATAGTGATGGAGTCGTCTAGGGCCATGTTCGAGGGTAACTTGTTCAAGATGGTCACAAAGCACTGATTGAAATATTTGACCTTCTCCTTTTTCTAGCACTTCAAGGTGCTAAACTTGGTAAGGAACATAGAGGGGGTTTTTTCCTTGGATAATTTCTCAAGGAAAGTGCGGGGGAATTGCTCCCAAGTTGAAATGGAAGTAACAGGAAATGAGCGATACCAAGTAGAGGCTTTGTTTTATAAGGTTTGTGGGAAGAGTCGACACACTACCTCATTGTGCTGCACCCTCATCATTTGCAAGGCTAGGTAGAAGTTTCTAATGAGCTTGGGGAGATGATTGTTTGGGTGTCAGGGCATGTCTTGGAGAGGACCTAGGACACTTAGAGGAGTTTGTGCCATCTAGGCTAGGGGCTGCACCCGCCTTGCCCTGTAGAATTGTGGGATGATAACATGCTCAGTTTCATTTTCGGACTCGCATCCAACGTTGGACCTGGATGATTTGCCCTCATTTTGAGATTGCATGTATTGGTTTTGATTAACTTTGAGGTCTTCGAGATTCCTATAATTCCTCAAGTTTTTTAAGCCACAGAAGTTTCCATTTAAGAGAAAAGGTTGTTGGTTCCAGTTTTGATGGTAATGATGAGCATGGTCTATGTTTCAACCGTGTCCCCGACCTCTATTTCCCCAACTTCTTCTGGCTCCTCCCCCGGGTGAATCGTTTTCTTGGGTATTTTCATTTACCTAAGGGTTAACTTGGGGTCCCATGTCTGGTTGGCGAATGATGATTTCTGGGCCGCCTCTGTAAACCCCTCGGGGGCTATCGAGGCCTTCAGCTGAGAGTCATTCCACTGCATCTATGTAGTCTTCGAGCATGAGGTTTATGAGTTGAGGCACAGAGTTGAGAAGGACACATTGGCAGGTGTGATGCGTACTAGGGGTTTGTGGGTTGGATAGGGAACTAGTAGCGGGGAGACTTTTGAGACCTCGGATGAGGGTCTGGGCAAGTGGAATTAAAGCCTGAATATGGTCTTCTGTGACCTTGTAGAATGGGGGTCCATCCTCGGGAGGAGTATTTTCAGCAGGGGGTGGGACCAGTGATACCAAACCAGATATCTCCTCGTTCTGGGCCTGTGCCCAGGAATGGGTTTTGAGGGGTTTGCAAAGGGATGTTACTATCTTGGGGGGAGTTTGGCGTCAAGCCCTCCTTATAGTTCCAAATTTGTTGACGGGGAAAAATTCCTTGCCAACAGTAAGGGGATCTCCCTGGTACAAAATCCCAACTAGAATCTACACTGTTTTTTATGGGATCCCATCTGGTATGTAGGCCTGGCTACTGTTATGCTGATGAGATATATGCCCTTCCTTTTATAGAGATGTGTTTTGAGATCATGATAATGTACAACTACTTGAACGAAACAAGACAAATGGTTGACGGGTTACCCTAAAAATGAAACATCATGAATAGCCATTAGGGGAATTTTGAGGTCTAAAATGGGCCTCCTAAGAAAAATGTACAACCAAAATAAACTTTATGAGAACCAATAGGATTCAAGATGATGATGTCAACCATGGGGGATGATTCACAATTTTTGGAGTAAAAAATTAAAAATAATAAAAAATAATAAAATAATAAAACTACTTTTTCAACTCGTATTTTCAACTTCTCTCCCTAAGGATTTAATCCAATTTCAAGTGGTAGTACTCGTTGGATGCAAAATTTAATTCCTCATCCAAGGAGTACCCATGTTGCATACTTTTGATGGGCCCTCCTACACGAAAAATGAGAAATACATGAAAAAACGTGATTGCAATCACGTTTTTCATGTATTTCTCATTTTTCGCGTAGCATAGTCCATCAAAAGTATGCAACATGAGTACTCCTTGGATGGGGAATTAAATTTTTCATCCAACGAGTATTCTTGCTCGAAATTTGAGTAAAATCTTAGGGAGATAAGTTCAAAATATGAGTTGAAAAAGTAGTTTTTTTCTTTTTTCCCTCTAAAATTTGATGATGTAATCAAATCTTATTTTATTATTTCCACTATTATTTTATAATTTCCTTAGGAGGCCCATTTTAGACCTCAAAATTCCCTTAATGAAAGAAAGATTTAAAGCATGCAGCCAAAAGAGGTATTGTTAGAAAAACATCATTAGTTCCATGCTCATACAAAGGCACATTTGAACATAAGAGAAACAATTTGTTATGATCAAACACCCTTCGATTTCTAAAGCGCATTTCTGAAAGATTAAGGAAATATCAACAACTAAGACATTAACATATTCCTATGTTTAACATTCACACATCATTCATATATCAAAAGAGATCAAACATATAAACCATGTACGAACAGAAACACAAACTAATCAGTTACGAATAGTATTAAACATGTAAGAGAACAATATTCATAATGTCATTACACAAAAGTTTATGTTAGATCCAATAGTAGAGTCCAAAACATTCATTTGTATTCATTCTGAGAAACATATAATCAATGTTGTACAGTATATCTCTCTCTCCTTTTGGAGTCCGAAAAAATGCCTTTACATTATCTCTAGAGGGATTACATATATAATCAAAAGTGGATTTTGGGCTACCCCGTCCTTTCGTCTTCCTTATTGTTGGTATGGTTTGCGACTTGGGAGGAATTGTGACTTGCGACCTGAGTGGGGTTGCGACCTGTGATTAGGCAGCATTTGCAGCATGTGACCTGCTTGTCTCTGCGACATGTTAACCCATTCCTTTTTAAGGGAGCGACTTTGTGATAGAGAGAACTAGGTTTTATACTTGTTGTTGTTCTTTAAGGTAGGTCTGCCAGTCATGGTATTCAGTGGCCACTGGAGTGATCTAGGGCATTTCCTCCCCCAGTTTATGAAAAAATTCAAGATCCAAACAAAGAGGCTAGCTTGGTGTAGATTCGAACTGGTGTAACAACGTACTGGACGATGTTTTCCTTGTAGGCTGAGAGATCCTTCGAGTAGGCTTCTTGTTTGATTGGTTCTAAGAATGATTGGATATTCTGCATTACCTCTTCTTGCATCCTTTGTTTGGTTATCATACCTATATAAGGTATGTGGTTAAATTATGCCATCGAGTCTATGCCACTGATGAGATGCTCATAGGTGGACATTACCCTATCCACGTCCTTTACGAGCTTGTCTCTGGATTGTAGCTTCATCCATATTTGTACTTTATCATTCTGAGTGCAGATCTAGTTTCTCTTTGGCAAGGTGGTAGGGGCCTGTGGGTATCTTTCAAACCATTCAAGTATGTTTTCTAGTGATGTAGAGGCTTCCTTTATTTGTGCAAACCTTTTCCTTTTTTTTTCTTGTGCCACTACGAAGGGAGAAACTATTTTTCTTAGAAGCATCATCTCCTCGTAGACTTGTATCATGGTACTTCTTAAGATGTCCAACTCCCCTTGAATCGCGGCTTGTAGTCCGCTGGCCTGAGTGAGTGCAAGTTGGAGCCTTTGGTTTTCGATCTCTAGGGCCTAATTTTCCTCTTCTGCTTGAGTGGCCTTTTGATCAGATGCATGGAGTCTATTTTGTAGAAATAAGATCTCTCTACTCATCCTACTGAAATTTTATTCGGTAGCAGCTGCAAAAGCGGTTCCAGTCGATGCTATCATTATGGGTTTTCTCCTGGTGTCTAGGACTATGTCTTTCATCATGGTTACTGCAAGAGGCTTGGCTAGATTCTGGGCGAGGAATTTCCTCCTCTATTTCCTGATCTTATGAGTGTACTGATCGTAAGGTAATCTTGTAAGATCTAGTACATCATCCTTGTGTTCCTCTGGAATACCGAGCTCTAAAAGTGGAAGGTGTCTGCCTATCATGGGAGTCGTCTGGGGTATTTCAATAGGTGGCAGGTCTTCCTACTTTCTGGTTTTCGAGGGTTGCGACCCACTTCCCTCTGCCTCCTTGGATGACTCTTTTCATTGCTTTTGAGCTTCTTCCTCCTCCCTCTTCTTTTTTGTTTCTTCCCTATCGTGTTCCTGCCTCAACTTGTTCTCTGCTTCCTTTCTCTACTAGTCTTCTTCTTCTTTCTTCTTACGGGCCTCTTTCGCTTTATTTTTGTTGCGTTCTTCTCTCTGTCGTTTCTTTTGTTGTTCTTTGGCTTGTCTCTTTTTATTTTCTTCTTCCTATTGCTACGCCAGAGCATCTTAGGCTTTCTTGAGTTCTTATTCTCTTGTATTCTGCTTAGCATTTATCCATGAATCAGCCTCTTTACCTCCTCCTTCCTATTGATTCTTAGGAGGATTACTGCCTGTGGTGTTCTTTGGCATTTTCTACTAGGAGGTCGATGCTCCTCCCATGGGGTTTTTTCGCTTCATAGCGCATGCTCTTTCCTGCAAATTTTGATCATCCTGGTGTGAATCCCTTTGGTTTCCATCAAGGTTGGATTTTCCTTTACGGGGTGCTTCCCTGAGTGCGTTATATTATTTTTTTACTTCCTCTTCCATAACGCACTCTGTGTGCTGATAATTCTAGTTTATTTTGGCCCTCTTGTAGTGTGCAGAGACGATCCTCTCAAGGTCATAATACCAGTGGGCTAAGCTTACAAAATGGAAGCCCTTTATGTATTCTGCTTCTGCTTCCACTTCTTTGAAATATTTGACTGTGTAGGAACCAATAGTGTGTGGGAGGGTAGGCCATGGTTTCTTTTTACCTTTGCTTAGCATTTTAGACAACCCACTTGTCATTTGATACAATACCTCTTGTAATAGTATTCTATCAGTGATGAACTTGGGAAGTGTATGAGGCACCTTGAATTACCCAAAAAATCAGATGAAGGTGCCTTCTATGATGGGGAACGAGTGAGCTACCTTAATCGCCATCTCCATGGCCCTTCTTAACATGCAGGGAGGATCTTCATTGAAAAAGTGTTAGTAGATTGCGGTGATAAAATTCTCTAAGATGACACCAATGCCTTGCTTGTACTTGGTATCCTAGAACACATTAAAATCTTTATGGATAGGTCCACCGTGCTCTGCGTCCTAGTTGTGTGGTCAATCATCAAAGTTGCATTGTGAGCACACTGCATCTAGGAGTTAGGAAGCCATGTAAAACTTGGATGCACATCCTTCCTCTAGTACCTGGGCTACTGATATATTAACCTATAGATATGATATTAACAGATGTGCCCAGTTGAAACGAGTGTTGTAGTAGGTGACCGCGTACATGAGGGGGACCCATGTTCCACTAAAGGAAGTGGCATCCCTTCTACCATACATCCTACACATCATGGATGTGACAAGCCTGTATACTTTTATTAAGCCTTGGGTCTTATACTCCTGATCCTTATTTCCATTGAACTTCTCAGGGTCCTCCCACCAACCCTTCAAGGTATATTGCACCGGCACATCATGTGTAATGATCCATTGGACGTTGAAAGACTCTTCCTTAGCCGGGAGTGAGTGGTATACTTCTGCATCCTTCCCGATTAGATTGGCGAAAGGTTTTCCTGTGTGATCGCGGATTACCTAGAGCTTTGAGTCCACCTTTTGGAGGATCCACTTGGTCACTTCTGTGCATGGGAAGATTGTTCTGTTGTCACCCACATAATGCAGCTTGGACCTCTTGAGCTGAATGTACACTTGTCGGTCTACGAGGTCTTCCAGAAATTCTAGTTTTCTGAACTTCTGGTAGAGTTCATACCATGACATCTTGGTGCCTTTCCAAAAAACACAAGTGGTATCTCCATGGATGGTAGGTGTTGGAGGAGGCATGCTCCCTCTGAAAGCTCTATTTCTAGGCTCTTTTGTCTCCTCTGAAATATTGGGGGCCCCATGTTTCTTGAGGCTGAAGAGATGGAAACACACTTGATCGCAGCTTCGATATTACCTGGCATATTCAAAAAATAGTCCCACGATAAGACAAACAACATGAAATCAAAATAAAATGAACAATTGCCTACACTAACTAGGGCCTTGGCTGCTCAGGATGGATCACTGCGACCTGTGTCAGTCGCAAGAGTATTAATTGGAAGAGATGTGACTTGACAACCTAGTAACGTGGTCACAAGATCGCAAAGTCGCATTAGTGTGAACAATCTTGACTTTGTGACTTTGTGACTTGGTGACTTAGCGACCAGGTCGGAAGGTAGCGAGGTCGCAAGGTTAGAAATTCATGAGTGCATGGACAATTAGGGCTTTTCGACTTTTCAACTTGGCGACTCAGCGACCAGGATGCGAGGTCACGAGTTCACAAGGTCGCGAGGTCGCATTAGGGCTTTTCTAAGGGAGAAATAGGTTGTTGCGACCCACGGGGAAAAAAACGGGGAAAACATGGGAAAAATTCAAGGGAAGGAAGAAAATCAAGGTTTAAATGGTCATAGGAAGGCCAGGGAAGGGTTCCCAAAATGGCAGGAAGAAAAAGGAGGGGCGAAAATAGGTTTAGGCATGATAGGATTAGAAAAGAGAAAGGAAACCCTTGCTAGAATAACTGTGAGGTCCAGGATTTCAACTGAGGGGAATCTATGGTAATTAATAGAATCTAAGGTAATTAATAGCCTAGGTTGGGGGCAGGTAGGGCCATATCCATTCACAACAAGAACTTCAAGAGGTTTCAGTGACTTACCTAGAAAAAATTGCACTCTGATTGGCTTGTCATACGTCTTGTTTTCTCTGTCGCGCGGGTTAAATGCGACCTACGCAACCCTTTTATTTATAAAGGGGTCACACGTGTGATCACTAATGGAGTTTGCAAGGTTGCAAAGAAGATTCAGTCAGGTGTGGATGAGACCTTGCGACCTGGCGACCTAGAGGTCACTGTGTCGCAATGTCGCATAGTTGTAGAAATGAGATTTTGACACAGTTTGCGACATGGTGACCTAGAGACCTTGTTCGGATTGGAAGGTCGATAAGTCCAAAATTGTTGAAGGTTGAAAGGAGAGCAGCTTTGCAACATTATTCCTTTACTTAGAAAAACTTGTATTCATCTCTTGGTTTGGGGTTACCTGCTCGAAGTGGACTGTTTTGAGGCTCACAGCTGATGCTCAGAATGAGCCTGTCATCATCAAAATGGCAGGGGATCTGAAATTTCAAATTGGTGCCAAAATTCAGAGGGTGTTGTAGTAGCTACAATAGGTTCCTTCAAATCTGAAGACCTGAAGCTGATGTACCATATCCCAGACCCTGAGAAGGTCTATGAGAAATAATTTTTTGCACAATTTTCCAAAGATAACGAGCTAAAATAAAATTGAATCAAGCAATCGAGAAGCAACCCCAATAAGTAAAAGAATGAAGAAAAGGGTATGTACTCTATTGACTCCCTTGAAATCCCTTATTGTTATGTCTCTGCGATGATGTCTAGGCTTTTTGGTCAGCCTGACACTACTTGATTTTCAGTAGAATGGGTTCTTCTCATCGAAGCAACTGCGGACTCCTATGTTATGGATCTGGGAAACATTCTGTCTAATAATATTGCCACTGAGATTTTAGAATATAGGACAAATCACTCCATTTCCCCAAAAATTCCCCTCGTTATATATAAGTGACTATATCATGGACGTTGTGTGTTTTACTTCATATTTTCCAGCCATGGGATGGAAATGGACTACCCAAGAACCTACACCTATTCATGTATTTCATAGTATGTTTTGGGAATCTAAGTATGAGATCCATTTTTATAAAATTTTCCATGGAGTCATTCTCCCTCTATTTCAAGTTGTTTTTAATGAGAAATCCCCCAGACTGTCAAAATATTCCCAAGCTGATTTTTCCTCTTTAGGAAAATGGTTTGGAGAAGAGTTGTTTCCCTATGTCCGAGTATTTGGGAGCTTAGCTCGACCGCACGTTTTGCCCATGTATCTTCCTAGCAAGCTTCTCGCAAGAGAAATTTCATATCACACTGTTGGAAATGGACTAACCAGGTTTCTGAAGGAGGCCAAGAAAGCATCATGGCCTTCCTTTCCAAATAATTATGGTGTTTATGGTATAGATAATTATAATCATTTTTTTATAGGGATTGGTCAAATTGAATGTTTGAAGTTATTCACAATTCCAAACAGTCAGTATGAACCAATTAAAGTTGCCAATAATTTCACTACCCAAGTGAATATTAATCCTTTTGTACACAAAGATGATGGTTTCAATGAACTATTTGAGTTTGGAGATAATTATTTTGCAGTTAAAAATTTGGCAGCCTTACGCCTCCATCCACAAAAATTATTAAAGTTTAAACAATATATGAACAAGAGATTCAAAGCAATTCCATTGAAAATGTTGGAGGTATCACAACCCTTATCTTAGAAGGAAAAGGAAATGAATCGACATCTAGGGATACTGATGTCCTTATTAAAATAGACCAAGATAAATCATCCAATGTTCAAACTATGGATTTGGATTTCCCAAGTAATCTGAGTGATGTTTGGAATGATTTTAATCTAAGACTCAGGGAAGACCTAGGATCCATAGTTATTGATCAGCAACAGATTGCGCATACATCTCAAACTAAAAGTCAGGACTCCTTCACTGTTGAGCCCTCTGAAAAATTAGTAAGCACAGAGAGAGTGAAATTAATCTTGACCTTCCCCACCACTGAAATTGTTCTTAACATTGAGGAAATTCCTCCTTTGGAAATTTTATACAATCCTAAACACAAGGCGGTTATGACCAGACAGAAGAAAAGAAGGAGATAAGAGCAATCTCAACCCCTTGTCCAAGGAGATGTATCGATGGATATTGTTTGGAAAGACACATAGGCAGATCCTTCATGGGATCTAACTCACCTAAATTAGTTCATAGGAGTGTATCCTTTGCAACTATTGATAAAGCCTTAGAAGTTCAACAGTTGATGAAACAAAAGGATTAGAAAATCATCCAACTTGAACTTGAGCTATAGGCAGAAAAACAAAGTGTCAATCTATAGTTACAGGTACAGGGCACATAGCTTCAGGAGAGCATGGAGCATGGACCAATTGAAAATTCAGCCGCAGAAAGATATTAGTTCGAAGGAAACTCTAATTCATCATTTGTAGCTCTCTATTGAGAAATTAAAATATAACCCAAATATTGATGAATTCATAAAAGAGGCCTTACAACTAAACACTTTATTAGCACAACAACAAGTTCTTTTTTGTCAGAAATTTTCAAGTATTCTTGAATTGTTTGAATAGAGTGATTCATTGATGAATCACATTTCAGATATGAGGATTAGTTTTGATGAGATAGATGATGAGGTTTCCCAGTTTGTCACCTGGAATGATTTTGCTGATGGTCGGAAGGCAAACCTACCCAGGATCAAGGACTCAAAGAAAGAATTATTGTTTACAGACCGGGATATACAATTGAAACATGCAGAAAGATCCATTTTCAGAGCAAAGGATGTGGCTACTAACATTGTGGAAACTATTAGTCAAAATCTCATCGCTGAAAACCTTATTTACATATGTCCTCCTGGTGCACTACCTATAGTGAAATACTTGATAAGATAGTGGAAAGAAGTGTCAAAGGTAAAACAAGAACATATAAAGAAGTTGGAAAATATGGATTGGGATAAATATTGGAGATATTTATTAAAGCCTCACAACGAGTGGCTTATGTTGCATTGTCTCACAGATACATCCTCCAACATGATTCCTCCACTTTTTGATGTTGTTTTCACTGGAAAATTGCGCATTAGGCGAGGACAACCTCCATAGGTTAAGCCTATGCTTAACATCCTTCAACTAAAGGAACAAATGGCTAAGGAGACAACGGGACAGACATCAAGCAAGTCACCCCTTTAATTTGTGTTTTTGTTTAAATTCGACTCACTTTAAGGAGGGTTGTTTTAAACCTCCTCAACTTTTTATTGTAATAACTATTTTAAGACTTTATATTTTTATATTTAAACCCCTTCATGTCTTTGAATAATGGGTCCTAATATTTTGAAAGGAAAACTTTACGGATGTTGCATTTTTGTACTCTTGAAGTTTTATGAATAGAAAAGGTTGGGCTAAGTACTTTTTCTAAAATCAACAGAGTGAACATATACATGGTACTTTAATCCTATGTGTTATATTTTTTCTTCAAATGAGAAATGGTTATTTATCTTATGACGTTTTGTTTCATGTATATTTTTTAATACAGTTTGGCATTAACTCACTTCTAAACATGATATACTGTTATCACTTGATATATATGAAATACATGCATTTAAAAGTTGTGATATAAGCTTTATCTAATTGATTTAGTTAACTATTTAATTAAATCAATTATCTCAAATGTTTTCATATCTCTAAGTGAATGTATGATCTTTATGTGCATCCACTGAAAGGTCATTTTTGTAGATCACACATAGAATAGACTTCATCCCGGGATACATAGTAGATACATATATTATTTATTGCAAGCTTGCTAATATTTCCATATATCAAGTTATACACAGTGATAAATCCATCCATTCACCACAATTATATTGAACTGGGAAATATTCCCATAAATCCAGTCAGATCCTCCATTCCAAATGGAAAAGGGACGGTTTTTAAGTCCCCGACCAGGTGGTTTCCCTGATGTTGTTGCACCAATTTTTGGGGCCGCAACAACACCAATATCCAAGTGGAACAAAAATATAGAATTGATATATACCCACCAAGTACTCACCAAAAAATGATGGCATAAGAATAAAATCCACTAGTGATCAAATTTGAAGGGTTGGTCTTAATTTCATTTGGCAGTGATTATATTCATCTAACCCTTCAAAAATGGAAGGTTATAAAAAAAATGGATTTCTATTGACAAGTGTATATTAAATAAACTGTTCATAAAAAAATAATCCAAACTGAAATATTTTCCTCCTAATTCTTTAAAATCTTAAAAAATTTAAAGAGTGGATACATTAAAATACTATAAAATTTCAATAGAGATGATGGGTCTCTAAATTAGACATAAATTAAGGACAATCTAACCTTTCTTAGGCACATAAAGGTTGTATTAAATCTCTCCTTCTACACTTAATAATGTTTTTTTAGCTTTAATATGTTCTCAGGAAGGTTTAGAGATAATTTCATATTTGTGTCTAATACTATTTATTTTTTAAGAATATTGTGAGAATATTGGGAAGATTATGAATACTTGGAGGAGGTGATAATCTAGGGAATTTATCCCTACTACAGGAGGATCAATATTGAAGAATAAATGAATAAAATATCATGAAATTATTGAGAATTTTTGGAACTCCAATGATTGAGAAAATTTAGGAATGTGTTTTGTGACATTTAATGTAAATTCCTAGTGTTGGGAACCAGATCCACTGTTTGAGTCATTTTGGAGGGTAAAACTTCATCCCTTCAAGGATAATGCTTTCCCATCAATTCGTATAAGTACCAATTCGAATTGGCCTCTAGGGGCATGTATTTTTTAGTCTTCTTGTGGAAAAAACTTGTTGTTTAGTAGCTCTATTTTCATTTCTTGCAAGGATGTACTTGGATAGATGTAATAAACCAAGCCTTAGAAACTAAAAATGACACCAGAAGTATTCTTAGGATTTTCCATCCCAAGAGCCTCAGAGCCCTCTTTCACAATTTCTTTATGTTCTTTTCACTTCTTATTCACATGCATCTCTTATTCTTGTGTTGCCTATTTCTGTATTTAGTATTGATGCTTTTCTTGCTTTAGGATTGAGTTAAATGATTGAAGTGAGTTATTTTTCAGGTTATTTACATATTCAAATGAATTATTCATCCTAATAATAACTTTGTAAGGTCATATTTATCATTAAGCTACTTGGATTTGGTTACTAGTTCACGAATATAGGATTTCTGGAAATGCCTTGTAGCGAAATAGTAGTAATTTTCTGCTATTTTTTAGAATGGTTTAATGAGCTTCATTTAAGTTTATACCACTTATATTAGGTTCTAAATACATTAAGGTTTATAACCAAATTTTCCAAATTTAATTTTCACTTAATTAGCTCAGGAATTTGATAGGTTAACTAGCTCAGTAGTTCTTAAATTTCCAGTTTTTGGAATGGTAATTTTATGTTATTTTTTAGCATGTACTAACATGGTTATTTTGGAGTGATTCCACTTGTAATGGAGACCTAAGACATTATAATTAATAAAATATAAACTCCCATCCCATTTTCATTTGATTTACTTAGTCATTTGGTGATTTATCTCCAAAATAGAACTTCATGTAGGAAAAACAGAATTTCATGTAGCACTCTTGTAGCATGTGTAAACTCGACCAAAGTTTCTCTGAAAGCTTGGATTTTGTTTCTTAGACTTGAATAATTACCCCTAGGATATAAATCCATAATTGAGGAAGAATAAACACCACTTAGGACATGCATTTTTACAAAATATATTAGGCCTATTTATTTGAATTCATGCTCTTAGGATTTCAATTACAAATTGTTGTTCTTGCCTAGTATTAATTTATTTTCAAAGAAACACTTTCATTTCTACAATTAGTTTAGGCTTTGATCTCATGAGGGAAAAATTACATCATTTAGGATTCGACGCACTAAAATCCCTCTTACTTAGAACAATTATGGATAAGTGGATTGATCTCCTTGATCTCATGAGTAGAGGAGATGTATACTGATTATCATTGGAAGACATTTATGAAACATGCAAGCGCATATAAAGAGAAAGAGAAAGAGTAAGTAAATAAACATCAACATTGGTAAGTCAAGTTGAACTTGGAAATTTGATTGACAACTTTAAAAAAAAAAAAAAATCTTAGCAATTTAAGTGAACAAGTAGAAATGTTAATAATGCAAAATAAGCAAAATGAAGATGCTGATATTTGTGCATTGCATGCAGAATCATATGCTACTAAATATTTCCCATCATTCCCAAGGTTGAAGGAATTGCACCAAGAAGACAATCGAGCAAGTCAATCACCAAGCAACTCTATTATGTAGCTCCAAGAGGACCATGGCAGCCTAGTCAACCTGGTATGGTTCAAGAACCTAATTCAAAATTTCAAGCCTATGCACATCCATCACAAAGTGATCTGAACACACTCCCTCATTGGCAACCTTAGTCATCTCAACCCCAAAACAAATATTGGCAACAAGGTTGGCAATAACATTATGGGAGAAATCCACAATATCCTCAATATCTCCATACCACTCCATGCTAGCCCTACTATCCACCTCCACCACAACTACAACCCCAGCCATATCCATCTCACAGACCCATTCCCACTCAGCTACCTGTACCACCATTTCCAAACCCACACAATAAAGTAGCTCAACCCACTTACAATGCTGAGGCACAAAACTTCCAAGAATATCCTCTTGATCTAAATTGTCTCCATCTTAGCTCAGGAAGAGTATTGCAAAAAGGTGATTCTCATGATGTCATTAAAGGAAAAAATCTAGAAGAAGAAGATTCGAATGATGAGACCAAGGAATCATGGGCTGCATTTGATGGAGAGAATACACCAAAATCAAATATTGAGAAGGTTCTCTCATGTTTACCATCATATCCTCCATGTGTTCAAGAGAAAAATCATCAAAAAGGGAAGATTTGGATGTCAAGGTAGAACAAGACATGAAGAGTGATACAGATGAGAAATAGAACCAAGGGTATCACAACTATATTGAAATATGGCTCCAGACAACCATTAAGTTACAACAACACACTCTTCTTCAACAATTATTGATCTCAACTCAATCAAAGCATTTGGTATCTCACATTCAGGTACATGTCAAAGCATATATTTCAAGCCTATACATGAGTTTATATGTCATCTTAATTGTTGTGTAACCAGCTCCAAAAATAGAAGAAAAGAGATATCAACGCCTTAGAAATGAGCCACTTCGAGGGGGAAACCTCCAATACATTACATAAATGAACAATTCTTGGATGATTCAAATGAAAAAAACCTCCTTCTATATATAGGAGTCCATGGGGCCACAATATAATCCTAGTGGGGCCATAATGTAATCCTAGCCGACCTAACAATAATAATGTAAGGGCACAATAATAACAATATGGGGGTTACAGGGGTACAACAATAACAATAAGTGGGGTTACACTAACATAATAAGGGACTACACTATTAATATAGGGACTTAACATTAATATTCACATGGATCAATTGGAAGTATTCCTATACTTCAAAGAGATTTTGATTTTTTCAAGTAGGGTAGGATAGAAAAAATTTAAAAAATGGAAAAAGAGAGAAAATAAAAGAATAAAATTTCAGGTGAAAACCTCTTTTGAGGCGTCTGATATTGGCTCACTGATTAAAAACCACCATGAGGTGATCAATGGTTTTAAAAAAGGATAAAATAAGATAAAAATAAAAGATCCTAGGTGAAAACCTACTTTGAGGCTCCTAGGCAAACCTACTAGTTGAAAACCACATTGAGGCAAGTAATAGGCCCAAGAAAAGAGAAACAAAATGAAAAAATTGAAAGTGGGAAAAGTTGTTTTCTCCATGTATCTCCCTATAAGGAATGTAGGTTCTCTCCAACCTTTGCAAGCAACAAAAAAAAAGTTGGCACCAAAAGAAAAAGCTGGTTAAAAATCTAGTCAAAGGAAGTCAAGCTTGGACTTTCTCCTCCTTTGCTCGGATGCTCCAAAAGGACCAAAGTCATGCCAATCCATCACCCTCATCCATTTAGAACATCCACCCATCATTTCCAATATTTTCTCATTCATTTTCCTCGTTGTCCTAAAATGCTACAGGAAATCATGTTTTTCCTACAGGAAGTCATGTTTTTTAGGAGAAATTTTTTTTTATTATTTCTTGAAATTGTGCATCCATTTACTGATTTTTTTTGTGGGGAGATTCATATGAATGATGGTAACATGCTCAAGCAATTTCAGTGAATTCCAGTGCACACATTTTGAGAAATCAGCCTCCATCACCTACAACCATTCCTTTATTTTTCTTGATATTCATGCATCCAATGACAGAGAATTGTTATGGGGAGGTTCATAAGGATGATGGTGACATGATCAAAAAATTGTAGGTCGATCAAGTCTATCATTTGAGAGTTACGGATAAAACAATTCTACGACAAGGGGGTTGTCCTGAAATGCTACAGGAAGCCTGTAATTGGTACAGGAAGTTACGGTGAGCTGCAGGCAAGTGGATTAAGGAAAAAAAACAATCACCAACGGCTTTGAGGCATAAAAAAATCAATGAGGAGAGTCTTCCCATCATTTCCTACCACCTTCTCATCAATCCTCCATCTCAAGAACAAGGGTTTTTTCTTTCTAACCTTACCTTCTTTCACCTATGTAAATTTCTAAGAGACACAGAGTTCATTCACTCCATTTTCCAAGGCCGCACCCTTCCTCACCAACCTATAATCATCCTACCATCACCCTAAGACCACCTCACACTCTCCCTCATCAAGAATATAGATATAAAAGCCTAAAACATGCATAGAAAGAGGTTGCTACAAGAAAATGTAACTTCTTGTAGCAAGCCCCGTGTAAGCACCAAAAAATCCCTGAAGATGGTTTTGACCAATCATGGAGACCAAGAAAACTTGTGAGATGATTCTGAAGATAGTAATGGAACTACAAGGACGATCCTCCACCAAAATACATACACATGAAGACTCAGCAAGTTACCTGCACACACACAACAAAAAAGTCAACTTAAAACACTTCAAAAATAAATAAGACACAACAAAGAATTAAGCAGCAATACAAACACAGTGATGCAACTCCAACTCCAACATTCATCATCCTGCAACAAAATGACTAGGAGGTAAGGCTCAGGTATTAAAATATCTAACCTCACCCTTCAAATCTATTCTATCTTAAGAAAACATAAAGTGTGTGAGAAGGAAAGGTTTTTTTATAGCCAAAATCAATAGCAGAGAAACCTCGGCCTTATCTAGTAGTTAGCTTCACTTTTCCAACAAGACACACACACACACATGTGGTAGAGGAAAAAGACAAAACTGAAGAGGAATTGATAAAGTGGGTTGTAATCATTTAGTTTTGATGGAGGACAATGACTGCCAAGAGGTAACTGAGGGCCACCTCAATTAACAAGAAAAAAAAAACACTCTGATTTTATTTTGCATGCAATGAAAAAAGAAAAAAGAAATGAAAAAATAAAGAGAAAAAATAAAAAATAAAAGGTGGACCCACCAAGATCTTGTTAAATAAGAAAATATTTTTCTCAAATCCCTTTAAAATAAGGTAAACATATGTTTCTTTTATTCATTCGATGATCTTTAAATGTATTCGGATTTACATCATTGAAAATATAAACCTATTTTCCCAATGGAAAATGCTCATGTGTTCATTTGTTTCCATACATCATAATAACATTGCAATATACCTCATTTAGAGTATGATGTGTATTAATAGACTGAAATATTAACATATCTAGTGTCTCCAACGAAATTCTTGATTTATCATCATTTTTTATCCTGTTTAATTTTGACAAGCCTCTTTCACACATTGTTGTGTTTGTTGGGTAATGGGAATAGCTGGCCATAATTGCATCAAATATGGAATGCCTTCAAACCATTCATGTTTATATTCACATATATCCCATGCTCCATACATATTGTATTTGGGATATTATTTATAAATAGTACAAATAAATTCATCAATTTCACCGAATCATTTAGCAGTATCCACAATAGGTGATTCCCCAACACTAATTTTTTCACATAAAAATTTCAACTATATTTTTTTATAATCCATATCATTCACTTTTTTATAATAATGTTGAAGAATGAAAAAAATAGAAACATTAAATACATGTAAATATGTGAATATCCTATCTAAAGATTCAATCACCTTTACAACAAAACATTTTCCCAAAAGAATACAATGATCTAGTGTCCTCGATATTTTCATATTTGGAAAAATTTCAAACCTAAACGGATGTAAATGCATCATACATGTGATATTTTGAATATAAAGGGTTAATTTGTGTGATTTAACTAAAAAAGAGGACATGTGCACTAGACCTACCCCAAAAATGCTTCCCAAAAGTCGTGTTAATAGAAACATCTAAAGTAGTGCCAATAGATGTAATATCAACATGATCCTCTTGGAAATTTTGATCCAACTTATTTAATTCAATGAGCAGATATGCAAGTATATGGATGCAAAATTTCACTTGAAATATTGTTGCCAACTCATACATTTTTTCTCCCCTAACTCCCAATCCATTAGCAAATCGGGTATAAGTTTAACATGTCTTTCCATGACCTTGTTTCTCGAGACCCGCCTAATTTGATGAATTTATAAGACCTCTAACTTATTGGTTTGAAATTTTTGCATTATATCTTTCAATTCTCCATGTCTTTTAGTTGATTTCCCAATCCATGAATAAAATTTGTTTGCAAATTTTTCAATATATTGAAACTATGGAAAATGAGATGAAACGACATTGGTTGCTAATGCTTCCCTATGAGTTATGCAATGGTATCTAACAAATGAGGAAAATCTTGAAAAAATTTAGAAGATAAAATTTTATGAATACCCCTCATGGCAGATGCACCATCTAAGCCAAAGCCAACTAATTTCATCAAAGATAGATCCATTTCTACAAAAAATAGTTCTCACTACATCATAAATACATTGAGTTGTTCCATATTTTATTTCAAGAAAACATATAAACTTTGTTAGACATTGACCTTTTGCTCCATTTTTCAAATATGTAATATAAACAGTCAAATGGTGTTCCATAGTTTGATTACTTCTTTCATCAACTAAAATTTAGTAAAATGGGCTATGTAAAATCTCCTCTTTTAGTTTGTTCCAATACACCTCTTTAGCAGCTTGAAGAAACCCTTTTTCTGATGATGTATTTGTGTATGTAGAATATTCATCTATTAGAGGGATATGTGGAGTGTATTTATACCTATTCAAGTCGCATATTTACTTATACATTTCTAAAGATAAATCATGTATAGCAACAAAATGCATATTTTCAAACAATGATATAATTTTTCCTTGGCATCTACCATTAGTTCGACATGTTTAGTGATTGGAATATTACTTCGTTTTCTTTCTCCCTCATAAATTTGTAAGGAGAATTTATAAGGTTTTGATTCCGTATGGCCACTTAGACCACTAAATTGAAGAGTGGTATTCTCCACTTTTTCAAATGGAGTGTCTATTTTTAATTTAACACAGAATATTTTATCCTTTCATTACCATTATAATATTTTACAACATAAGCACATGGAAATATTGTCTTCCGTTTAGATATGAATATTCTTTGGCATTTTTTTGATGGGTTTTATTTTTCAACAAAATCTACACTATTTGATTCATCATCTTCATGTAGATAAGCATTTCATTTTGAAGATTACATGGTTGATTATAATTTTCTTAGAGACCAAATGCATCAGTAATTAACAATTTATTTTTATCCTTCTTACGGCGAACAAAATGAGATATTTTCAAGACTTAAAACTATTCAATCAATACAAACAATAAAATAAGTAAAGATATAAGTTAAGAAGCAATAACATATTTATTGGTGAAATAAATAAAAACAACTTCATATTAAAACAAAATAACTATAACTTTTTAAATATAATAGATTAATTTTTAGATAATCTTATAGATATGAATATAAGATTTGATTTTTTTTTTTAATTTAGAATTACAAATATTTATGCTTTCCCAATTATGTTTTCATTTTGCATTAGCTCACATAAAGGGAACACTAACGAAGAGTTAACCTATTAAGCTAGGATTTTGTTTTCATGTTCGAGGAAAATTGAAGAAAAGGTCTAGCCCAATTTTGTTTTCAACTAAAAGAAAATTTAAGCTCTTCTATGTTTTAGAAGCCTAACACATCCTTCTCAGGGTTGGTGATCTTACTCATATAAAATCTGGGTAGGGGCTCCAAGCAGCTCATTTTAACATGTTGGTGAATATCAATTACAATGGGAAACATCTTTTTTGTGTTCCTTAGAGGTGGCAATTGGTTCCATACCACTGGGATTTATCCCTTTGTTAATGTATCAATACATGTGGGTGGTTGACTTGTGCCATAACCCACAAATAGGGAAACTAACTCCTCTTAAACATTGTGTTGAATCCAACCCCACTAATAAACCCCTCGATTAAAACAAGAAATAATAATATTAAATAATGTAGCATGGAATTATAAAGTGGAGGGAACTTTACTTCTTGTTGGATTTGGATTTCGCTATCTCTCTTATTCCTTCAGGGACTTATCATTAGAAATTCCTAAATATAAGCATAGAGTGAATGAAAACTAGTGAGAAATAACATGGTAGATTAAACAGTGAATATGTACCGTTGACACTAAGCCAATGGTTCCAAAGGTGGGAATATTTGGTGGGTGGTTGAATTCGCCACAACCCACAAAGAGGAAATTGATTCCTCCTAAATGTTGTGTTGAAACCCATCCAACCAATACACCCCTTCATAAAACACATAACAAGGTAATAAAATAATAATATTATATACTATAACATGTGATTATAAAGCAGTGGGAACTTTACCTATTGGTGGATTTGGATCTCTCTATCGCTCCCAACAATTGTAACATCCACAACTCTTACTCCTTTGATAATTCATCATTGCAATCCCTGAATAGAACAACAAAATTAATGCAAACCAAATGTATAGTGAAGAAGGGATATATAACCCCGAAGTTGAGCCAAAGATATGAAATGGGAATATTACGTGGAAAAATAATGACTTAATGGAAAAGTTGGAGTGATGGATATGTTGTTAGATTGGTTGGTACCTACCTCAATAGTGACGACATGCTGAGATTTGATGATTAAATGGATGATAAATGAAAAGGTGTAGGATTCAATGGTTATAAAGTCCCAACTTAAAAACTGTAAAAAATATTTTTGATCTTGTGTCATCTAATTATGAATCAAAGAACATAAAAATCATCTTTATTAGTTCCTGCCGCCTGCGGCATGGCAGGGACTATTGCAATCGAAAACGATATTTTTGTTAGTTTGTTCACACAAACCGAAGTATATTAGTCCCCGTAGCCCAATTTTTTAACATGTGCACCGTTTGGTCAGCATATGAGGTTGCTCCTGCTGATATTTCAGCGAATAAGAAACTTTGAGGTCTTATTTGGCCTCTTGTCTAGGGGGAGAGGGCAAAAAGCTTATACTATATTTCATTTTGTATTTCAGAAATCGAACTAATGCTAACATTAGTTCGATAGCAACAAATGTTATAGTTTCTATACATTCCATCATGTCACCCTTATAAGAATAGTCATATCTACTATTAAGCTTTGCTGACACATGTTTCTCCACCGCCCACCGCCCTTTTTTTGTGACATCTGGGTTAATAAGTCTTCAATACCTGCATACCTGCATTACTGCTCAAATAGCAAATAATTCTTCAATACCTGCAGACCATAGCTTTCGTCAGGATAATAAATAAGGAAATAAGTCTTCTATACCTACAGACCACCTCTTTGCAGAGCACCGCTTTCGTTAGAAGCATCAGCTAGCACATCCAACAGTGTAACGCTTAGGTCTGATACTAATATCTACATCTAAAGGAAATATCTGCATCTAAAGGAAATAATTTTTGGAGCTATCTCTGAAATTTACGAATGTATACCAAGTTTAATCGTTTCAGTACTGGTAATTTCTATAGTTCCTACTATGCAGACTTTTTGATCTTTCATTGAGCTTTTCTGCAATTTACGAATGTATACCAAGTTTAATCGTTTCAGTACTGGTAATTTCTATATTTCCTACTATGTAGACTTTTTTCTCTTTCATTGAGCTTTTCTTTCTTATCTTGAGTACAGTTTAAGAAATAGTACAGTTTAAGAAATATGGTTGGAATTTCTATGGCAATCAAAAAGAAAATTAATAATTCAATATGAAAATCTATGAATTTCAATACTATGCAGACTTTTTGCTCTTTCCTTGAGCTTTTCATTCTTATCTTGAGTACAGTTTAAGAAATACGGCTGTAATTTCTGTGGCAATTAGAAGTAAAATTAATAATTCGATATTCAAATCTATGAATCATATGCAGATCTATGAATGGAGAGATTATAATTATCATTGGTTTGTTATATTGAAAAGAAAAGTGCTTTATAAAAGTGTTTCATCTTTGCAAGTTTGATTGTTTGGTACATTGAATTCGTGTGATTGTTTGGTACATTGAATTCGTGTGAATAGTAGACAATGACAGTACCTGGAATCCATGTGGTTTACAACCTTTAGTGAAGAACAAGAGATTCAATAATATGGTAAGACCGTATAGCTTGAGGGAAGTGATAGCAGTGGAATGATAGTTATTATATGTTGAAACAAAAGATCACTTTATGACAAAGAAAGCAACCAAGATTCAGTAGATTTTCCAAAACAATTGAATGCTTAAATGGAATATATGCACAAGAAGGATTTATATACTAATATCAACCACCTCTATATATGGCGCAGTTAATGGAGGTCCTTTCCAGTTGTTTCCAGTTATTTACGCCTTCTTTCGTTCCTTCTTCATTGAGCACTTAGAGTTAGAATGCCAGAGCCATCAGTTACCGATTCGAAGGGAATCACAAATAGAGGGCATCATGTGCAATAAATAGGTAACCGGTCAAATAAAGAGTGAAAAGGTTGGGTTACTGCATGCAAAACAAATGGCAGACCACTATGAACTCGCCCACACCACGCTATACCTTCCGCATGAAAACTCGCCCACGACACGTCCTCGACATTTCATCTAAGCCCCAACCAAACTCGCTTAGCCCAAAAAACGATTCTAGACGCACAGCTGCGTGTTCTGCATGTCAGAACAACTAGACAGTTGTTTCCCTCACCGTCGATAGAAACACACAACTTTCATCTTTCAATTCGATAAAAGATATACTATTTAATACATTAGCAAATGTACAAAAAAATATTTTGTTTAAAACATTACTAACTTTCACAAATTTTCATTCTCCTTGATATCATGGCTTAGCAAGTTAGGTATAAACTGATTCATGGCCATTTAGTCCCATGGAAACAAAAATTTTCCTGATCATTCCAAGTGTCATTGCTAGAAAGTCATTGCCAGAAGGTACTTGTTGATAGCCGATCATTGTAAGTTGGTCATAGCTGGGCTTCGCTACTCCGCTTTGATCCCGGTATGCTCTGTTGGATTGATTCATTAAAGCCAGAAACTTGAGTTTAGATCGTGGAACTGCCAGTATTTGTTCTATATAGCCAAAACTTCCACAACGATTATCGAGACCAACATCTCTACACTTTATTTCTTAGTATCTGCGTCCTCATCATGTGTCAACCATATAAACAGTCATTTGGAAGCATTGAAAAGATCAGCATGAGACTTGTGACAAAGGGCGAGCCTTTTTATGAAGAATACGTTGTTCTCGATCACGATGTGTGAGGGCTCCTTGTTGCAGGAGAACTTACACCCTGGTCTCCGCATAGTCCATGCCAACTGGTCACCAGTCAGGTGATAGGATATCATAGCCACCGATAACACAGAGTTTCTCCTCTTTGACTTAAGATCAGTGCTGCTGTGAAAGATAATTGTTGCATCATTGTTGTATTAACTGTACCTCGTATCGCAACTAAAACAATCAAATACTAGTGCAAGCAACCTTACCATCTCTAGTGGCAGGGACTTACTGCCCCGCAACTGTTCTTGTTTTATTGTGCATTTTAATTTTTATAGTATGAAGTGATTAACTCATATGAGGTTACTCGTCTTTTCTACGAAACTCCAAACTTTGGTAAACGTAAAATAATATCAACTAGTTATTAAAAATATTGTCCTTATTTTAAAATATACAAATTTAATCAATTTAATGGCGATTGACAAATGATTTTGATATTTTAAAATTTGAGTAGTCTACCCAAGTGGATCCCAGAATTGTCCGTCGACCAAGAAAATTTCCGGCTCCAACCATCAACAATTCCTCTGCCCCTTCGACGTCAATTTGTCTATATTCCCTTGGAAATTCAGATTCTGCAAGATCACATGTGACATCTGACAGCTCCGAAAACAAATCCATGCCTCGTCGATTTAATGGAGTGGGTGGAAAGTATGGAAACCATTCCAAACCTTAAACTGGACATAGACAATCCCCATTTGCTCTCGCCGAAAGTTCCCTGCGCAAAGCTCATTATGACCACTTTGCACTGTGACGAAACCGCGTGCAGACAATCCCCATTCGGCCTCGCTGAAACCTCCCTGCGCAAAGATCATGGTGACCACTTCACAAGTTTCATACTGTTTTTGAAATAGTCTAGGTTTTTTAGCGTCAATCACATACTAGTTACCCACTACTTTCATAGTCTTCATGCATGATTTTATTTGATCTAAGCTTCCGACGGCACTCAATGTGTTCTTTTTAACATTTAGTTGTACAAGAAGAAACCTAACCATCGAATGGCATTTTCTAATGGGAAATGTTGGCAATATTGAATTCTGTCTCACATTTGTTTATGCCAATATATACTAAAGTTTAGCAGCATTAAAAATCCCCATGGTAGGAAGAGGCCTAATTGTCGAAGATCCAAGAAGGTAGTTAGCAGTAATGATTGATATAAAGATCAAAGAGTGAATTTAAGGCAGTGGAAGATTCAAGAAGGTATTTAGCAGTGATGATGGGCATAAAAGTGAAAGATTGAAGTCAAGTCCTTGGTAAGGATGGGCAGAAATATTGAAGTAATTTCTCATGCCACCCTCTCTAAATTAGAAGCAATGATGAAACTGCATATGAGGATTCAAAGGGAGTTGACGGGTTATTTTTCAATTTACATATTTGGACTTCAGTTGGAGCTTAATGGAATCTGAGGCTTAGTAGGTTGACACGGACTGTGCTTTGGGAGGTTGAACTTACACTAAATAATGGATAATTTTTTCATCATGGCAATTTCTAGTGCATTGTGTTCATGTTATCTCTGCCAACATGGGTATTGTCCAAGTCATCTTGTATAATCCGATGTGACAGTTGGAGACGGTACCCATTATCCCATTATGGTACCCATTTTTTAGGTTCGTTAATTCATGTAGTTGGACTTGTGCCTTTTGTGAGACCCAAATAATACCATGCCATATTACAAACGACGGGCACTTTGTTCAATATGCCAAGGACAATATTGTTCATTTTTATTCTCTTGATACGTTGATATGCATAAAATAGAGGCCCGATTGTTGATTCTCTCACCGTCTGTAAAATTCTGTGAAAAACCAAAAAATGTATTCTAACCCGTCCATGTTTTTGACCTTTTGGGATATTTTCTAGTGCATATGGTTCACAATTAGGCAGGGACTTTATAGTAAAATTGAGCTTCACACAACTTGAATTGGCTGAATTCATTTATCCATCCAAAAACACATTTTTAATAACAAAAATTTACAAGCTCATAAGCCAAATTCCAATTACAGCAAAATAAAGGATATTTTCGCT
This sequence comes from Pinus albicaulis, assembly GCA_034641835.2. NCBI lineage: Eukaryota > Viridiplantae > Streptophyta > Pinopsida > Pinales > Pinaceae > Pinus > Pinus albicaulis. The sequence continues at coordinate 631,364,841 of CM076578.1, forward strand.
TTGAATCTATATTACTTAATGCCATTGCACATCATATTTTCCCACATAATCTTAGTGGCTTAAACCATGGGATGTTCATGAGGCTAAAGTTGATGCATGGGGTATTGAACCAAATTTAAAGGAGAAATTAATTCACTTAGGTACTGTCGGAACCTGAGAATGGTGGTTTCAATAATAAAAATGGAAGGAACCCTCATCATAAATTGTCACTGATTTAGAATATTTTAGTGGAGAAAACCCAGGTTTGGGGCTGCCGAAACTAGTTTGAAATGTTTTCAGTTTGTATGAAATGTGTTTCCCACATGTGGGATGTGACCGTATAGAATGAAACATGTTTCCAATCCATACCAAATGCATTGGTATGTTTCCATACATAAATGCACCTCGTTCAACAAGTTTTTGCATGTCTCCTCCAACATAGCTTGAAATTTGTCTCCTCCAACATAGCTTGAAATTCATTACATTGTTTTGCATTCATAAATTTTTTCAACTTCATTGTTGTTAAACATTAATGCTCACTTAAACTAGATGACCTAGACCCTAAGTGTCTAGGTGCCTAGGTTTTTTTTTTTTGTCTCTAAAATAAGCACCATATTTAGATTTTTTTTCTTTACTTTGGGATCAACTCCATATTTAGATAGGTGCATGTTGGTGCATTCTTTTCTAGATTTAAAAAAACATGGGTGCAATGCTTTTTGGTTGTTTGATTCTTGGAAGTTACTTTCTACATGAAATTTTTAGATCATGCATGAGATAGTACAGGGATGATCAACACAATATTCTAAACACCTGGGCTTAGGGGTTTTCCTTCTCTAGAAATGTTGACCTCTGAAGGAGCCTATATTCAGTGTGAATTCTAGGCCTCTCTTTGTTGATAAAATAAACAAATGGTGACTTCTCTAGACAGTTCACAGATCAGAATACTAGAGTTTTTTATCATAATTTCTTCTTTACAGATTTATAGAAAATTGATGTGATTGCTTGCTGCATATTAAACATGTTCTTATATTTTTCCATATTTATGTGTTTGTAGCTCTAGCATCATTTATCTATTTTTTTTAGCTTAAGGTTTAGTATTTAGGACTCAGGAGTGCAGATATGCTTACCTTGTCTTGATAATTTAACATGGTAATAATACATTAATTGAAAGCTTTTAAGAACCATGTATACAGTGTGAATATGCTTGTGGAAGGGAACTATCACAGGATTTCAATGGGTGTAATTCCTTCTCCAATCATTGAAGTTGGTCTATATTAACTGCTAAATTTCTACATTCATATGGATTCAATAATCGAGGGAATCAAAATAGAGTAGTTTCTTTGGATCCCAACATTGTGTTCATTAATGACATTAGAGATGCATTGCATTCCTCCCTCGTCTATCAATCATCAAGAGAACTTGAAAAACTCTACTCCATTTACAAAAAAGTTAAAATGATTAATATTTTAGATGGGATCCAAAAGCTACCTTACAGCCTACACCCCTTTCAAAAATATTCTTCCCTCTTTTCCCATTATAGTACCAATAAGACTAGCTGCAAGAATAGATTCAGTGTCCGACCGCCATTCCAATACTTTCATAACTGAAAATAATCTAGCTAAGGAAGGACTTATCTGAGTGTATAATTTTCTATCATCTATTTTCTTTTGTTTTTTTTATTTAGAATGGATTCCTTTGCTGCTAACATGTTTCTATATAGGATATTTCTCTAATTTCCTTGCATATTATTTGACCAAATCAGTTCAAAATGGGCAAGCGAAAAAATGGTAGCATATCATGGATCTTGTGGTGCAATATCTCAAAGACAAAATTAACTTCTCTAGTAAAGACTTAGTTTGGGTGGAAATAAATCAAAATAACAATAGTATTTATTGAGTTGCCTTAATCTCATTAAAACAAGTTTTTACTTTATCAAAGGAGAGGAAGAAAATCCCATTTCTCCATGTAATTCCATACCGAAAACAAACAAAGGACCAAAACAAAGAGCTACTGTTGCATTGTAATATGAAATTTGAGTATTTCAAACATGTATTGTTTATATCATTTGAAACCACGTTTATCTTTCTTTTTATGTACTAACATTTAATTTTGGTGTAGTTATCATTGTTCATATGGCCCATAGGAAAAAATAGGAAATACTGCAGCTAAACAAAGGACCTCATTTGTGAAGAAGAGGGGTTTCTAGTGCCATTATATTGTGAAGGTTATTAATGAAATTACCGATAGAGAAATAATAACTTTAAATATGTATGAACATGAAGATGGGGAAGTTTGGCCTTGTCAAGGCCAAAATGACACTTCAAGTGAGAACATGATCTTGCATAGGCCAAAGCTTTCAATGGATGTTGTTGAATATTTAGAGAGTTGTTTCTTTTTGGGAGTGCATGTTGACATAGTCTATAGAACCCACATTAAGAGACATGTTTACATGGATGCGACAGCTTGGGATAGGGATTTCTTCTTATGCAGGAAAGATATTGTAAATATATATAATAGGTTGGAAAATAGAAATTATCAACTTCATGAAAAGGATGAAATGAGTGTAAAACTTTGGTATCAAAAGCATTAGGAAGATTTTTTCTTTTACCAAAAGCCCAATGGTGTGGAGGTCCCTTTTATAATAGGGATTCAAATAAAGTGGATGTAGGAGACAAAGGTCAAGCTATCGCACAATAGCTTAATAGCCATGGATTCAAAATTTAATACAAATAAATATGGGGTAAGTCAGATGCCAATGATTGATTGAATATACTTATTTAAGTTGTAGACATTCAAATGATTAATAATTTGCATTTGAATTTATGTAACATTGAATATGAAAGTATCAGTTGTATACACTCATGGAATTTGATAAAAAACAAGGCAAGGTATCAGTTGCATGGGTCGTGGCATCATGAAACACATAAGATGATATTGCACTATGGTTGGAATAGCTCATGCACAATTATTTCCAAACCCATCCTAATTGGAAAGCCAATGCTTTCATGGTCAATAATGCATTGGCTAAAAAAAATGCCTTGAGGTAGCTTTAACATTGTCATGATATAACCAAACTTACAGTTTTTCTAAAAATAACGCACTAAAATGCATGGAATATGGCAGTAGGATCACAGGTTGTGATGTGATCTTATGTGTTTGGCATGTACAGAGGGCTTGGTTGAAAAAATCAATCGGTTGGCCACTAGTTCCATAAAATCCAATGATATGTTCAGTGAGTTAGGTTTCATCATGAAACACACTCTCAATTATGAATTGTAAGATGCAATCAATAAAAATTTTATCAAATTTGCAGATGAAGAGAATTTCTTAAACTATTTCCACAAGAATTGGGTTGTTGGAGATAAGATTTGTAAGTAAGCTTACTTTTTGTATTATATGAGTTTTTGTCTTCTATAAAGGTGATATATTGAGAATAACATGGTTTTATTTTCAATTAGGGATGTTGGTGAAAGGTTGTCTAGAGTTTCCTCATGCAAATTAGGAGACCAATAATTTTGTTCAGTCATACCATAGTTACCTAAAAACAACATTTCTATCCGATAGAAAGAAAAATGTGCTCTAAGGGTGAATTGGTTGTTGCAGATGCTACTAACAACCGTTGAACCTTATTATCAGTTCAAGGAAATCTTAAAAGAAGAAGGATTTCTAAAAAACTACAAGAGAGAAAAGTACCTTGAATCATTAGTGGAACGAGCAAGAAAAATTATGGATACTAATTGTTGTCCTTATGAGAGTCGTCATGAGAACATAACCTATGATTACTGGGTGAGAAGTCAGATATATCAAGGTAAAAAATACTGTGTCACCTGTCATCACACAGATTTTATAACATGTGCATGTCCATGGTCTATTCATGGAAACATTTGCAAGCATTCCATAAAGGTTAATTAGTTGTATTTCCACTCGGATAATTCAAAACCATTGCCTCATCAACATGTAGAGGATAATATATTCAATGACCCACCTGAGATCAATATAGAGCCCCAAAACCATAATGTAGATGTCGATGCTACTCTTATGTCCACAAATATTGTTGATGTAGATGCTGAGGCACTTCATTTGGCAAGGGAGGAGTTGTTTAGCCATGTAAATCTCATTTTAGATAACCCTCCTACTACTTTTATGAAAACAAACCATTTGATTAGTTTGGTTAAAAAAATGTTGCATGAATCTAATAATTTGCACATTATGGATTTTGACTTCACACCTAGGTTGGGTTCTCTTGATTCATCTTTAAAAAGGAAGAAGAGTTTCCTTATCCCTACAAAGAAAAGAAGAAGTAGAAGAAAAGACAATGGTTTGGAAATTGATTTAAATTTTGATGCATCAGAATATGAACCACTTGAGTTTTGATACCTCAATAAGTGAGGATGTCCTTGATTAAATCATTCTCTGTCTATGGTTCCAGGTTAGTTTCATGTGTTGAAGAGATTCATGGTTTTAGATTTAAGTATTTAGTCATCACCATTCTTTAACATGTGGTATATTTATTTTTATAGCAATGAAACAGTCCACGACCATGGCGATAACCAAAGACCAAAGGGAAATGCAAGACCACACAACTTTACATGCCATGCCAGATACATTTGACACTTTATTTCATTGTGTGCGCACACATACCTTGATTGATCTGGATTTATGTAGGAACGCAACAAAATACACATATAACCATAAATATAAAAATTCAGCAGAAATAACACTTCATTTCATTAATATCAAAGAACTAAAATCAGTTTACAGACAGAATGTAAATAAACTAGCTAGGGCATTCGTAGTTTATATCTGAGAAGAGATGTGGTGGCTACATCCCTTTGAACTCTTTGTTCCAATGAGACTCGAAGGACCATGTATTATTGAGAAACAATGGAAAACCCTAAACATCCAAAAACCTAATCCTAGGAGATGAAACACCAGAATATCGCCCCCGTCGGGGTAAATTGGTACATCAATTTCCTGGGGTCGTAACTTGGGCATACCATCTCCGTTTTATGCACATGATACATCGTTAGAAAGATCTATTTGAGGACTACAACTCCTGACTGAAAATTTAAATTCTAGAATGGATTCATATGAAATCGATGCCAAAAAACGTCGTTTAGGGCCTCAAAATGACTCCGGAAGTTCAGGACCCGAAAAACTGCTATAAATAGTAAATTGTGTTATTATTAAGGAAGCTAAAAAAATGACAAAAACAATGGTGGGGCCCCAAGTGGAATAGGCATGTAGTCACCAATATCCACTTGGATAATTCCTCCCCCCTTAGGAATCCCTGGTGAACCACTTGCCTTGGTGTAGGAGTTGGCCAGCTTTCACCACCCGATACAGTTGGATATTTTGTTAGCGAGTGTTCTTTATTTCCATGTCCACGATACAATCTGTGGTGGCCTATTCCATGTAGTCTAGGTTTAACTTTGTTGGTGTGAGTTGTTATGTAATGTCAGAGGTGTTCAATAGAGGTGGGAAATAGGGCCAAAGGCTGCCACATTGAATACAGGGTGCAGACCAAGGAATGGTGGAATATTGAGCTCGAAGGAATTGTTCCCTACAGCCTTGGTGATTGTTTATTGCCCATATCGGAGTAGGTGAAGATTGCATTGGGGTCTAGTGAGGCGCTCCTTTTGCAAATATAGCCATACTTTTTTGCCCACCTAGAAGTGGTGTGGCACCCAATGTTGATCATGTCGTTTCTTGTACTTAGCATTGGCTCTCTCCAATATGTCATGAACCTACTAGCGGATGTGCTAAATGTTCTCAATGAAGTTGTTCGCTTTGTCAGCTTCAGACTGGACAGGAGCCAAATAGGACTAATTAGCCGCAAATGGCATGGTACGTCAATGGGACAAAGTGGCTAGAAACCCAAGCCCACCTGAAAGGGGCTGTGGTCGGTTGATTTGTGGAGAGTACAATTATAGCGGTGTTGTACATAGGGAAGGCTCTCATCCCATGTGCATGGATGCTTTGAATTTTACATGAGAAGAATGTGTACAATAATCATGTTGAAGACCTTTGTATGTCTATCAGTTTGGGGATGGAAAGTTGTGGACTTGGTGAGCTTGGTTTCCAGCATTGACCAGAGGCTAGACCAAAATGTGCTCAGGAACCTATTGTCTTGATCTAAGATGATAGACTGTGGGATCCAAAAGTGCACCCACACTTGTTCAAAGAAGATTTTAGCAATGTCTTTTGTTGTGATATTCTTCTTGCAGGCCGACATAATGGCCATCTTCTAAAATCTGTCGAAAACCATGAAAACACAGTCATTTTGATGCTTAGTAGAAGGAAGGCCCGACATGTAATCCATGGACATGGATTCCCAAGGCCGACTAGGGGTAGGTAGTGGAGTATATAGGCCTTGCTTCTTGAGGGTCGGTTTGGCAATGGAGCAAGCAGTGCAGGATCTGATGTACTTCCCAACATCTCGTTGAAGGTTCGGCCAATAGAAATACTTGTGCAGTACTACCACTATTTTCTCGCCCCGAAATTCCTAGCGACTCGATTGTAGTGTTCTTACCAAATCATCTTGACACAATCGCTTGAAGGAACACAAAGGTGTCCCAGGTGACATAGTAGTGCATCTTGGAGGTGAAAATTTGGAATTCTCATACCTTCCAAGAGTGTCTTGTATGTGTGGTCAAATTTCGGATCACTATTGTAGACAAGCAACCAATCAGAAGTCTCGTGCCCACAAGAGTTGAGAACGGTGGTTAGCACCACGATCGGTGGTTGGATGAGGCAGTTTGCAACATTATTGGTGATGCCCTTCTTATACTTGATGTTAAAATGAAATTGTTGCAGATATCTGGACCACTTCTGATGGTGATCGTTCTACAACTTCCCTTGTGTCTATATGAACTGCAGGGGTCAGTGGTTTGTGTGGATGACCGTTTCCTTCCCCAAAATTTAATGTTTCCATTGGCAGCATGCCTGCACAATGGAATACATTTCTTTTTCATAAGTGGGATATTTGCGGACTATGTCAGATAGTGTATCACTATGATATGCCACTGGATGCCCCTGTTGAGTAATAACTACCGCAATAGCATAGTGAAATGCATCTATCTCAATCTCAAATGGTTGTTGCAAGACTGATAATGTGAGCACTAGGGAAGAGTAGAGGCGATGTTTCAATTCTACAAATGCCTTCTGTTGAGATTCCGACCAAAATAATTTCGATTTCACTTCTCCCTTGGTGACTTAACTCAAGGGCCAAGTGATATGAGAGAATCTAACATGAACCTATGGTAGAAATTAGCAAGACCTAAAATGCTTCGAAGCTCTATTATATTTGTTGGGGCCGGCCAATCCCTAATCACTTGGATCTTTTTTCGATCCACATGCACCCCCCATTCATCAATAACATATCCCAGATACTGAACATGGGTCATTCCAAAAGTGCACTTCTCCAAATTGGCACACAACTTGTGTTACCGCAGTGTTTGGAGGACCTGTCGGATGTGCTGGAGGTGCTCTTGCCAAGTTTGGTTGAATATCAGGATGTCATCCAAGTACACCACTACAAATGATTTGGTGAATGGCCGCAAGATGTCGTCCATCAGCCTCATGAAGGTTGCGGGAGCGTTTTTCTACCTGAAAGGAATGACCAACCATTCGAAAAGGCCCTCCTTGGATTTGAAGGCAGTCTTCCACACATCGGATGGTTCGATTGGTAGCTGGTGATACCCAGAATTCAAGTTGATTTTGCTAAAATATTTTTCCCCTTTGAGTTGATCAAGAAGGTCATCAATCCATGGGATCGGGCACCTATTTTGGACAGTGATATTGTTCAGCACCCAATAGTCAATACAGAGTCTCCAAGTCCCATCCTTCTTTTGCACTAAAACGATCGGGCTCCCATGGGGAGATGAACTCGACCAGATGTGACCTTTCTACATCAACTCCTGAATCTGCCTCTTGATTTCATCGTTTTCCAGAATAGAGCGTCGATAGATCGGTCCATTAGGCAGTGGCACACCTAGGGTCGTATTGATGGGGTGTTTGACCTGACAGTGCAGAAGCATCCCTATGGGTTAGGTAAATATGTCCCCGTACACCTCCACAACCTTGTCCATTTGTTGTTGTCATGCAGAGGATCCATGTCTGGAGGTCGTGGGCACATTTTTCTTCTTGCCCTGGGTGCGGATCATCAGGAAAACAAATTTCCTAGTTTTGGAAATGAGCTTATTGCATTGTTTTGCAGTAATCAAACAGATAGCCGCAGGCAATGGTACCTCTAGTATCCTGTACAAATTATTTCGCAAAGTAACAATAACAGCACGAGGCCAGGACTCATACACAACATGTCGCTTCCACAAGTATCGTTGGACTAATAATACATCACAAACATCAAGAGGAGCAATGTCACATAATACCTCATCTCTAAAGGGCTTGATGTTGTAGGGAAGGCGACACTTGTGGCTTACGTGGAGATCCCATCCTTGGTGAAGCCATCTGATGATGTACAGTTATGGGTTTGTTGTGGTTGGCAAGTCCAAATGCTTCACGACCTTTGCTGAAATGAGTTTATTTTTGCTCCCACTGTCGACAATGAACTTTAGTGGGGAACCCTTTACCCACATTTGAGAGTGGAAGATACACTCCTTCTCCTCTATATATTTCGGTTCCTCCATCTGGATCTTTGCAGTGGCAATGATGGTGTTGGGATCCGCATCAATAATCTGCTTCCCTTTGTTATTCCCCTTGTCAGGTTCTGATTCAGAGTTGGAGCATGCATCTAATTTAGAAGCCTTCATCTTGGCCACCAGTGACTGCTTGGCCTGAAACTCACTTGTGTTGTGAGTGGAGCTCTTATGGAACTCACACCACTGTCCCGTGTCCTTCTTCAGCTTCGTGGTGTTGTTATTTTCTTGCAGCTTTGGTAGGTTATCTTGGGCAGCCATGCCTTGGATTTTTCCTTTGTTCTGCGGTTTTGGGGCACCTTTCTCTTGCTTTTGATTCACAGATCCAAAGTCTCACTTCTTCAGTTTGAATTTTTTCTCAATATTGGCAGCATACCAGTATGTCGTACTAAGCGAGGAGATGTCGAGGAACTTCGTTTCCTCCTGAATGTATCTGTGCAAAAAACTGCGGTACTTCAGCACTAAATGTTTCTCCAAATATTTGATACCCAACTTCGTGCGTAGGGTTTGGAATAGATTCGCCAGTTCATGTACATCTTGATCCCTTTTCTGTCGCAATGTAGTCCATTATATGTACTTGTCCTCGTAGCTCCACACAGGATAATATTGTTCGTTGATATAATCTCGGAGATAATTCAAAGTGGGTAGGGCAGAGAACAGAGAGGTTCCCCCCTCATCCTTTTTTTCACAGTAGGTTTTCCACCAATCCTTGACATGACGGGTAGCTTTGAGGAGTGAAAAAATAATCTTCTCCCGGTCGGAAAATTCATGAACTAAAAAATATCCTTCTAATTGATTCAACCATCTATCTACAATGTCTGTATATATTTGGTGTTGAAATATGGGAATGTCAAAGTTTACTTGTACCTTAAAAGGAGTTGTGCCTCCAGAGTAGTTGTTGGATGCAGATGTGCAGTTAGTGGGCAGTCGTTGAAGGATTTGGGCAAAGTTATCCATCATCACGTTCCTTTGTTTTTTGAGGGCCTCCTTGAGAAATATTTTGAATGGATCTCCTACTCTCTCATCTTTCTTTTCGTCCCCCATGGGTGGCCATCTGGGTTTGCCAGGCTAATATTGCAAAGGTTCAACCAGATCGAGCCCTAACTCCTTATACCCTAACTTCGTTGGGGACATGCAAAGAAGGATCGAGAAAGAGCAGACTGTTCTGATACCATTGATTTGTATTTATGCAGGAACGAAACAGAATACACATATAACCATAAATATAAAAATGCAGCAGAAATAACACTTCATTTCATTAATATCAAAGAACTAAAATCTCTTTACAGACATAATTGAAATAAACTAGCTAGGGCATTGGTAGCTTATCTCTTAGAAGAGATGTGGTGGCTAAAAGCCTCTGAAATTTGTGTTCCAATGAGGCTTGAAGGTCAATATACTATTGAGAAACAATGGAAAACCATAAACATCCAAAAGCCTAACCCTAGGAGATGAAACACCAAAATATGTGCCCCGATGGGGTAAATTGGTACATCAGTTTCCTGGGGTTGTAACTTTAGAATACTATCTTTGTTTTACGCACATGATACATCATTAGAAAGATCTATCCGAGGAATACAACTGCTGACCATGTCTGTAGATTCTGGAATGGAATCATATGAAAGCGATGCCCAAAAAATGTCGGTTAGGGCCTCAAAATGGATCTGGAATTTTAGGACCTGAAAAACTGCTAAAAATAGTAAACTGTGCTATTATTAAGGAAACAGAAAAACTAATAGAAACAATGGTGGGGCCCCAAGTGGAATAGGTAGGTGGCCACCAATACCCACCTGGATCATTGATGCTCTAGAAAATTTCATTGCACTAACATATGAAACTTTTATAAGAAACTATATAACAAGTGGAGAAGCGTCATCTTATATCATGATTTATCATCCATGGAAGGGCTTCAACTCTAGTGGGAATTAATGAATCAATGAGGTATGCACAAACAATATGTAAGTACTTTTCAGAGAGTGTATGCATTTACTTTATAAAGTGACGGACCAATTAAATGCATAGTAATTTGGATAGGGTTCTTTCATTTATTTGGCTTTATTGGTAAAATATTCTTAATATTCCTTATTCTACCATATGAAATCTGCATGTGCCTCACATTTCTTGGGCTGTTAATTGTTATGAAAATACCTTCCTTGATAAATTATTGAATTTTTTTTAGGACTGTTGAAACATGCTTTTGCAGCCCTACTTGTCCTAATAATATTGTTATATAGCCCTTTAATATGCTCATTTTACCCCCAACCCACTTGAATGAAGGCATTCAGGTTTGTAAATGGTATTCAGAGAAGAAAATTTTCTTAGGCATCGCAACTTCCATGTCACTAGACCCAATTCCTAGTTTTGAAAAATCATATAATAAAAATACAATATATAGATATTTGATTTATATAATGTGATTCTCAATATTTTTCTTCTGCTCATTTTTTGAGTATAGACTTCTTACAATTTTGTTCCTGTTTGCGGCATCGTCTTATTTGCAACACTATGCCTATAACATATTCAAACTGTGGAATTATGATGGAAAACGAGTTGCTTCATGTAGTCCCGAAAAGAATTATTATGGGAACTCATGACAAAAGAAGCTCAAAACAGAAGAGGAGAAAGTTAAATGCATCAATTTGATGTGAGGACCATATGATAATAGATTACATATCTTGTGGTGAACTTCATGAATATTTATTAGCAAGGGTGCTTGCACAGTTTTCTGTGTCTAACTTCTTTTGTTTTCTCTCAGTGTGCAAAGAATGGAATTCAATGATATATTCTCCAAATTTTTTGAATGGTTGTTCAAAAGCCCCATTTTGTTGTCCATGGTTCTACATGGTGGACTCCAAGTTAAATGATGGAACTATGTATTTGAACATAGCTAGTGTATCGTATATATAGGAGAGGTTTTAGCCTCATTCATATTGTGTCGACCGAATCATATTGTGGGATAGTATTGTATACTTTATCATGCATTGCGATAGTAATCTAATTTTATTTTATGTTGAAGATTAAGGTATCAAGGATACCCACAACATATGTTGACCTTATTTTACTATGCATTGTTTTTGTTAATTAATTCTCTCTTATATTAGACACATTTATGGTGACACATTAAGTTATGTGTTAATCTATATATATGTTTACACGTGAAACTCAACAACATACAAATAATGTTAAACTATAGCTGAAACAACCTATATTAAATCAATTATGAAATTATTGAAGAGAAAGGAGATAAGAAAATAATAAACATGCAGTTAAGCTCACATGATGCATGCACTGTCATGGCAACAAGCACTGCTTCCAAAGAAAACCAAACTGAAACCTATGCATCAAACATAAAGTGTGAATCATGACACTTACTTATTTTCTTTATCGGCATATGTCACAGCAACATCACACATCCATACACAATTTTTCTTAAACTTCAACGCATATAAAATATCGTATTTTACAACACCCCTAGATGGAATTGGAATAGATACATTCTTCCTCTTGGCTCCTACTTGAGCTTGTGCTACAATAGATCTAGCCAATTCTTCTGGACTCAGATCTGTTGACAGTCAAGATACACCCAAAAAATAATTCTTGATAAGGAAAGAGAGTCAATCGTTAAGAAAAGAAATGGCTACTCATCAATAGATTAAACAATTGACAAGTTAAAATATTATATTGGAAGAAGATTGATTTTTCCTTGCTCCAGTAAAACAGGGTCAAATATCATTTGTATTGACAAAAAAAGATGTTGTCAACTACTCCTCTCATATCATAATAAAAATCAATGTAGACTGTAGTTGTTGCTGACTCCCAAGACAAGTTGTTTCAAACTATTTTCCCATAACTGAAAGTAACAAGACACCCAATACAAGTTGTTTCAAACTAGTTTCCCATAATTGAAAGTGAAAAATATATTTTGAATTGTATTATTTACTGTTTTGAGGATATTATAGTCTTACCACATTCTATTTATTATCAAATTTCAATTCAAAAATCAGATGTTGGTCTAGCAAGAAGTAGAACATGAAGCAGACCATCTACTGTAAGGCCACATTGTAAAGCTCTTTAAAAAGGTATTAAAATTTTTATTTTTAAGAAGAAAATAGATGAGGCAATAAAAGAGTTTCATGCCTCTTATTTAATGCCTCTGTCACAGAACATCTGTTGGAGGGTTTTTTCTTTCGAATTTTCATTTGCAACTCTTCCCCTTTCTGAAATAGCATTTTTTGTAGTTGGTTTCTCCCAGAGCACCCTATCATTGGGATTTGTATTACTGGGTGGAATAGAATGAAGTTCTGAAATCTACTGATGCCAGAAGATTGTATATTTTCAGTGCATCCAGTCATTTTCACTCTTGTATGTTTGGGGTGACTCTCAATATGAACAAAATCTAGACGTAATGCATCTATTTTATGATTGATCCAATTGGGCATGGGCCCATGCATGATAAAACCCTTGAGTGGGATTTTATTTAATGCACATGCATCAAGAGAGTTGAAGAAATAAACAAGGGAAAAAATTTCCTTACCTAGTCAAGGATGGGAAGCATGACTTCTTGATCAAAAGCATTAAGGTTGTGCATCTTGTAAGAGTAGCAAAGTTCAGGACGTCGACCCATCAAGGTTCCTAAAGAATTCCTAAAATCCTTAGAGAAGCCTATGTATTGAATCCTTATGTTTTTGTCAAATATAGAAACCACAATAGCAAGAGTGTTTGGATCCATAATTGGTTTTATTCTTCCATGTTTTTTATTGAAGCTCCAAAATAGAAATCGGTTCAAAGGTTTTTCTGTAATAGAAACTAAAACCACACTATGTTTTCTTAATATTCCAGAACGAGAGTGAAAGTAGACTATAATTTTGAGGTAGAGAGAAGTATTTTCTTAGACCAGTGTATGATGCAAGGGAAATTTAGAGCCAACTAAAATAACATTATTGGGCAGATGAAGTTGACGGTCAGTGAAAGCCCCCGGCCTCAGATATTGTGTTGCTAGAATGCCCTCCACCTCTAACCAAATTTTATTGCATTGGTCAGTAGCAATCCTATTAAGATGGAAAGGGAGGGTCAACGAGGAATATCCTAGTTTGATTTTTTTTAATCTGTCCTTTAATATGGCATAAAAAAAAACAAACAGAAGGCAGAATGATAGCAAAGCACAGAGCCAGCTTTAAGCCCTGTCCCGCTGATTTTTGTAAACTTACAATATGGAAAATGCATCACAACGACAACTAGAAATAGGGAAGGCACACGAACACTCTAAGCCATAATAGTGTTGGAGTTAGAGAGGATGATATCTCATCAACTTGGAGAATTGCACCAAAAAAAACTTCCTATTTTGGTGTTTGTAGTACTCAGAATCAATCCTTACTAATACAATCAGCAATGAAAATATTGAATAGAATCCTTAATATAATCCAGTATTCTCAAAATAAAAATCATAATAATTGTGATTATGGGATACCCATATAATATACCAACAACCATGGAATCCATGCCTACAAAACCCACACTGTATGTTTCACTAATTTAAATGATAAGCAATGGCTTTCTCTCTTGAAGGCCTAATTATAATGTATAAAACCATAATTGTCCATGTTACTATAACAACTTCACATATGCAAGTATTTTTAACAGGAGTGTCACCATGGAATGAAATGTATGTTGTGTGGATAAGGGGATAGGAAAGAGCTTTGAAGAATAAATAGAGTAGCGATGAATGACTAGTGAGAAAGAGTAAATATAAGCCTATCCTCAACATCAACCTTGCATTATCTGTATGGATTTTTCCTACTGTAAAATAAAAATAAAAGTGTCATAAATTTTGATTGAAGAAAAATCCATCTTGTCATTTTAAAGAACTAGACATCATAATGTTGTCTCTATGTTATCTTAGGAGAAATATAGCAGTATGTAAAGTTATACGTTTATTTAAGTAATAGGATTCTCAGAATCGCTCGTCATGACCAATGATAAATTATGTAAATAATTTATTTTAAATTATTTGTTATTATTTGTATATTAACATATCTTGGCATCTTCAAGTATTCATCATGGAAATATGAAGCTTTTAGCTCTATTCATCTCATAAGAAATCATTTTCAAGATTTAGTGGGCATTGTTTTCTTTTATTTTTTAAATGTAGTTAAATTGTTTGTCAAATAAGCATTGGTGAACAATTCCCCCCCGTGATCTGAGTTTTGAAGATTACATGTTCCTCGAAATGCACATCTCTTTCATGATCACGTGGATATTCCTTAAGTCTTTCGATTACACGATTATACATTTCCAATAGTTTTTTCCAACACAAACATAAGCAATCACACCTTGTGAGTGCTGACACAAAACAAAAATTTTCTAGATTTAGAGACTAAACTATCATAAAAATTAGTAGGCATAGCCAATGGTATTAATTCTCTTACTCTCATAGCTCTCATAGCGTAGGTGTAGCTCCATATTTTTTAGGAATCCACATTCTCATGGTGGCTTGTGAAGTTTAATCCTGCACTATTATTTTCAATTGAGAATGCCCAGATGCAATATTGATTGGAACCAATGTCCTCCAATTATATGTATTGTGGTGCGACCAAGACAACAAGGCAGTTGGGGTGAAGAAAAAAAGTTTGCAATGCATACTCTATGTTGTGGGTCTAAACTTGTTAATAAATGGGTCCATAAATTATCCAACTCCATTCAAATATTCGATATGATTTCCAATTCCATGAGGGACAGATGCCCAGTAGTACCATCCATTTAATTTCTAAGTTGTGGAACTTCACCTTGGAGTATAATGGGCCACCTTTTGAAGGTTGGCATTGTAATCAATTCATCATATATGAAGGGAAAAAAATGAATGTATGATTAGATTAATAGTTTTATCAGTTGGGTTGTGGCCTAGTCTTTGATTATAATAAAATTTGATCATTGTCCTTAACAGATACAAAATGAAATTTGAATAAGACTCACAGTTTTATCAGTTTTTCTGTGGTCTAGTTTTAATTTTTCCAAGAGTGATTTACGAAACATGCCCAGATGGGTTGAAACTCGTGACCACATAGAGTGAGAAATATTCCTTAAACTTAAATCTGAAGTTTGAGGGATATGTATATTGTCACGCTCATCTCGGACTCGGACTTGACCTCATCCCTCTTGATATTTTACTATGCAGTGGGGCCCACCATAGTGAGAATGTAAGCCTGGTGGATAGCTTAGTATACACTAGATTGGTAGTATGTGGTAACCTATTATTGGCCCCAAGGGATTTGATTACAATACATCAAAACCCATTACAGGTCCTCAACAATAGAATCACATCTAATGTTACAGCAATAATAGTTAAAAACATTTGTGAACAAAAGCGAGCATGGAAAAACTTGTCCAACCATCAATAACAACAACCTTATGAAATTCACCAACACACGTCCAAAAATATTTCAAATAAAAGCATGTATGTCATAACTAATCATATTGTAACCACTTTGATCCAAATTATATTAAAACCAAACCAAAACTGAGTTTCAATTGAAGAACTATAGGCATTACCATGCTCCACACATGTGTGTAGTGATGGACGAGAACCTAAAACAACTGCACAACATTCCCTCCTCACCCTATTGTCATCTAGAGAAGTCTATTATGATGCAACTATGGATTAACATATGCTCTTTAAAAGGATGAGAAAAGCATCCCTTTCCACAGTTAGAAGTTTTGATTTTTATTCAAAAAGAGACAATACCATGAGAACATTTAAGAGTTATACCTATGCCATGATTGGTTCATGATGTTACACCCAAATACAACTAGGCATGACAACCCAAAAAATATGATGTTGGGAATATTACAAATAATTGATCATTTTGCATAAATTCAGTATAGATTTCAAGGTAATGGGCAATGGGAAAAACTCAGCAATTTTTCTTTCGATTATTGAAAAAAGACAAGTATCAACGAGTAAGAATACTTGTGTTAGAACATTTTTTGTTAATCAATCTACTCCCTCATTAGTAGCAAAGGAAAAAATTGTTTTATTGACATTTTGTGACAAATACAAATTAAATAATGATTTGACCTAAAAAAAATATTTCGCAATATTTCAGCCAAAAATCTAAAGCATAAAAATCAGTTAGACAACACCAAAATGTTTTAATGACAATCAAAAGACCATGAACCTGTTACTTTTCTCAAAACGTCCATATACATAAAATATATCACATTTGTACATATATTTGTCACCCATACAAAAAAATGTAATCGTTGCACTTTGGGGGGAAATAATATATTAACATGTTCTTCTTTAGTGAAAGAACAATGCCATGATAGACCCTGTTATCACTCATATTGAAGCTCAGGCTAAGAGAGGCAATCTCGAGGTAACCTCAAACCACACTTAGCCAAGTAGCTAGACCTACTAGGCCAGGAGAGGGCTCTCTCCATATAGATCACAGTTTATATGACTAAGGATAGAAGTTTTTAGACTAGGTATAGTAGCTCAGGGTTTTGATTTTTATTTTGTGTTGGGTTTGCTGGATTAGGAGGAGTCAAATAGCTAGGGCAAGGAGATTAGGTCAAAATTTGCAGGGTTTCCAAGGGGCAAGGTAGGTAAAAGGTTTGACATTAAAAGATTATTGTGGTGAGGTGAAGAGACTGGTGAGGAGCTAGGGAAAGCATCTAAAATGTATTTTCCCTAAACTGAGGAGAATGAACACATTATACTAAATTTCCCAAAACGGAGTGTAAATAAATATGGATTATGCCTTTCAAACTTGAAATCTAGTATATTATAGACATGAAATGTTTTATGAATTGAAAATAAATTCAAAAAAATTGATGACAGAGAGAAAACTATGTCTAAAAATCATACCACATGGATCCCAAGAAAATAGCTGCAAATTTCTATTAATGTCCAAGCCAAAATGATACAAAAATGTCTCTTGAATATGCCAAAGCTCCAAGTGAGTCCAACCATTACAATGATTGAGGAAATACATCAAATATACCTCAAAACCACTCTCCCTAGCCTCATGGAGTCGAATCCATGAGATAGGGATCAGTTTCACCTACTCTCAAACAAGAATCTGAAGACTAGGAAAAATCAACAATTGGCCTCTAAAAGAGAGGAAACTGATTCATTTGACCTCTAGAGGACTTATCCAATGTATCTACCCCAGATTAAAGATAAAAAATTACATTCACATTCAGCATGACCTTTTACATCAGTTATTTTCTTCATTTTCCCAATCAAAAGTCAAAAAGTCAAAAATGCTGAAAATAGTGAAAATTGCCAATTCCTTGGTAAACGCGCAGCGCCATGACAGAAAAATTAGTATGTCTTGCAGCCAACTTTTGGAGGCCTTCCCCTTGTCCAAATCAGCCCCATGATGGCTCATTGGAAAGCTATCTGAGTCTGGTTTCCAAATATTCCTCCAATTTCCAAAATTGTGTCCATATGCCCTATCAAAAACCTATTCTACCAAGACTGGTAAACGCGCAGCGCCAGGGTCAAAAAGAGGGCAGAAACATGATTTTTTGGGGGTTTTTTGCCTCTTTGAAGAACCAGTTCTGCTCCAAATCTCCTGAAAATTTTTGAGGTTGATGTACTCATCATTATGAACATGAGGATGTGGAAGATTTTCCATTTGGATGTCCCAAAAAAGAGCACAACACTAATGACGTTGCACATTTAGCCAATTTTCTATGTGCTAAACTATCCAAAAATCAAAATTTGCACAAGGCGTGACAAAATTGTGAATTTTCTTGCTGATCAAGGGTTGGAGGCCTGGAGGGACACCTCAGCAAGAATGTTCAACTTCTCCTTCTCCTTTGACTCAGTCAAAGCCCGAATATTTGCATGGGCTTGTTGGAGCTTGGCCCTTGCAATCTTGTTTCTCATGGCATAGTGTTTTTCCATCTCCCTCTCAATGCCAATGTCCTTATTTTCCTTATCTAGTAGGCCCTCCAGATTAAAATTAGCTCCCTCAAGCCAAGACTCTCTGTCTCTGCTAATCTCTACGGCAAGCATCTCACTTGAAGTGAGTTGCTCTGCCCATTCAGCCTCTTTCTCAATTTCCTGAGCTAAAGCCTTCTTTAGCCCAATTGTCCTCGGTTTGTATCTCAGAAGCTGATCTTCCTCATAATCACTATTATCAAATATGCCCAAGGTCTCCTCCAGCAAGGCCTTGTCCTTTCCTGCCTCTCTATGAGCTGTGATTGTCTTGACCTCACTGATGGTGTCCTTAGTCTTCAGCTACTGATTTTATAGCTCAAGAAATTCAAGTACGTACTATGCTCTATCAAGATTAGATTGAAGCTCACTAATATTGGGCTCCTTGCCTCTAATCACTTCACTAGTTACTCTATCCTCATCCTCCTCATCACTCTCAATCAATTGAAACTCCTGCTCAGTTTCATGTTTGACCTGCTCTATAGCCTTTTCCTTGTCATTGTCTACCTGTTTTGCTGATGAAGAAGGCATTGCCCCTTTCACGCCATGTGAAGCAAACACATGCTTATGGACTCTCTAACAGGTCTTCGGGAATGGTTCAATATCAGTCATATTAGTGCAAGCTGCCTCAATGTCCCTTTCAGTGCTTGATGCTTCAATATCACGATGTGATGGTGAAGGGTTATAGAAAGGTGATGAGGTAGGATCAACATGAGGTGAATGGATCTGAGTGGGTGGTGATGTATGAAAAGTGGGATGTGATGGAGAAGTAGGTATAGGAGGATGAGATGAAGAAGGAATATCCTTCTCATGATGGCCAAGCGTGGAGTAGTAAAAACCTTATTTGCAATGAATTCATCCAATGAAATGTTTTTCTGCTGAAGCTTATGCATGACCACCATTTTGATAAGTGAATAATGAAATAGACTCTGCATTTGATGTTTTTGATCCCTCTTTTGCACAATGTAAGCCATCTTGTCAATGTTGCGGAAAATATATTAAGGTATGTGTAGCATTCTAACTCTAGTGAAATACATGAGGAGTCGGATATGGCATGAGTAGAGCTGGGTGAACCTCCCCTCATAAGTGAAATACTTCATTATTATTTTCATCATAGGAGCATATCGGTCAAGGAGATGAGAGAAAGGGAAAATTTATTTATTTTCATCCTTAAACCTAGGTTTAAGGTATGGTTCATAAAAGGTCATATCCAAGTTTTCTTATTTAAACCGCCTCTCTCCCACACTAGGGATCCTTGTAGCAGCTACAATGGCATTGGTGGATATGTCAAAGGTGACCCCAGCAAGAGTGACCTATTTGTCATGTAGATTAGTGATGAACAATATTATTAACCCCGAGTGATTTTGAATTTGCTACACTCTCTCACAAAACTCAAAACAACCCACATGCTTGAAACAAGAGACAACGAGAGGAGAGGCCATGAGTTCCCTTATGGTTATGGGCTCAAACCTATTAATTTTTCCTCCTTTGTGATCATTTCATCCTCCTCACCAACACCACTATCTTCTTCCTCAGACATTTTAAACTCTGACTTATGAAAGCCTAGGGTACAAATGGAATGAGATGAAAGGGAAGGGGATGAGATGGCTAGTTTCAACAAGTAAAGGGAATGAGTGAAGGGAATGAAGTGAATGAACAAACTAGATCAATGAAAACCATAGGTGAATGAAATTAACCCTGGGTATGACTGATATATGTTTTAAGAAGATGAACCATGTGTATGAACAATGACCATAAAGTAAGATTAGGGTTTCATTACAATTCATTCAAGAACCATAAAATAACTTAGAAACAAGGTATATGATATGTACTTACTTCTTTAGGAATCTTGGAGGATTTTAGGAGAAGCTTCGAAGTGGTTTTGAAGTGTTTTGAAGTGATACAACTCTCACAAGTCTTCATTGTGTAGGCGCGTAGCCCCACTGTCTGAGGGCACAACACCTATCCAAACATGCAACGCCTTCACAATTTACACTGGGATCTCCTATCAAGGGCGTAGCGCCACTAGGCAGGCACACAGCGCCAATTCAAATGCGCAGCGCCAACCTTCTGAATGCGCAGTGCCAATAAATTTTGCCTCAATTGCTCACAAAACTCAAAAATTCTTCTTTGTTGAATACTCTTGATACTTTGAAAGGAAACAATGGCTTATTTGAAATGTTTAATAGGCTTTATAAGCAAGTGGATCTAAATTTAACTTTAATACCCACTTTTCTAATGTTGAGGTATTTTTCCTTTATCACTGATACTCTTTGACTCTTTTTGCATTCGAGGCTTGATCAACCTAGATATGGATTTTTCTTTTGCTCACTGAAGCTTGACATAATTATGCTTTGACAATTTTGGGATTTCATTTATTACATATAATAACATGAAATTACATTTGAAAAGATAGAAATAAATTACATAGGTGACTTTTTTTTTATCAAAATGGCATTTTGATAAAAAAAGTCTTCAAACTGGAAATACAACATTTAAAGTATAATGAAACCATCATGATCATCTTGTTCAATCCCTCTCATATATATGCTAACCTTATCTGAATGAAGGAATGACCTTGAAAAATGAAAAACCCTGATGACCTAATGGGACTTCTTTTTTACCTAATTTTGAATGAGATTTTGACTTAAAAGACTTTCAAGTGAAACGAGCATTTCCATAAGTGTTATTATGCTCAAGGGGACATAGGAATGAGTCAGAAATATGAATCTTGGAGAGAGTGGAGTTTATTGACAAGGACAACCACCAGGGGAACAATTTTAAGTCATGACCTAATGGAATGATGAAAACTTTATTTAGTATGAGACACCTAAGATGCACATGCAAATGTGTTTTGATCCCTGGTGGAAGTATGAAAAGACTGACACTAAAATTAACATTGATCATTGGGTAAATATGATCAAACAATAAAAAAAACTGCAGATTACTTAAACTGACTCAAAAACCATTTAAAGAGACTAAAAAATGACTCAAAAATTGACTCTGACACTAAAAACTCTGAAAACAAAAGAAAATCAACAAGCTTTATAGCCTTCACTTCGGGCCCCAAGCCTAGTTGACCTTCTGCCTCAAACCTTGTAGAAAATATAAACTGGTATTTACAATGACATTGAAACATTCTCTCAGTAGTTGTATCAGCAATAATGATGTTTCAGGAGCCTACCATTGACTGGTCCTCCTGAACATTCCTGTCCATTCATTTCTTTCAGCAAATAGGCATTTTGTCCTCAATAAGCCAAGATCTTGTAGGGTCCCTTCCAAATATTTTCAAACTTCCCATGCTTACCTTTATCTTCATTTCTTGCATCCCATCTCAACACTACATCCTCAAGCTGAAATTTATCTTCTTTGGTTTTGCGATCATAAATCTTCTTAATTCTCTCCTAAATATTAGAAGAATTATGAGAAACTTCCTCACTTGTTTGATGAAGGTGAATCATTTGATTAATTCTACGTTGCATATCATCTTCCTCACTATCTGCTTCTTGCAATAACCTCATAACTGGGACTGCAAGTGATGTAGGAAACATTGTATCTTTACCATAAACCAGTTCAAAAGGTGACATACCTATAGAAATCTTGGTGCTCACTTGGTTTGCCCACAAAGCATTGGTAAGCTTCCTATGCCAATTTTTCTTGTTCTCGTCCAACATTTTCTTAATGATATTCACCAAAGATTTATTGGAGGACTCAGCTAGTCCATTTCCCTATGGATAATATGCATTGGAATGGCCCAATCTGATATTATACTTGTGAAAAAACTCAATCATATTCTTTGACTTAAATGTTGCAGCATTATCTGTAATAATCTTGAGAAGACACCCAAACCAAGAAAAAATATTGGATTCTAAAAATTGAATGATTACCATGTCCGTAGCTTGCCTTGTAGAAATAGCCTCGATCCACTTACTGAAGTAGCCGATGGGTGTTAGGATCCATTTGTGATGTTTCAATGATGTGGGATGAATTTCCCCAATAAAATCAAGTCCCCACTGTTGAAAAGGAGCATTTACTACAACGGGCTTTAGTGGAAGAGGAAGGAGTTTCCTTTTTCCCTAAAAAACCTGACATTCATGACAGTTTGTGTCTATTTTGTATAAATCAAGAAATAAAGTTGGCCAATAATACCCTGCTCTCAACACTTTGTTAGTTTTTTTTCCAAAACAAATGACCTCCACAATCTCCCCTATGAAAGTCATCCATTACCTATTTAGCTTCATCTTCAACCAGACAATTAAAAATAACACCTCCCGGATCTTTCCAATAAAGGGCACTTCCTAGAATGCAGTATTTAGCAGATTTCAATTTCAAAGACCTACCCTGACTTTTTGACATTTCAGGAGGAGGACATAAGTGTTGAATAACATATACTATATTAGAATACCATGGTGAAGTAAGAAACATTTCTGATACTTGTATTAGAGCGCCATCTTCATCCTCCTCTGACATTGCTATAATAAGGTTTATGTCTAGAGCATGCAAGTTGGATTAAGCCATCTGCTTGGCTAACCCTTGCCCCTTAATCAGTTTGGTAGGCCTAATATCAAGATCATACTCTAGCATAACTGCTATCCACCTACCTCTCTGACCTTCAGCATCAGTTTAGGTGAGAATCTCTTTTACCAGTGCATTTGGAACATAGGCTATATTATGTGAATGTAGAATATAGATCCGGAAATATTTCAAGGCTTTGATTAGGGCTAAAGCTTGTTTCTCAATAATTTTATAGCGAAGAGCGGCATCTCTAATGGCTCGACTAAAGAAAGAAATAGGTTGTTCAACCTGATCTCTCTTTTGCATTAAAACTGAAGCCAAGGTATGCTCAGATGCAAATGAGAATATTATGAAATCACAAGTATAATCTGGACCAAAATAGGGGTTGTGCTTAAAGAAAGCTTTACCAGGTTGAAAGACTTCATAGCATCAGTGGTCCATTTTACATTTCTTTCCTTCTTCAACATATTAGTCATTTCTGTCAAATTCTCAGCTAAATTAGGAACAAATATGTGTAAGAAGTTCATCTTACCATTGAAAGCTTGTATCTCCTTTTTGTTCTGCGGAAAGTCTATCTTCTAAATGGCTTCTACTCTAGAAGGATCAATGCGAATACCATCTTTGGAAATTATGTGGCCAAGTAGTTTTCCTTCCTCCATGGAAAAAAGACTCTTTTTCGGATTTAAAGAAATACCTAACTCCATGCATTTCCGAAAAATAAATCTCAAATGATACAAATGTTGATCATCAAAACCAGAAAACATTTTCAAATCATCTAGATACACTACTAAGAAAACATCCTTCTCATTAGCAAAGGCTATATCCATTGCCCACTGAAAAGAAGCCCCTGCATTCTTGAGTCCAAATGGAATTTTAACATACTGAAAGGTCACCCACAGTGTTTTGAAAGCAGTCTTACCTTGGTATTCTTCATGTACCAAAATCTAATTATAACATGAATAACCATCAAGTAGTGACATCCGTGATGCTCCAACTACTCTTTGAAAAACATGGTCCATCTTAGGAAGGGGATAATTATCCTTTAAAGATACTTTATTCAAATTCTGGAAATATATGCATAACCTTATCTCTTCGGTATTTTTCCTTACAGGCACCAAATTTGAAATCCAATCAAAAAACCTAATTGGTGCAATGATCCCTGATTTGTATAATCGGTTTACCTCTTTCTCGATGGATGGTAGAAATATTGGGTTTATCCTTCTCAACTTCTGTCTAAAAGGTTTTTGATCTATCTTGATGGGAATAGTGTGCTGAATAATATTCTTATCAAAAACTTTCAAATCTGCATAATCCCATGTAAAAATATCAGAAAATTCAGACAACAATTTGATGTACTTATCTTTTGCCTCGGGAGACAATGTCTTAGACAACTTAACCATCTTGGGCTTGTCTGTTGTTCTAATGGTCACATCTTCCACACCCTTCTCTATAGGAGTCAATGTTGGTTTCCTGGCCACATCATCCTGATCAAACAGATCTTCTAAAGGTATCAAACCTCTAGGAATAATATTATCTTTCAGCTGCAAAACATTCAACTGACAGGCTTCTATGTCTTGATCATCAACATCACAAACATCATCAATAAAAACATCTTTGAATTTTCCTTCATTTTGCAAGAAACTATTAATTTCTTTGTCATTCCAAAAAACTTTCCAGTATCTTAGATTAGGTCTATGTTTAACATGAATTTCAAATTTATTACTGGATTTCATCGGAATTTTGAGATTATTTGCCATCGTAGAAAGATAATCTGCAATAATGTTTTGATTTCTTGGTACTTCTGTTAATGTATACTCAGGAAACATTTTTAAGACATCCAAGAATGCATTTCCATAAGCTCTCATCCGTAGATTCTTTTCTTGATATTCTCCTTTCACCTGCTTTATGACAAGCTCAGAATCACCATAAAAAAAAAAAAATTGCTTCAAGTTTTTTCAAAATTTTAAGACCTGTGATCAATGCTTCATACTTCACTTCATTATTAGAACAGTCAAAAGCCAATTTATAAGATCATTCTCTAACACCACTTGGAATTCCATTGGACTTACAAACTGGACTTCGGATCCAAATACCAATTCCTGCACCTTCCTTACCCAAAGCACCATCGAAATCCTTGATCCAAAGGCCTTCTTTGTCTTCCAAATGTTGAAACTCAACTTTTGGTTCTATCTATTTACTTGGGCTAGTCACCTCAATTTTTTGTTCTACATTTATTTTATGTTCTTCAGGAGACTACTCGGAAGAAATCAGCACTTCTGAGGTCATCATTTCTGAAGTCACCACTTCTTTTTCCTTATCCAAAACTACTCTAAAACTTTCTGAAACTTCTGGAACATCTTCTGCTATTACTAGCTGATTATTTACATCATTCAAATCACCATCATTATATAAAATAAAATATTCCAAATCTGTATGTACAACCTGTATCGGATGATTGATATGCTTCTCCATACTAGCTATCATATATTTCATTTTCTTTTCCCGATACAATTTCCTCAATTGCCCGAAAACAGGAATATGAGCATAAGAGAAGTCAAGTTGTAAAGTACCTTTGAGTTTGGCCCCCAATGATCTGGACAGTAGCATGTTGAACCAATGTGGTATTTCAGCGATCACCACATCCATCAAAACATTCTTGGCTGGGATTTGGTCCAAGGAAATCACTAATTCTTTAATGAGACTAATGCAACGAACCCTACCAGAATCAAATGAATACAAATCATGATAAGGTCGGGTGATATCCATGCCCAAATTTTCCATAATAGCCATAGGCATCAAATTATGAGAAGCATCAAAATCAGGTATAACATTGTGAAGTATGTACTCATGTAGTCTAAGGCTTAAATAAAAAGGGGGAACTTCACTCTCTCCTAGTTTACCATCTATAGCTAGACCGAAAATGAGCTCCGGGTGGTCATCTTCAACATTAACCATATCGGAAAAAGGATAAACTAGCAGCATTTTAGACACCTGATCTCTATAATGACTATTCTTTACTAACTCTGTCAAAGGAATGGACACTTTCAATTTAGCTATTTCATTTTCTAAATTAAAATTTGTGACTTTATCTACCTCTTTGACAACAGTATCTCTTCTATAATTTTGATCCCTTGTCACAATCTCCTTCTTCTGAGTGTCTTTCTCTTTATTAGTTGAGCTTGTTGATGGTTGGTTGATTTTATTGTGATTCTGATCTACATGTTCTTTACCTTTTCTTTGATTATTAAGAAGACCATTCTTTGACTGCTCTTTCCTTTTTTGAATGGGATTAATAGTTACATCTCTGCTCCTTAGAGAATATTGTTTCTATTGTGCACTCAAAGAATTCATATATCCATGCTAGTAATCATCTAATTCTGTCTCCAAATCATCATCATTTGCCAAGATATAGTCCTCATCTTTCGGGGACTCCATATTTTCAGTATACTCTTCATCTTTAGTCAGGAACATGGGCAATCCATCTGTTGTAAAGAAATGATTTGTTTCAATCATTGGATCTTCATCATCTTCTTCCTCTCCTTGGACATAATTTTGCTACAATGGGGTCTGAATCTTCTATTGTTGTTGTGTTTTTTGGTCAGGTACTTTCTGCTCTCTTTGCTTGATTCTAAACTGAAGCTGCTACCCTATGAAATTTGGATTCCGGATCTGTGGTTCAAGTCCCTATTTTAAATGGACAATCGTTCAACCATTCTCTCCATAGTTCGGAGTAAGGAATCCATTTTTGCCTCAGAAGTAGATGTCTCCTCTTTGATGGCCATTCTCTTTTCTAATCTCATTCTTGCTCTCTTGCCCATCAAATTAGATTCCACACTTACAACATTCTTCTGCATATCTGCTAAAGTTATAGGATCTCATTCACGCAACTGATATGCCATATCAACATCAAATCCATCTGGTAATTTGACCAAAACCATACCCTCTGGTGGTTTCATATGTGCAGGAAGAGCATTATACACTGCATTAAATCTCATACAATAATCTTGAACATACTCACCAACATTCCTTTTTATGTTCTCATATTCAGATAGGATTTCAAGGGGATTCTTCTTTTTATCTGATCTTTCTACAAACTGATTATGAAAACTCCTAAGGTTTCAATAGTGGCTATTGGTAAAGCTCTGAACCATTTTCTTACTTCCCCTCCTAGACTTTTTGCAAACAGTCTCATCTTCACATCTTCTACATCAATTTCATGAAGGTCAAAGAAGTCATCCATCTTATCTATGTGCTTCAAGGCTGTTATAGACTGAGTGTCATCAAACAAAAAGATTTTAGTTTGATAATCTACAGGAATAGCACCACGGTTCTGAGGGAGAACAAGGGGGGAATATCTTGTAGCCATGACTGGAGGTGGAGGATTTATAACAGGGTGTATAAAAGGGATTTGGATGTCTGATGTCATCAAAGGAAGATTTGTCCCTGACTAAGTAGTGTTAACAGTGGATGAAGAAGAAGGAGGGGGAAGAGGGATATTCTAAGTGACAGTGGATGAAGTGATGGAAGAGGAATCTGAGATCTAAGGTCTACTTTCCAGCCAAGCACTTACCTGCGAAGAGTAGTGCTACAAATCCTTAAGAGATTGTAAAAATTGCGTCGTTGATTGAGACATTGATTGAAACTCTAATTGAGAGTGTGAAAAATGATCTTCAACAGGACTGTGGAAGGGAATGGATGAATCAACAACTATCTCGTCAATTCAACTCAAATATTTGCTCTGGAATAAAATTTTCTCAGAATTTATATGAAATTCAATATCCTGCTAATTTTCTAACCCTTCGGGAAATGAATAAGCTCTGGGGATGAAACTTCCTTCTGATTGATTTTCGACTGAATTAGAAGTCTCAAAAACAGCCTTAGCATTTCTTCCAATGTTCTGAGGATCACTAACAATAGTAGGAGGATTTGGATCGAGGTTGGATCTGACATATCTTTGCAAAGCCAGTATGTCCAATTTCAAAAATAAATATGCACTTTACAAATTTTTCAATTCAGCCTTTGAATAAATTCTAAACTTATCATCCACAAGTTTAAGAATTCCAATGAAAATTAATTAATGGGTTTGATCTGATCTTACTTTTCTGTCCCCAGTGGAGTCACCAAAATGTTATCACTCAGATTGAACCTCAGGCTGAGAGAGGAAATCTCGAGGTAACCTCAAACCACGCTTAGCCAAGTAGCTAGCCCTACTAGGCCAGGAGAGGGCTCTCTCCGTATAGATCACAGTCTAGATGACTAAGGATAGAAGGTTTTAGGCTAGGTATAGTAGCTTGGGGTTTTAATTTTGATTTTGTGTTGAGTTTGTTGGATCAGGAGGAGTCAAACTGCTAGGGCAAGGAGATTAGGTCAAAAGTTGCAGGGTTTCCAAGGGGAAAGGTAGGTAAAAGGTTTTACATTAAATGATGATTTTGGTGAGGTGAAGAGACTGGTGAGGAGATAGGGAAAGCATCTGAAATGTATTTTCCCTAAACTGAGGAGAATGATCACATTGTACTAAATTTCCCAAAATAGACATAAATAAATATGGATTATGCCTTTCAAAATTGAAATCTAGTATATTATAGACATGAAACGGTTTATGAATTGAAAATAAATTTAAAAAAATTGATAACAGAGAGGAAACTATGTCTAAAACTCATACCACATGGATCCCAAGAAAATAGCTGAAAATTTCTATTAATGTCCGAGCCAAACTGATACAAAAATGTCTCTTGAATATGCCAAAGCTCCATGTGAGTCCAACCATTACAATGACTGAGGAAATACATCAAATAGACCTCAAAACTACTCTCCCTAGCCTCAGGGAGTCGAATCCATGAGATAGGGATCAATTTCACCTACTCCCAAACAAGAATCTAAAGACTAGGAAAAATCAATAATTTGCCTCTAAACGAGAGGAAACTAATTCATTTGACCTCTAGAGTACTTATCAAATGTATCTACCATAGATGAAAGATAAAACATTACATTCACATTCACCATAACCTTTTACATCAGTGATTTTATTCATTTTCCCAATCAAAAGACAAAAATCCAAAAATGTTGAAAACAGTGAAAATTTCCAATTCCTTGGTAAACACGCAGTGTCATCACAGAAAAAATGGCTTGTCTTGCAGCCAACTTTTGGAGGCCTTCCCCTTGTCAAAATCAGCTCCATAATAACTCATTCGAAATCTCACTGAGTCTAGCTTCCAAATATGCCTCTAGCTTCTAGAATGGTGTCCATCTACCATGCCAAAAACCTGTTCTCCCAAGACTGTTAAATGCACAGCACCAGGGTCAAAAAGAGCGCAAAAACATAATTTTTTGGTGGTTTTTTTCCTCTTTGAAGAAACAGTTCTTCTCCAAATCTCCTGAAACTTGCTGAGGTTGATGTACTCATCATTATGGACATGAATATGCTGACCATTTACCATTTGGATGTCCCAATAAAGAGCACAACGCCAATGGAGCTGCGCGTTTAGCCAATTTTCTGTGTGCTAAACTATCCAAAAATCAAAATTTGCACAAGGCATGAAAAAATTGTGAATTTTCTTGTTGATCAAGGGTTAGAGGCCTAGAGGGACACCTCAGCAAGAATTTTCAATTTATCCTTCTCCTTTGACTCGGTCAAAGCCCGAATCTTTGCATAGGCTTGTTTGAGCTTGGCCCTTGCAATCTTGTTTCTCATGGCATAGTGTTTTTCCATCTTCCTCTAAATGCCAATGTCTTTATTTTCCTTATCTCACAGACCCTGCAAATGAAAATTGGCTCTCTCAAGCCAAGAATCTCTGTCTCTGCTAATATCTATTGCAAGCAGCTCACTTAAAGTGAGATGCTCTACCCATTCATCCTCTTTCTCCCTTTCCCGAGCTAAAGCCTTCTTTAGCCCAATCGTCCTCAGTCTATGTCTCGGAAGCTGACCTTCCTCATAATAACTATCATCAAATCTGCCCAAGGTATCCTCCAGCAAGGCCTTGGCCTTTCCTACGTCTCTCTGAGCTCTAATTGTCTTGACCTCACTGATGGTTTTCTTAGTCTTCAGCAGATAATTTTATAGCTCAAGAAAGTCAATCACGTACTGTGCTCTATCAAGATTAGCTTTAAGCTCACTAATATTGGCCTCCTTGCCTCTGGTCACTGCACTAGTGACTCTATCCTCATCCTCCTCATCACTCTCAATCAATTGAAACTCCTACTCGGTTTCATGTTTGTCCTCCTACTCAACAATGATAGGCTCTATAGCCTTTTCCTTGTCCTTGTCTACCTGTTTTGCTGATGAAGAAGGCATGGCCCCTTTCACACAATGTGAAGCAAACACGTGCTTGTGGCCTCTCTGATAGGTCTTCGAGAATGGCTCAATATCAGTCATATTAGTGCAAGCTGCCTCAATGTCCCTTTCACTGCTTGATGCTCCAATATCATGATGTGATGGTCAAGGGTTATAGAAAGGTGATGAGATAGGATCAACATGAGGTGAATGGATCTGAGTGGGTGGTGATGTATGAACAGTGGGATGTGATGGAGAAGTAGGTATGGGAGGATGAGATGAAGAAGGGATATCCTGCTCATGATGGCTAGGCATGGAGTAGTAAAAACCTCATTTGCAATGAATTCATCCAATGAAATGTTTTTCTGCTGAAGCTGATGCATGACCACCATTTTGATAAGTGAATGATGAAATAGAATCTACATTTGATGATTTTGCTCCTTCTTTTGCATAATGTAAGCCATCTTGTTAATGCTGTGGAAAATAGAGTAAGGTATGTGTAGCATTTTAACTCTAGTGAAATGCATGAGGTGTCAGATATGGTATGAGTAGAGTCGGGTAAACCTCCCCTCACAAGTGAAATACTTCATTATTATTTTCATCATAGGGGCATATCTATCAAGGAGATGAGAGAAAGGGAAAAATGATTTCTTGTCATCCTTATACCTAGGTTTAAGGTATGGTTCATAAAATCTCATATCCAAGTTTGCTTGTTTAAACCATCTCTCTCCCACACTAGGGATCCCTGTAGCAGATCAATGTCATTGGCAGATATGTCAAAGGTGACCCCAGCAAGAGTGACCTGTTTTTCATGTAGATTAGTCATGAACAATATTTTTAACCCCATGTGATTTTGAATTTGTTGCACTCTCTCACAAAACTCAAAAAAACCCACATGCTTGAAACAACAGACAGCGAGAGGAAAGGCCATGAGTTCCCTTGTGGTTATGGGTTCAAACCTGTTAATTTTCCCTCCTTTGTGATCATTTCTTCCTCCTCACCAACACCACATTCTTCTTCCTCGGACATTTTAAACTCTAACTTATGAAAGCCTAGGGTACAAATGGAATGAGATGAAAGGGAAGGGGATCAGATGGCTAGTTTCAGCAAGTAAAGGGAATGAGTGAAGGGAATGAAGAGAATGAACAAACTAGATCAATGAAAACCCTAGGCGAATGAAATTAATCTTGCTTGTGACTGATATATGTTTTAAGAAGATGAACCATGTGTATGAAAAATGACCATAAACTGAGATTACAGTTTCATTTTAATTCATTCAAGAACCATAAAATAACTTAGAAACAGGGTATATGATATGTACTTACTTATTTAGGGCTCTTGGAGGATTTTATAAAAATCTTGGAAGTGGTTTTGAAGTGTTTTGAAGTGATACAACTCTCACAAGTCTTCACTTTGTAGGTGCGTAGCCCCACTATCTGAGGGCACAACACCTATCCAAACGTGCATCGCCTCTGTCTGAGCACATAGCGCCTTGACAATTTACACTGGGATTTCCTATCAAGGGCACAGCACCACTGGGCAAGCGCACAGCGCCGATTCAAATGCGCAACACCAACCTTCTAAACGCGTAGCGCCAAGAAATTTGGCCTCAATTACTCACAAAGCTCAAAAACTCTTCTTTGTTGAATACTCCTGATACTTTGACAGGCAAAAATGGCTTATTTGAAATTTTTAATAGGCTTTATAGGCAAGTGGATTTAAATTTAACTTGAATACCCACTTTTCTAATGTTGAGGTCCTTTTCCTTTATCACTAATACTCTTTGACCCATTTTGCATTGCAGGCTTGATCAACCTAGAGCTATATTTTTCTTTTGCTCACTGAGGCTTGACATAATTATGCTTTTCCAACCTTTCGGATTTCATTTATTACTTATAATAACATGAAATTACATTTTAAAAGATAGAAATAAATTACATAGGTGACTTTTTTTTATCAAAATGGCATTTTGATAAAAAAGGTCTTCAAACTGAAAATACAACCTTTAAAGTATAATGAAACCATCATGATGATCTTGTTCAATCCCTCTCATATATATGCTGACCTTATCAGAATGAAGGAATGACCTTGAGAAATGAAAAACCCTAATGACGTAATGGAAATACTTTTTGACCTAATTTTGAATGATATTTTGACTTAAAAGACTTTCAAGTGAAACAAGCATTTCCATAAGTGTTATTATGCTCAAGGGGACATAGGAATGAGTTAGCAATATGAATCTTGAAGAGAATGGAGTTTATTGACAAGGACAACCACTAGGTGAACAATTTTAATTCATGACCTAATGGAATGATGAAAACTTTATTTAGTATGAGAAACCTAAGATGCACATGCAAATGTGTTTTGATTCCTAGTGGAAGTATGCAAAGACTGACACTAACATTGGCCTTATTAGGGATGGCAGATCCTTGGAGGTTTCAAGAACATCGTAGACCAAGTGCCTAACCATTGGGTAAATATGGTGAAACAATCCAAAAAACTGTAGATTACTTAAACTAACTCAAAAACCATTTAAAGAGACTGAAAAATGACTCAAAAACTGACTCTAATACTAAAAAATCTGAAAACAATACAAAATTAACAAGCTTTATAGCCTTCACTTTAGGCCCCAAGCCTAGATGACCTTCTGCCTCAAACCTTGCAGAAAATATAAACTGGTATTTACAATGAAAGTGAAACATTCTCTCAGTAGCTGTATCAGCAATAATAATGTTTCAGGAGCCTACCATTGACTGGTCCTCCTAAAAATTCTTGTCCATTCATTTCTTTTAGAAAATAGGCATTATGTCCTAGATTAGCCAAGATCTTGTAGGGTCCCTTCCAAAGATTTTCAAACTTCTCATGTTTACCTTTATCTTCATTTCTTGCATCCCATCTCAACACTACATCCTCCAACTGAAATTTATCTACTTTGGTTTTGCGATCATAAATCTTCTTAATTCTCTCCTAAATCTTAGAAGAAGTCTGATAAACTTCCTCCCTTGTTTGCTGAAGGTGAATCATTTGATTAATTCTACGTTGCATATCATCTTCCTCACTGCCTACTTCCTGTAATAACCTCATATCTGGGACTGCAAGTGATGTAGGAAACATTGTATCTGTACCATAAACCAGTTCAAAAGGTGACATACGTATAGACTTCTTGGTGCTCACTCGGTCTGCCCACAAAGCGTTGGTAAGCTTCCTATGCCAATTTTTCTTGTTCTCCTCCAACATTTTCTTAATGATATTCACCAAATATTTATTAGAGGACTGAGCTAGTCCATTGCCCTGTGGATAGTATGTAGTGGAATGGCCCAATCTGATATTATACTTATGACAAAACTCAATCATCTTATTTGACTTGAATGTTGCAGCATTATCTGTAATAATCTTCTAAAGACACCCAAACCGAGACAAAATATTGGATTCTAAAAATTGAATGATTACTGTGTCCGTAGCTTGCCTTGTAGGAATAGCCTCGATCCACTTAGTGGAGTAGTCGGTGACTGTTAGGATCCATCTGTGATGTGTCGATGATGTGGGATGAATTTCCCCAATAAAATCAAGTCCCCACTGTTGAAAAGGAGCATTTACTACAACAGGCTTCAGCGGAAGAGGAAGGAGTTTCCTTTTTCCCTGAAAAACCTGACATTCATGACAGTTTGTGTCTATTTTGTATAAATGAGGAAATAAAGTTGGCCAATAATACCCTGCTCTCAACACTTTTTTAGTTGTTGTTTTCCAAAAAAAATTACCTCCACAATCTCCCCTATGAAATTCATCCATTACCTATTTATCTTCGTCTTCAACCAAACAATTCAAAATAACACCTCCCGAATCTTTCCAATAAAGGGCACTTCCTACAATGTAGTATTTAGAAGATTTAAATTTCAAAGACCTACCCTAACTTTTTGACATTCCAGGAGGAGGAAATAAGTGTTGAAGAACATATACTATATCAGAATACCATGGTAAAGTAAGAAACATTTTTGATACCTGTATTAGAGCGTGATCTTCATCATCCTCTGACATTGCTGCAATAAGGTTTATGTCTAAAGCATGCAAGTTGGATTCAGCCATCTGGTTGGCTAACCCTTGCCCCTTAATCAATTTGGTAGGCCTAATATCAAGATCATACTCTAGCATAGTTGCTATCCACCTACCTCCTCGACCTTCAGGATCATTTTGGGTGAGAATCTCTTTTACCACTACATTTGGAACATAGGCTATAGTATGTGAATGTAGAATATAGATCCGGAAATATTTCAAGGCTTTTATTAGGGCTAAAGCTTGTTTCTCAATAATATTATAGCGAAGAGCATCATCTCTAATGGCTCGACTAAAGAAAGAAAAAGGTTCTTCAACCTTATCTCTCTTTTTCATTAAAACTGCAACCAAGGTATGCTCAGATGCAAATGAGAATATTATGAAATCACTAGTATAATCTAGACTAACCAAAATAGGGGTTGTACTTAAAGCCAACTTTACCAGGTTGAAAGACTTCATAGCATCAGTGATCCATTTTACATTGCTTTCCATCTTCAACATATTAGTCATTTCTCTCAAATTCTCAGCTAAACTAGGAACAAATCTGCGTAAGAAGTTTATCTTACCATTGAAAGCCTGTATCTCTTTTTGTTCCGCGAAAAGTCTATCTTTTGAATGGATTCTACTCTGGAAGGATCAATTCGAATACCACCTTTGGAAATTATGTGACCAAGTAGTTTTCCTTCCTCCATGGAAAAAAGACTCTTTTTCGGATTTAAAGAAATACCGAACTCCCTGCATTTCTGAAAAATAATCCTCAAATGATACAAATGCTGATCATCAAAACCAAAAAACATTGTCAAATCATCTAGATACACTACTAAGAAAACATCCTTCTCATTAGCAAAGGCTATATCCATTTCCCACTGAAAATTAGCCCCTGCATTCTTGAGTCTGAATGGAATTTTAACATACTGAAAGGTCCCCCACGGTGTTGTGAATGCAGTCTTACCTTGGTCTTCTTCATGTACCAAAATCTGATTATAACATGAATAACCATCAAGTAGTGACATCCGTGATGCTCCAACTACTCTTTGCAAAACATGGTCCATCTTAGGAAGGGGATAATTATCCTTTAAAGATACTCTATTCAAATTCTATAAATCTATGCATAACCTTATCTCTCTGGTCTTTTTCCGTATAGGTACCAAATTTGAAATCCAATCAGAAAACATAATTGGCACAATGATACCTAATTTGTACAATCGGTTTACCTCTTTCTCGATGGATGGTAGGAATATTGGTTTTATCCTTGTCAACTTCTGTCTGAAAGGTTTTTGATCTGGCTTGATGGGAATAGTGTGCTAAATAATATTCTTATCAGAAACTTTCAAATCTACATAATCCCATGCAAAAATATCAGAAAATTCAGACAACAATTTGATGTATGTATCTTTTGCCTTGAGAGACAATGTCTCAGACAACTTAACCATCTTGGGCTTGTCTGTTGTTCCGATGTTCACATCTTCCACAACCTTCTCTGTAGGAGTCAATGTTGGTTTCCTTACCACATCATCCTGATCGAACAGATCTTCTAAAGGTATCAGACCTCTAAGAATAATATTATCTTTCAGTTGCAAAACATTCATCTGACAGGCTTCTATGTCTTGATCATCAACATCACAAACATCATCAATAAAAACATCTTTGAATTTTCCTTCATTTTGCAAGAAACTATTAATTTCTTTGTCATCCCAAAAAACTTGCCAGTATCTTAGGTTAGGTATATGTTTAACATGAATTGCAAATTTATTACTGGAGTTCATCGGAATTTTGAGATTATTTGCCATCGTAGCAAGAGAATCTGCAATAATGTTCTGATTTCTTGGTACTTTTGTTAATGTATACTCAGGAAACATTTTTAAGACATCCAAGACTACATATCTATAAGCTCTCATCCGCGGATTCTTTGCTTTATATTATCCTTTCACCTGCTTTATGACAAGCTTAGAATCACCATAAACAAAAATTCTTTTTGCACCAAGTTTTTTCAAAATTTTAAGACATGTGATCAATGCTTCATACTTTGCTTCATTATTAGAACAGTCAAAAGCCAATTTATAAGAGCATTCTCTAACACCACTTGGAATTCCACCAAACATAAAAACTGGACTTCAGATCCAAATACCAATACCTGCACCTTCCTCACCCAAAGCACCATCAAAATCCATGCTCCAAAGGCCTTCTTCGTCTTCGAAATGCTGAAACTAAACTTTTGGTTCTGTTTTACTAGGGCTAGTCACCTCAAATTGTTGTTCTGCACTAATTTTCTTTTCTTCAGGAGACTACTCGGAAGAAATTACCACTTCTAAGGTCATCACTTCTGAAGTCACCACTTCTTTTTCCTTATCCAGAACTGTTCTAAAACTTTCTAAAACTTTTGGAACATCTTCTGTTATTACTAGCTGATTATTTACATCATTCAAATAACCATCATTATATAAAATAAAATATTCCAAATCTGTATGTACAACCTGTATCAAATGATTGATAGGCTTCTCCTTACTAGTTATCATATATTTCATTTTCTTTTCCAGATACAATTTCCTCAATTTCCTGAAAAAAGGAATAGTAGCATAAGATAAGTCGAGTTGTAAAGTACCTTTGAGTTTGGCTCCCCATGAACTGGACAGTAGCATGCTGAACCAAGGTGGTATGTCAGCCACTACCACATCCATCAAAACATTCTTGGCTGGGATTTGGTCCAAGGAAATCACTAATTCTTTAATGAGACTAATGCAACGAACTCTACCAGAATCAAATGAATACAAATCATGATAAGGTCGAGTGATATCCATGCCCAAATTTTCCATAATAGCCATAGGCATCAAATTATGAGAAGCATCGGAATCAGACATAGCATTGTGAAGTATGTACTCATGCAGTCTAAGGCTTAAATAAAAAGGGGTAACTTCACTCTCTCCTAATTTACCATCTATAGCTGGACCGAAAATGAGCTCGGGGTGGTCATCTTCAACATTAACCATATTGAACAAAGGATCAACTAGCAACATTTTAGACACCTGATCTCTATAATGACTATTATTTACTAACTCTGTCAAAGGAATGGACACTTTCAATTAAGCTATTTCATTTTCTATATTAAAAGTTGTGACTTTATCTACCTCTTTGACAATAGTATCTCTTCTATAATTTTTATCCCTTGTCACAATCTCCTTCTTCTGAGTGTATTTCTCTTTATTATCTGAGCTTGTTGATGGTTGGTTGATATTATGATTATGATCTGCATGTTCTTTACCTTTTCTCTGATTATTAGGAAGATCATTATTTGCCTGCTCTTTCCTGTTTTGAATGGGATTGACAGGTACATCTCTGCTCCTTAGAGAATATTGTTTCTGTTGTAGACTCAAAGCATTCATATATCCATGCTGGTAATCATCTGATTTTGTCTCTAAATCATCATCATTTTCCAAGATATAGTCCTCATCTTTCGGGGACTCCACATTTTCAGTATACTCTTCATCTTCAATGAAGAACATGGGCAATCCATATGCTGAAAAGAAATGATTTGTTTCTATCACTAGATCTTCATCTTCTTCTTCCTCTCCTTGTACATAATTCTGCTGCAATAGGGTCTGAATCTGTTGTTGTTGTTTTGTTGTTTGGTCAGGTACTTTCTTCTCTCTTTTCTTGATTATAAATTGAGGTTGCTACCCTTTGAAATTTGGATTCCAGATATTTGGTTCAGATCCCTCTGAAATGGACAATCGGTCAACCATTCTCTCCACAGTTCGGAGTAAGGAATCCATTTTTTCCTCAGAAGTAGATGTCTCCTCTTTGATGGTCACTCTCTTTTCTAATCTCATCCTTGATCTCTTGGCTAGTAAATTAGATTCCACACTTACAACATTCTTCTGCATATCTGCTAAAGTTGTAGGATCTCATTCACGCAACTGATATGCCATATCAGCATCATATCCATCCGGAAATTTGACCAAAACCATACCCTCTGGTGTTTTCATATGTGCAAGAAGAGCATTGTACATTGCATTAAATCTCACACAATAATCTTGAACATACGCACCAACATTCCTTTTGTTGTTCTCATATTCGGACAGGATTTCAAGGGGGTTCTTCTTTTTTTCCCATCTTTCTATAAACTGATTATGAAAAAATCCTAAGGTGTCAATAGTGGCTGTTGGTAAAACTCTGAACCATTTTATTACTTCCCCTCCCAGACTTTGTGAAAACAATCTCATCTGCACATCTTCTACATAAATTTCATGAAGGTTAAAGAAGTCATTCATCTTATCTACATGCTTTAAGGATGTTATAGACTGAGTAACATCAAACAAAGGGATTTTAGTTTGATAATATATAGGCATAGCACCAGGGTTCTGAGGGAGAACAAGGGGGGAATATCTTGCAGCCATGACTAGAGGTGGAGGATTTATAATAGGGTTTATAACAAGGATTTGGATGTCTGATGTCATCAAAGGAATATTTGTCCCTGACTGAGTAGTGTGAACATTGGATGAAGAAGGAGGGGGAAGAGGGATATTCTGAGTAACAGTGGATGAATTTATGGAAGAGGAATTTAAGATCTAAGTTCTACTTTCCAGCCAAGCACTTACCTGCGAAGAGTAGTTCTGCAAATCCTTAAGAGATTGTAAAAATTGTGTCGCTGATTGAGACCTTGATTGAAACTCTAATTGAGAGTGTGAAAAATGATCTTCAACAGGACTGTGGAAGGGAATGGAGGAATCAACAATTTTCTCCTCAATCCAACTCAAAGATTTACTCCGGAATAAACTTTGCTCAAAATTTATATCAAATTCAATATCCTGCTAGTTTTCTAACCCTTCGAGAAATGAATGAGCTTTGGGGATGAAACTTCCTTCTGATTGATTTCCGACTGAACTAGAAGTCTCAACAATAGCTTTAGCTTTTCTTCCAATGTTCTGAGGATCACTAACAATAGTAGGAGGATTTGGATCGGGGTTGGATCTGGTATATCTTCGGGAAGCCAGTATGTCCAATTTCAAAAATAAATATGCACTTTACAAATTTTTCAATTCATCCTTTGAATAAATTCTAAACTTATCATCCACAAGTTTAAGAATTCCAATGAAAATTAATTACTAGGGTTGATCTGATCTTACTTTTTTGTCCCCAGTGGAGTCACCAAAATGTTATCACTCATATTGAACCTCAGGCTGAGAGAGGAAATCCTGAGGTAACCTCAAACCATGCTTAGCCAAGTAGCTAGCCCTACTAGGCCAGGAGAGGGCTCTCTCCATATAGATCACAGTCTAGATGACTAAGGATAGAAGGTTTTAGGCTAGGTATAATAGCTCATGGTTTTGATTTTGATTTTGTGTTGGGTTTGTTGGATCAAGAGGAGTCAAACAGCTAGGGCAAGGAGATTAGTCAAAATTTGCAGGGTTTCCAAGGGGCAAGGTAGGTAAAAGGTTTGACATTAAACGATGATTGTGGTGAGGTGAAGAGACTGGTGAGGAGCTAGGGAAAGCATCTGAAATGTATTTTCCCTAAACTGCAAAGAATGAACACATTATACTAAATTTCCCAAAACAGAGCATAAATAAATATGGATTCTGCCTTTCAAACTTGAAATCTAGTATATTATAGACATGAAATGGTTTATGAATTGATAATACATTCAAACAAATTGATAACAGAGAGGGAACTATGTCTAAAACTCATACCACATGGATCCCAAGAAAATAGTTGCAAATTTCTATTAATGTCTGAGCCAAACTGATATAAAAATGTCTCTTGAATATGCCAAAGCTCCAAGTGAGTCCAACCATTAAAATGATTGAGGAAATACATAAAATAGACCTCAAAACCACTCTCCTTAGCCTCAGGGAGTCGAATCCATGAGATAGGGATCAGTTTCACCTACTCCCAAACAAGAATCTAAGGACTAGGAAAACTCAATAATTTGCCTCTAAAAGAGAGGAAACCAATTCATTTGACCTCTAGAGGACTTATCAAATGTATCTACCCTAGATGAAAGATAAAAAATTACATTCACATTCACCATGACCATTTACATTAGTGATTTTCTTCATTTTCCCAATCAAAAGTCAAAATTCCAAAAATGTTGAAAACAGTGAAAATTGCCAATTCCTTGGTAAATGCACATCGCCATGACAGAAAAAATGGCTTGTCTTGCAGCCAAATTTTGGAGGCCTTCCCCTTGTCCAAATCAGCTCCATGATAGCTCATTCGAAAGATCGTGGAGTCTAGCTTCCAAATTTGCCTCCAGTTTCCAAAATGGTGTCCATCTACCCTACCAAAAACCTGTTCTCCGAGGACTGGTAAATGCACAGCGCTAGGGTCAAAAAGAAGGCAGAAACTTGATTTTTTGGTGGCTTTTTCCCTCTTTGAGTGACCAGTTTAGCTCCAAATCTCCTGAAACCTGCTTAGGTTGATGTACTCATCATTATGAACATGAGGATGTTGACCATTTTCCATTTTGATGTCCCAAAAAGGAGCGCAACGCCAATGGCGCTGCGCGTTTAGCCAATTTTCTGTGTGGTAAACTGTCCAAAAATAAAAATTTGCACAATTTGTGCCAAAATTGTGAATTTGTTTTCTGCAAGCTTGGAGGGACACCTCAACAAGAATTTTCAACTTCTCCTTCTCCTTTGACTCAGTCAAACCTTGAATCTTTGCATCGGCTCGTTTGAGCTTGGCCCTTGCAATCTTGTTTCTCATGGCACAGTGTTTTTCCATCTTCATCTGAATTTCAATGTATTTCTTTGCCTTCTCTAGCAGGCCCTCCAGATGCAAATTGGCTCTCTCAAGCCAAGACTCTCTGTCTCTGCTAATCTCTATGGAAAGCAGCTCACTTAAAGTGAGCTGCTCTGCCCATTCAGCCCCTTTCTCCCTTTCTTGAGCTAAAGCCTTATTTAGCCCAATTGTCCTCAATCTCTGTCTCGGAAGCTTATATTACTCATCATCACTATCATCAAATTTTCCCATGGTCTCCTCCAGTAAGGCCTTGGCCTTTCCTGCCTCTCTTTGAGCTCTGATTTTCTTGACCTCACTAATGGTTTGCTTAGTCTTCAGTTGCTGATTTTCTAGCTCAATAAAGGCAATCACGTACTGTTCTCTATCAAGATTAGCTTGAAGCTCACTAATATTGGCCTCCTTGCCTCTGATCATTGCACTACTAACTCTATCCTCATCCTCCTCATCACTCTCAATCAACTAAAACTCTTGCTTAGTTTCATGTTTGAGCTCCTGCTCAACAATGATAGGCTCTGTAGCCTTTTCCTTGCCCTTGTATACCTGTTTTGATGATGAAGAAGGCATGGCCCCTTTCACACCATGTGAAGCAAACACATTCCTATGCCCTCTCTGATATGTCTTAGGGAATGGCTCAATATCAGTCATCTTATTGCAAGCTTCCTCAATGTCCCTTTCACTGCTTGATGCTCCAGTATCATGATGTGATGGTGAAGGGTTATAGAAAGGTGATGAGGTAGGATCAACATGAGGTGAATGGATCTGAGTGGGTGGTGATGTATGAAGATCGGGATGTGATGGAGAAGTAGGTATGGGAGGATGAGATGAAGAAGGAATATCATGCTCATGATGGCTAGGCGTGGAGTAGTAAAAACCTCATTTACAATGAATTCATCCCATGAAATTTTTTCTGCTAAAGCTAATGCATGACCACCATTTTGATAAGTGAATGATGAAATAGACTCTGCATTTGATGTTTTTGATCCCTCTTTTGCACAATGTAAGCCATCTTGTCAATGCTGCGGAAAATATAGTAAGGTATTTGTAGTATTCTAACTCTAGTGAAATGCATGAGGAGTCCGATATGGTATGAGTAGAGTCGGGTAAACCTCCCCTCACAAGAGAAATACTTCATTATTATTTTCATCATAGGGGCATACCGGTCAAGGAGATGAGAGAAAGGGAAAATTTATTTCTTGTCATCCTTATGCCTAGGTTTAAGGGATGGTTCATAAAAGCTCATATCCAAGTTTGCTTGTTTAAACCACCTCTCTCCCACACTAGGGATCCCTGTAGCAGCTGCAATGGCATTGGTGGATATGTCAAAGGTGACCCCAACAAGAGTGACATGTTTGTCATGTATATTAGTGATGAAAAATCTTGTTAACCCCGGGTGATTTTGAATTTTCTGCACTCTCTCACAAAGCTCAAAACAACCCACATGCTTGAAATAGGAGACAGCGAGAGGAGAGGCCATGAGTTCCCTTGTGGTTATGGGTTCAAACCTTTTAATTTTCCCTCATTTGTGATAATTTCTTCCTCCTCACCAACACCACTATCTTCTTCCTTGGACATTTTAAACTCTGACTTATGAAAGCCTAGGGTACAAATGTAATGAGATGAAAGGGAAGGGGATGAGATGGCTATTTTGAACAAGTAAAGGGAATGAGTGAAGGGAATGAAGTGAATGAACAAACTAGATCAATGAAAACCCTCGGTGAATGAAATTAACCCTGCCTGTGACTGATATATGTTTTAAGAAGATGAACCAAGTGTATGAACAATGACCATAAACTGAGATTGGGGTTTCAATTCAATTCATTCAAGAACCATCAAATAACTTAGAAACAAGTTATATGATATGTACTTACTACTTTAGGGCTCTTGGAGGATTTTAAGAGAAGATTGGAAGTGGTTTTGAAGTGTTTTAAAGTGATACAACCCTCATAAGTCTTCACTGTGCAGGTGCGCAACGCCACTGTCTGAGGGCGCAGTGCCTATCCAAACGCGCAGTGCCTCTGTATGAACGCGCAAAGCCTTCACAATTTACACTGGGATCTCTTGTCAAGGGTGCAGCGCCACTGGGTAGGCGCATAGCACCAACCTTTTGAACACGCAGCGCTGAGAAATTTGGCCTCAATTGCTCACAAAACTCAAAAAATCATCTTTGTTGAATACTCCTGATTCTTTGAAAGGCAACAATGGTTTATTTGAAATTTTTAATAGGCTTTATAGGCAAGTGGATTTAAATTTAACTTGAATACCCACTTTTCTAATGTTGAGGTCCTTTTCCTTTATCACTGATACTCTTTGACTCTTTTTGCATTGCATGCTTGATCAACCTAGAGTTGGATTTTACTTTTTCTCACTGAGGCTTGACATAATTATTCTTTGACAACTTTTGGATTTCATTTATTACATATAATAACATGAAATTACATTTGAAAAGATAGAAATAAATTACATAGGTGACTTTTTTATCAAAATGGCATTTTGATATAAAAGTCTTCAAACTGAAAATACAACCTTTAAAGTATAATGAAACCATCATGATGATCTTGTTCAATCCCTCTCATATATATGCTGACCTTATCGGAATGAAGGAATGACCTCAAAAAATGCAAACCCTAATGACCTAATGGGACTGCTTTTTGACCTAATTTTGAATGAGATTTTGACTTAAAAGACTTTCAAGTGAAACAAGCATTTCCATAAGTGTTATTATGCTCAAGGGGACATAGGAATGAGTCAGCAATATGAATATTGGAGAGAGTGGAGTTTATTTTCAAGGACAACCACCAGCGGAACAATTTTAAGTCATGACCTAATGGAATGATGAAAATTTTATTTAGTATGAGACACCTAAGATGCACATGCAAATTTGTTTTGATCCCTGGTGGAAGTATGCAAAGACCTACACTAACGCACCCAAGAAAAATGATAACAACAACCCATTCGCATATTGTGGACCTATCTTAATGTTGATTAATGATTTATGTTGCAGTGGATGGTGATCCTACATATACGCTTAATAATTATCTATACATTATATCACTAGGCATCCTTTGAATGTCTGCAAAGTAATCGATGGTAAAATATTGCAATTGAAAACTCCAATTTATTGCTTCCCTATAAACGGGTTTTAAATTGTCCTTCTAAACTCGATAGATGCCTTTCATCTGATTACATATCAACTCTAAGTTGGTGAG
This sequence comes from Pinus albicaulis, assembly GCA_034641835.2. Taxonomy (NCBI): domain Eukaryota; kingdom Viridiplantae; phylum Streptophyta; class Pinopsida; order Pinales; family Pinaceae; genus Pinus; species Pinus albicaulis. The sequence goes on from CM076578.1 coordinate 631,409,202, forward strand.
GACTTGAATATCATTGACATCATTTTGCCTTTCCCCTTTTATCCCTTCAACAAGGGCAATGTAGTATGCTTCCTTGTTTGTCGTCCTTCGATGAACTTCTCTTTTTCCATGGAGCACATGATTTGTTTCCATATTGTGAAGGGAAAATTTCACAACTCCTCGACCTAGATTTAGAAGCATGACACTTCAATTCATAAACGTCACTTTTGCACCATTTTTTACACAGAATACCTAGAAAATAAGATAACAATAAATTCACATTAGACATGTAGGCAGTTATATATTTTTTAATATTTAACATGTTTTTCGATGATATATAATTGAAAAAATCAATTATCTATTCCCAATGTATTCCACTAACTTCTAATTAATTGAATAGTCATAAACCATTCCATTATTATTTCCTTTTATGCCTTTCAAATATTAGGATAAGGAAAAACAACTTAAAAATATCATAATGCACAACTAACATCACAAAGAAACAACTAGCATCTTCAAGCAAGAAACACACAATATTTGGAAACATTTATGGTGGGCACATCAAAATGAAACAACCAACCTCTCCAAGAAAGAACCATGAACCATTTGGGAACATTTATGGTAGATAAATCGAAATGATACAACTAGCATTTCCAAGCTTTTAACGGTACCTTATCATGAAAATAAGACTGTAGGTTCTGGAATATTTGTGACAAGGGAATTATTTGACTATTGTACATTTGTTAAATATACATCATATTGGCATTTCTAAGAATTTTAAGCTAAAAACACTTTTGAATTGTCCTCTCTTGGGCGACATACTTTACTTTGATCACGTCTATTGGAAAATATTATGTTGTTGAGTTTTGACTAAGCTTTTCAGAATATAAACTAGGTGATGGGATGGTACCATGGACTTTAGGGTAACTAAAATTTTGTCAATAGAAATCTAACCTATCTAACCATTCAAATAAAATGAAGGCTTAGCGATCACTATTAAAGGACTAAATGGTCAAATAGAAGACATGGTTTAGTTATCTGATACGAATAAAAACTATGGAATATGGAATTAAGGAGATTTATAGAAACAAATATGATTATTGAGTGGAAAGGAAAAATTATAGGTTCATTCAGAAATGTCAAGATGACTAACGAAAGAAAAATAAGGTTTATTAAAGACCATATTTTTGAACTTCCTTCCACTTATCATGATGGAGCTAGAATTCCTAACTCCTCCTAGGAGTGAACACAACCAACAATATTCTAAATAGAATCATTTGGCCAGGAGGGCATGTGTGAGGATCATCTATTCTACAAATGATGCCCAAGTCTTGCACCTGGCCCCAATTGCTATGCAAGTACTAGTGTATAACTAACATGAGAACAAGCATTGATGTGTCATTGGACAACTTGAACCTTCATGGAGGCATTAACAAAACCTTTGATTTCATTGACACAGCAATCCACTATTGTCTAGGACCAACATCTCAACATTTTCTCCAAGGATGAGTTTATTAAAATTTTGAGCAAGTAAAACCAATATAAGTTGTATACATAGAATTGAACATCACACTGGATGGTCTTTGAGACGACATGAATAAGCATTACCTTTTTAAAATGTTTAACCTTGTTTTACAATAATAATAAGAGGATGAAACTTAGGGTATACCCCCTACCTCAATGTATTGTATGACTTCTTTGTTCAATTAATTCATGTATGGTTTTAGATTGATTGAATTTAGATAGTTAAGTTTTACAATAAGGTTAAAAAATTCACAGGGAATGGATTTTTTCTAAAATAAAAGTAGCACTACCAATGAAGCTATCAAGGTCTAGATGTAGTGATAAGAAATATCACACCTTTAAGTTCTACTGTAAGAAAGTATTGCAAGATAATGTTTTAGAGTTGATTGGGGTTGCAAACAAAATTTTGAAGGTTTCTAGTAGATTGCAAATCAAGGTCATGGAGTGGGGTAAGCTTGTACCTAGATGGCTTGTTGGATAAGCCCAAGTTTTCTCTTGCAAATAGAAAGGTTTTGCGTAGCAAGAAGGGGTGGACTGTTAAAGGACCTTTACCCTTACAACAAAACTAGTTATAACAAGGTTGTTTATAGTCACAACTATTCCTTTTGACTCGAAATTGTATTGGATGGATGTAAAAGATACCTTCCTCAATGGAGGTTTGGTAGAGGAAGTATATATGCATCAACCCTAAATAATACATCCAAATGTGGACTTTGCCTAGTCATTTCACCGATTTAAAGAAATCTTTTACTTAATATTGGTATGTAGAGTACATTATGAAATATCAATGTGTTACCACTAAGCTAATTTGATTTGAACATTTCCATTTTTCTTCTTTTCTTTTCTAGATTTTACCTTGTGCGTCCACCCCTTTGTAATTTTTTAGCTTTATTTACGCCCTGAATTTCCTTTGCATTCCCACATTCTCGTTATGCCTTACTGCACATTCTAGCACCATTGACGTATTTGGCCATTAATGGACATGGATCAAATTTATTTATTTCTTTAGCATTAACAAAATTCTCAAATTTATTTATTTCTTTAGCATTAACAAAATTCTAGGGAAACCTCTATATAAGTTTCTTTGGATTTTTTGTTTTCTTTTAAATGCATCATATGTTTCTTTATAAATCAATGTACATGTTCATCAATATTGTCACATTTAGGAGCCAGAGGGAGTTCGTATGAGCCCCATTCCTGTATAAGCATTGAGAGCTTGCTTGCTTTGGCTCTAACTTGAGGAGTATCAATAATCATTCCTAAAAATGGCTCTCTTCGCTGAAATATGGATGACCAGGTCTGATCTAAATGAAGAAACTTCTCGCTGGTTGAAAAGCAGCATTTTCCATCTGAAAAGGTTGCCTAACATGAAGTGGTTCACTAAAGTGTAGAAGATCATGTAATGTAGATGGTATTGGGTGACTAATTTAAATGGAAAATGTGAAGATAAAAGTAGGAGAATTTCCACTGAATTCTCCCCTGCTTCAATCGATGAAACTTGCAGTGGTCATAGTGGGCTCTGTGCGGGGAGGTTTCAGCGAGGTCGAACGGGGATTTCCTGCGCGCGGTTTCGTCATAGTGTGAAGTGGTCACAGTGACATCTGCGCAAGGAGGTTTTGGCGAGGTCGAATGGGGATTGTTTGCGCGCGCTTTCACGTTTCGAATGATTTCCATCATTTCCACCTACTCCATTAACTCGACGAACTGTGGATGCGCTGTCAGAGCTGTCGGATGTGACATGTGATCCCGCAGAATCCGAATCTCCAAGGGAATACATATGAATTGATGTTGAAGGGGCAGAGGAATTGTCGGTGGCTAGAGCCGAAAATTTTCCCGACCCGCAGACAAATCCAGGTAGACTACTCCTTTTAATTTCTTTTGGAAAGGTAAACACTAAGAAAGACTAAAACAGGTTCAATTTTGAAGGCTCTTATGCCACCACCGGATCCATGGTCATACATCACATAATACACCCAAATAAAAAATATATAAAGCGATCAATAATAGGAGTCCAGCACCCGCGTGACGGACCACTAAGTAGAAACGAAGTCGATACCCAAAGGAGAGCATGGTACAACATGTATGATTATATCATTCAAACCATGTGATAAAATGGAAACACTTAAAACTTTAAATTGTTACAATAGCCATGGCATACAGCAAACCACAAACTTTTTTTTTCAGCATGAAAAAATACAATCTGGTGTATATAAGTGTACCAGGGCACATTCCAGGTCCTCATAAAAAGCATTTTGTGATACATATTTGAAATGAGCACTTTATCAGTGTTTTTCGTAATCAATAAGACAAAACTATCCTGTTTCTGAAAGTCCCTACAGTCATTACAAATAATAATCTGTAGCAATCATATACACAGGTTACACCGGTTACAATTTTACACAAAAATCAGACATACCACACTGCTGGTATATGTTCATATATTATAACTTGAAACTCCGCATTTTTTCTTCAATGATAATCCTTATGTGTTTTACCATGATGTGGTGCAGCTGTGAGCACAATTTTTAGGAGTAAAAAAAAAAGACAGATTAATTAAACTTCACCTTCCCTGTTTCAGCAGGTCTATTTGATGTGAAAAACTCATATTCCATTATACCAAAAGTGCCATTTAAACCCCTTTTTGATAATCTGTCAGCTTCCTAGTTCTTCTCCCTGAATACGTGACAAAAGGTGATATGGTCAAAAGAGCTCCTTAAGGTGTGAATCCGCTCCAGCCAGTGGTTTAGGAAAGCTGGATTCAGATTTGTTCCTTTGTTCAGATGTTCTATAATCACCTTTGAATCCCCGTAAACCCACAGCTCCTCTAAGAGAAGATTTGTTGCAAACCATAGCAGTCCCCAAATAGCTATGACTTCAGCCCTGGTGTTTGTTCCTCTTCCCCCGTTCCATGATATTTTGTAATGGCAGTCCGGAGCCAGCAGCAACCAAACTCCACATCCACAGTTCAGATTATTGGATGCTCCATCAAAGAAACCTGCTGGGTATCGGATTTCAATAGGCCAGAGCCTCAGAATATCCTTCGGAGGTTTGTATTGCTTTTTCTTCATAATGATGTTCAGTTTTATTGAACTATATATCTTGCTGCATATTTCCTGAGATGTAAACTTCTTGCCCTCAAATAGTCTTCTGTTCCTACAAATCCATAAGTGCCAATGAAACATGGGTGGAAAAATTCTCCAATTTTTACCTCTCCCAAACCACCATCTCACACAGTCTATTGGCGTAGTATAGTTCGGGGTTGGCAAATTAAAAAAGTCACATAACTGTTTCAAAATTTCCTTGGCAAAATGACAGTTGTAGAAAAGATGTGTGTTGTCTTCTTCACTTTCCCCGCATAAAATACATATGCCGGGCCCCTGCCAGCCCTTTTTCTGTAGATTTTGCCATGTCAAGTTCTTATTTTTCCAAATCAGCCACAGTAAGATTATCATTTTGGTCTGTACCTTAACTTTCCACATGATTTTGAACCAAACCTGTTGTTCTTCTCCCCATCGATTTTTGATGATTTCTCTATATGCTTCTTTTGTATTTATCTGTTCCCCCATTTTTGTCCTTTTCCACAACAGGCTGTCCCCTTTAGCATTTCTCATGAGCCCCATTTCTTTCAGAATTTGGATATAGTTGTCCTAGTCCACTTTCCACATTTCATTTAGGCCAATTTCTTTATATGATTTCCAAATTGGTATGTCCTAATCCCATTCTCTGATCATCTGTCTCAAATAGAAAATTCCCCTCTGGTTTACTTTTTCTATGAAATCTTTGCATACGTTGATCGGTTTCCCTTGTTCCTTTAGCTGGTCACTCCCTATCAGTATTTTGTTTCCTTCTCCAAAATTCCATTCAATACAATTCTCCATGACAGGCCGAACCTTGCAGAAACCCCTCCAAATTTCAGATCTTTGTTTGACTGCATCCCATCCTGTCCTTAAACTATCTTCCGCTTCTTTCTGTCCCAGGTATTTATATTTTATAATCTCCGGCCATAAACCTGTCTTGGTCAAACCTCTCCAAAGAGATTTTATAATCAGCGCCTTGCCAAAAGACTCAATCTCCAGAATTCCCCATCCACCTCTTTCTTTTGGTAAGGTGATGTTTTCCAATCGAGCCAGATGAAAAGATTTCTGTTCCTTTCCTCCTTGCCAAATAAATCTGGCAATGTGCTTCTTGATCTCTGCCACCGTTTTCCTTGGTAAAATATATAGATGGGCTCAGTAGACCGAGTATTGTTGTAGAACTGCTTGTATTAAGATAAGGTGACCCCCCTTTGACAACCATCTAGTGGACCAGGCTTTGATTTTCTTCAGAATTTTCTCTGGTATCCATTTCCAATCCTCCGCCTTATAGCTTGTGGGCTTTAGTCTGAACCCCAAATATGTCATCCCCTCACGGATGGGAGCAATCTTGAATTTTAACAAACTTCCCACCTCCTGTAATATCTCTTCCTCTCCTTCCCCATGATATAAGCAAGACTTTTTGTCAGCGACGGCATCTGATTGCCTTTCGGTATTTAGAATGATTTTAAACATACAGGTTTCCGATCCATCTCCCCAGGTAAATTATCATCCACAGCCAGAATTACAACAATGTGTGATGCCGATTTTCCTCTCTTGATGTCTATCCTTGAATAAGCCCAAAACGCGTCGCTTTTGATTTTTAGGCTCGGCGCATCCCATGGCCGGGATAAAGCGGCGGGGATAAAGCACAGCCTTGTCTCAACCCCCTCCCCGGGTTAAAAAACTCGGATGCCGATCCATTTATGAGCACCGCCATTGAAGTCCGGGTAATACAGCCCATGATCCATTCCATTGTGTTCCTGTCCATTCCGATTTTATGGAGTATCAGCCTGATATAATTCCAATCAAGCCTGTCATAAGCCTTATTTAGATCAATTTTTAAGACCCCAGCTTTCAGTTTTTTTGTCTGTATTGTGTGGATCAGCTCTTGTGTAATTGCCACTGCGTCATGTATACTTCTGTCCATTAAAAAACCCGATTGTTCCACTGTGATGTGCTTTGATAATGCCCCTTTTATACGCTCCGCGATTATTTTAGAGTTTATCTTATATAATGTGTTACAGAGGGATATCGGTCTATAATCGTCAAATGAGATTTTCCCCTTCCTTTTTGGGATCAATACTAAAAAGGTAGTATTTATGGCCCCATGGATCCTTCCCGTCATCTTTGTTTCATTCGCCATATCTGTGAGCTCCTTTGAGAAGTTATCAAATAAATGTAGGAAGAAATCCGGGGTCCAGCCATCTGGCCCCGGACTCTTATCCGGCGCGAATGTTTTCAGCACCATTTTCACCTCTTCCGGACTAACCTTCTTCTTCAATGTTAATAGTTCCTCCTGTGAAAACATGGCCGGATACTCATGTATGTGATCCATCTGACCCCTTATGTCATACACCTCCTGTTTTTTGTATAGATTACCAAAGTAATTCGTTGCCGCCCCCTTGATCCCCTCAGTGGTATTAAAAGTTTGTCCCTCTACTTCAATGTTCCAAATGGCATTTGTGCTCCTTCTCCCATTTGCACACTTATGAAAGAACTTAGTATTTCTTTCCCCGCTCTGAAGCCACGTAGCTCTGCTTTTTAATCTCCATCCCTTTTCTTCAATCAAGAGGAACTTTCTGTATTCTTCCTCTAAAGCCTTTAATTTCACCCAGTAATCCGGAGTTGGCCTCCCTTCCTCCACATTCTTTAGGATCTGAGCTCTTTCCCTCCTTATACGTCTTATCCTGTCCTTCATTTTTTCTTTCTGTCCCTTTTCCCAGCGTTTGACTTCTTTCTTTAAATTTTTCAGTAGGTTTACTAAGTAGACCATTGCAGACATGCCTTCCGGTCTCTTGTTTTTCAATAGAAATTTTCGGACCAGAACATTAAAAGAGGAGTCTTCGAGCCATGTTTTGTTAAATTTAAAGGGATAGGCACTCCTTCCGGTCTCAAAATCCCATTCCAGGATGATCGGTCTATGGTATGATACAGTCAGATTCCCCACACCTGCCTCCAGTTTCAACATTCTGACTCGAAGACCATTGCTAATAACAAACCTGTCTATCTTTTTCCCTATAAATTCGTGTCCAGACCGCCCATTTAGCCATGTTAGATCGGAGTCCTTGAACTGTATATCACAAAGTCCTGCATTATTTAAAATCCCTGTAATGACATCAGCTAAAGGATCCCGCCTACCTCTCGGCCCCAAAACATCCTTATCACCTAGAGCGCAATTAAAGTCTCCCGCAATCAGAAGGTTACTTAAGGACAACATGCCACAGTCCTCCATTCTTTGCCAGAAATCCTTTCTGTCAAGCTATGGAGCATATATATTTATCAAATGAATTCTATCCCTAAAACCACGGCAGAAACCCGATAACAGGACGCCTCCAAAAAAGCTGAAAGCTTTCATGGACGCCCACCTAGGGTCCCACATGGCCACCAAGCCTCCGAAGCGGCCCTCAGCACTTTTAGCTGATAAATGCCAATCTGGAAACATGTTTCAAAAATATGATATAGCACAGTCATCAGGATGCATAGTCTCCTGGATAAAAATAAAAGTAGGTTTACAATCTGTAAAAAAATTAGACACAGACAGAAATTTTCCACGGTCCCCCAATCCCCTCAAGTTTAAAGAAACTAGCTTCATCATGAGAACACAGGTTTCGGGGTCAATGCTCCAAGGACCCGACCAATAGCAGTGGAAATCGGCACTTCACGGTAATTCCCTTCTGTTTTGAAATCTGGTAAATCTGATATGAGGGTTAGTTTCTTTTTTCTCTTGGGTCGCCCCCGGTCCCATCTGATGGTGACATTGGACCTCGAATTTGGGCTAATGATAACAGGAGAGGTCGATCTTTTACCAGTGTCTATTGACAGAGGTTCCAAAGAAGAATCTTGGCCCAGAAAAAGGAGCTCAAGGTCGCTCCCAACCGAGTTTCGTGGGGATTGTTTATCCAAGTCGCCCGTCATTGGAGACCCAGTCTCTATGGCCCGGTGGGGGGACGCAGAAAGCGACTTAGAAGGTCGCGCTGATAGGGTCTGGTTCAGGACTGTATCAGTAGGCTCCGGCTCGGTAAACAGTGGAGGGAGGGCTCCTGTCTCGTTAACGCAACTTTCTTCAACCGTTATGAAAGACCCCATATTGGACTGGCTTTGTCGCTGACCCCGAGTTATGAAGGGAGACAAGCCGCCAGGGTAAATCCCCCCAGCATAATCAGTTGGGGATAGCGGTGCATACATCAGACAGTTAACTTTCTGTTCATTAATAGAAACATTGTTATCAACTCTATCAGCTAGAGAAGACTTACCCGATGCCATGACTTGCGTCTCGGTCCACCTCGCTTCCTCATCAGATTTGCTGGAGCACGTTCGCTGCTTCTGAGACAATTTTTTGACCCGCCTCCCAGTAAATATCTCACTGCGTTTGGGACCATGTAGCACCAACAATCGATCATGCTCAGCATATTCCTTCTTGACACTCCTCCATGATGCTCATAAGTGGGCACCCAGTAAGTGCACCTGCATAATGTCTCCACATAATGTCTTGCCATGCCCTCGTGTCAATGTACATGACTTTGGTTTCCCATGTGTCCATCAAGAGTAGACTCGCCTCAACCCCAGTCACCATCATGTGTATAGTGTACAGGCTAAATGCCCTCGGTCACTTCTACCATCATCATCATGGGTACTTCCTCCAAGGCTTCTCCCCAGCTAAAGGTGCACCAAGAGTTCCTTCTTGGTTGTAAGCCATGAAGAAGTCTACCCAGACAATGTGCCCTACCACCAAGGCAGTCCATGAGTCATGCCGGGCACCTAGCCCGTTTCCATGTGGCTAAGCATGACCCGTATCTATCACAGAGATCATCAAGTTCCACCCTTGTCACGGGAATTTGAACCTACTAGAGCGAGGTCACAAATTTCCCTATTAAGGCCTACAACAAGAAATGCTCCCCTTGCTTCTCCAATGTACAAGGTTCCATCATAGTCATCCGAGGAAAGGTCCTCCATGGTATTGGAAAAGGAGTCATCTTCTTTCCCATCCCTGCATACGGTCCATCTCCCAGATGCTCAATTGAAACACGAGCCATGTCTTCATGAAGAATCTCTAAGCGAGTGTCCTCCGTCCTCATCAATGTCTGCAATGCTTCCGATCCTGGTACCGCCTGCTCATAAAGTTCCCCCTCGATCATTGTCACTTCTGCAAAATTTTCATGTGGTTCATCCCCCAATGCCTGCAATGTGCTTGGTCCAGGTTCAACTTGTTCCACGAGTTCTTCCTCGATCATATCCGCATCCTCAACATCCTCCCCGAATCATCCATCACCGATGCTTGCGATGTGCTTGGCCCTGGTCCAACCTGTTCATCAAGTTCGTCCTCGACTTCCACCACATCTGCAACATCCTTGTGAGAATCGTCCACCATCAATGCTTGTAATGTGCTTGGTCTTGGTCCAACTTGTTCATCAGCTTCTTCCTTGACTTCAATCACATCTACAACATCCTTTGGTTCGGCCACAGTGGGCTTCATGCCACCATGCTTCATCTTTCCAAGGTCTCTAAGCTTGAGAAGCTTATCAATTAACTTCCTTCGCTCTTCTTCCACCTTGTCCATTTCTGCTCGGAGAATTCTCACTTTCTTCATAAGTAGAAACATTTCATCTTTTCTCATGCCAGATGTCCTCCTCTTGCACAATGTATCAATGGTCCGACTCGCCTCATCAAACTCCTTTTCCACTTCCTTCGACTTCTCTTTAATTTCTTTGAAGCTCATTTCCAATGAAACAAACTCATCCATCAAGCTTTAATACCACCTGCAACGCTGCAACGGTATCCCTGCTCAATAATAATAATAAAAAAGCCACAAAAATGTAGCTCTGATACCAACTATCACGCCCTTATACCTGTGGTAGTCTCCCAACCGCTCTATAGACGGGTGCGGCACTACCTTATTTTTCTCTTTTCGAATACTCAATAAGTAGACTACGCCTAACTCAACACTTGTTTAATTAATCTTCCAAAGTGCTCCTGTGCGGAAATAAAACAGCAATAAACATCAATATCAAACCACATGAACACCCATACATTCAAGGGAGGGCCAAATCGCGTTAATAAGTCTGCCCAATATTATGCTTCAATAAATATGTACAATCTGCAATAACTATACAACCAAGCCTCCATAAACCATTTATGCTTCTTGCCAAATGTGCTTGTACCTGGGTCTAGCCTTAACAGCTTCCCAACAGTGAAAAAAATCCAAAGGAACCCCAAAATTCCCTTTCAGAACATGTTTCTGAAGTCTGCGCGAATTCTGGTTTGAGTGGGTCACTCGGGTCACAGACGCCCTCGGCACCATGAACGCGTTTCCGCACACGGGTCACTGGGGTCATGGTCTGCACGCGTTTCCTGAACGCGTTCGACCCGACCCGACCCGACCCGACCCTGCTAGACGAACTCCACGCCTTCAAACACTGTTCCGCGCGTCCGGAACGCGGGCGTGCTGCACGAACCCGACTCGACCTTAACGCGCCCGCCCTGAACACTGTTCTCCACGCGTCCTGTGGAAGGAACCCGAATCGACCATGCACTAAACACTGCACCGCACGCGCCCTGCGGAAGGAACCCGACTCGACCTGCGGGTGAACGCCGAACGGGTTTTTACCCGACTCGACCCAGACTCCGTTTCCCTGCTGCGGCTTCGCCCTCCACCCTCGACTTTCGCTCTGGCTCGAGCATTAGCTTGCCAATGGTGGAATCAACAAGATGTTGATGTCCTTCTTTCTCTCCTTTATCGTCCATCGCACGTCCTCCTTTCGTATGTGCCTTTGCCCACACATTGCTTCCATGGGTGGGGCTTGACCCATATAAGGCCGACCCAGTAAACGCCCATAAAGCCTTGGTTACGACGTGGCATTTCCTCCTTAACATCGGCTTGCCACCACGGTCGGCCTATAAAACCTCCAAGCCAACACACGGCCATTTTTGGACGCGTTTATGCACGTCGCTCCTAAACGTCGCACGGTCACCATGATAACGTTGCATAGTAGTCGAACGATGTTTTCGTCCGTCGGCGCGCCCGTCTAACCTTCCGTCGTGGTTTTCGTCGTTCGTCGCATGTCCACCGAACGCTTCCAACGCCTTCCGTCATCGTCCTCGGCTCGTGGGTCTTACAGGGGCGGTTTCCGTCGCGGCGGGCGTATAATTGGACGGTGTCCATTGAGCAGGGACATGGAAACCTTACATTTCGCACGGTTGGGCGACTGTCGTCACGGCGGGGCGAGGAAACCTGTCACGCCCCTAGACCTTCGGTGACCTTTCAACCGTGCTATAGACGGGGTGCGGCACTACCGTACTTCTCCTTTTCGTAATACTCAAGTATGTAGACTGCGCCTTTAGCAACACTTGTTAAATTAGTTAATCAAATGTGCTTTCAATGTGCGGAAAACATGAACATCATCATCACATCCACAGTGTACGCCCATACATACAAGGGAGGGGCAACTCCCAGTTAATAATGGGTCTGCCCGATAATATGTTTCATAAATACGAAATAGAGTATAAGTTCCAATCCAGCAAAAGACCCCCTTTGCTCTTTGGCAAGGCAAGTCACTTTTGCAAAGAGAAAGACAAAGAGATTGTTCGATCCAAAGGGTATACTAACTCCAGGACATAATATATTTCCCAGAATAAGTTAATCTGCCATTCCATATCGAACTCTTGCATTGTACTCACGCTGATATCACCTGTGAAAATACTATGATGTCCATGCCTTCTAAGATTGCTTTAGCTATATAGATGTTTTAAGAAATATCAAAGCTTTTGGAGGATTATGAAAGTGATGGAAAGCATATCAGTTGTGTCAAACTACCAGATTTCCCTGGGGGGCCATATGCATTTGAATTTTTTTTTTCAGCATGAAAAAATACAATCTGGTGTATATAAGTGTACCAGGGCACATTCCAGGTCCTCATAAAAAGCATTTTGTGATACATATTTGAAATGAGCACTTTATCAGTGTTTTTCGTAATCAATAAGACAAAACTATCCTGTTTCTGAAAGTCCCTACAGTCATTACAAATAATAATCTGTAGCAATCATATACACAGGTTACACCGGTTACAATTTTACACAAAAATCAGACATACCACACTGCTGGTATATGTTCATATATTATAACTTGAAACTCCGCATTTTTTCTTCAATGATAATCCTTATGTGTTTTACCATGATGTGGTGCAGCTGTGAGCACAATTTTTAGGAGTAAAAAAAAAAGACAGATTAATTAAACTTCACCTTCCCTGTTTCAGCAGGTCTATTTGATGTGAAAAACTCATATTCCATTATACCAAAAGTGCCATTTAAACCCCTTTTTGATAATCTGTCAGCTTCCTGGTTCTTCTCCCTGAATACGTGACAAAAGGTGATATGGTCAAAAGAGCTCCTTAAGGTGTGAATCCGCTCCAGCCAGTGGTGTAGGAAAGCTGGATTCAGATTTGTTCCTTTGTTCAGATGTTCTATAATCACCTTTGAATCCCCGTAAACCCACAGCTCCTCTAAGAGAAGATTTGTTGCAAACCATAGCAGTCCCCAAATAGCTATGACTTCAGCCCTGGTGTTTGTTCCTCTTCCCCCGTTCCATGATATTTTGTAATGGCAGTCCGGAGCCAGCAGCAACCAAACTCCACATCCACAGTTCAGATTATTGGATGCTCCATCAAAGAAACCTGCTGGGTATCGGATTTCAATAGGCCGGAGCCTTAGAATATCCTCTGGAGGTTTGTATTGCTTTTTCTTCATAATGATGTTCAGTTTTATTGAACTATATATCTTGCTGCATATTTCCTGAGATGTAAACTTCTTGCCCTCAAATAGTCTTCTGTTCCCCAAATCCATTTGTACCCGATGAAACATGGGTGGAAAAGTCCTCCATTTTACCTCTCCCAAACAACCATCTCACACGATCTATTGTCGTAGTATAGTTCGGGGTTGGCAAATTAAAAAGTCACATATTTGTTTCAAAATTTCCTTGGCAAAAAAACAGTTGTAGAAAAGATGTGTGTTGTCTTCCTCACTTTCCCCGCATAAAATACATATGCCGGGCCCCTGCCAGCCCTTTTTCTGTAGATTTTGCCATGTCAAATTCTTATTTTTCCAAATCAACCACAGTAAAATTGTCATTTTGATCTGCACCTTAACTTTCCACATTATTTTGAACCAAACCTGTTGTTCATCACCCCATCGACTTTTGATGATTTCTCTATATGCTTCATTTGTATTTATCTGTTCCCCCATTTTTGTCCTGGTCCACGACAGGCTGTCCCCTTTAGCATTCCTCTTGTTGTTCTTTCGAAATTTGAATCCTGAATAATCGGTCCACTTTCCACATTTCATTTTAGGCCAATTTCTTTATATGATTTCCAAATTGGTATGTCCTAATCCCATTCTCTTCATCTTGTCTCAAATAAAATTCCTACGGTTTTTACTTTTGCTATGAAATCTTTGCATACGTTGATCGGTTTCCCTTGTTCCTTTAGCTGGTCACTACCAATCAGTATTTTGTTTCCTTCTCCAAAGTTCCATTCAATACAATTCTCCATGACAGGCCGAACCTTGCAGAAACCCCTCCATATTTCAGATCTTTGTTTGACTGCGTCCCATCTTGTCCTTAAACTATCTTCCGCTTCTTTCTGTCCCAAGTATTTAAATTTTATAATCTCCGGCCATAAACCTGTCTTGGTCAAACCTCTCCAAAGAGATTTTATAATCAGCGCCTTGCCAAAAGACTCAATCTCCAGAATTCCCCATCCACCTCTTTCTTTTGGTAAGGTGATGTTTTCCAATCGAGCCAGATGAAAATATTTCTGTTCCTTTCCTCCTTGCCAAATAAATCTGGCAATGTGCTTCTTGATCTCTGCCACCGTTTTCCTTGGTAAAATATATAGATGGGCCCAGTAGACCGAGTATTGTTGTAGAACTGCTTGTATTAAGATAAGGCGACCCCCCTTTGACAGCCATCTAGTGGACCAAGCTTTGATTTTCTTCAGAATTTTCTCTGGTAGCCATTTCCAATCCTCCGCCTTATAGCTTGTGGGCTTTAGTCTGAACCCCAAATATGTCATCCCCTCACGGATGGGAGCAATCTTGAATTTTAACAAACTTCCCACCTCCTGTAATATCTCTTCCTCTCCTTCCCCATGATATAAGCAAGACTTTTTGTCACTGACCAGCATCCCCGTTGCACTGCAGAAATTATTTAGAATGATTTTAAGCTGCCACCAGTTTTTCTGATCCATCTCCCCAAATACAAGAATATCATCCACAAACAGACTGTGTGATGCTGATTTTCCTCTGCTGATGTCTATCCCCTTGAATAAGCCCAAAACCGTCGCTTTTTTTATTTTTAGGCTCAGCGCATCCATGGCCAGGATAAAAAGCAGCGGGGATAAAGCACAGCCTTGTCTCAACCCCCTCCTCGGGTTAAAAAACTCGGATGCCAATCCATTTATGAGCACCGCCATTGAAGTCTGGGTAATACAGCCCATGATCCATTCCACTGTGTTCCTATCCATTCCGATTTTATGGAGTATCAGCCTGATATAATTCCAATCAAGCCTGTCATAAGCCTTCTTTAGATCAATTTTTAAGACCCCAGCTTTCAGTTTTTTTGTCTGTATTGTGTGGATCAGCTCTTGTGTAATTTCCACTGCGTCATGTATACTTCTGTCCATTAAAAAGCCCGATTGTTCCACTGTGATGTGCTTTGATAATGCCCCTTTTATACGCTCCGCGATTATTTTAGAGTTTATCTTATATAATGTGTTACAGAGGGATATCGGTCTATAATCGTCAAATGAGATTTTCCCCTTCCTTTTTGGGATCAATACTAAAAAGGTAGTATTTATGGCCCCATGGATCCTTCCCGTCGTCTTTGTTTCATTCGCCATATCTGTGAGCTCCTTTGAGAAGTTATCAAAGAAATGTAGGAAGAAATCCGGGGTCCAGCCATCTGGCCCCGGACTCTTATCCGGCGCGAATGTTTTCAGCACCATTTTCACCTCTTCCGGACTAACCTTCTTCTTCAATGTTAATAGTTCCTCCTGTGAAAACATGGCCGGATACTCATGTATGTGATCCATCTGACCCCTTATGTCATACACCTCCTGTTTTTTGTATAGATTACCAAAGTAATTCGTTGCCACCCCCTTCATCCCCTCAGTGGTATTAAAAGTTTGTCCCTCTACTTCAATGTTCCAAATGGCATTTGTGCTCCTTTGGGATAGTTTTGGATCAAATGTCCCGAGGAATGACAGCAGAAACATCTGAACGGCATCCTCTAGTAGTCTATAGTTTGTCTATAGACCACCCCGTTCCAAGATAGGTCAATATTCGCTGGTAGTCCGCCCGCAAAAGATGCTTCCACCAGGATCTAAGCAGTTCTTTTGTTGAATACCCCGAAGCACTTCGGATCTACATATCTGCATGTGCCAATGCTGTCCCCTATGGCTTTAAGAACTTTCAGGCTCCAGAAATGTAATGGCAGTCCATCCAGTTTAACCCACATCAGGTGGTTTACAGGGGCGTTTTGTCGAGGGTGGAACCCTGCATCCCATTTGTGTAAGGCCATGAAGCTTCTGCCTAACACCCATGTTCTCCCCATAACCTCTACGATATCCTCATCTTTAAGTAAGTGAAAGCAATACCATCCCCATTCCAGTCTGCTGATCTTTGGTCTATACCCTAGCAATTTTTCCCACTGCGCCATCAGCCACTCCATTAGGTTTCCTTTTCCATATTTCTGGAACTGCCACCTTCCCAAAACTGCTCGATTTGTAAGCCCCTCGATGCGATCCCACATAATATCACATCCGAAACTCAGAAGTCGCACTTCCTCTCCCGGTTTTATGGCTTTTTTACTGCCCCTCTGATATGGTAACACAGGAGATGAACAGACCAATTTCTCGTTTAGATACACTTCCCCTGAACCAGTTCCCCGAGCAGATTGATCTGTCGCGCGAGTTGAGATGTTTACCGAGGATGCTGGCTTCCGGGGTTTACAGGCGGTCCCTTTTCTTTCCTCCGCCTCAATCTCCCGCAGAAAAGACGCGTCGTTCAACTCTGCATCGCATTTGGCAACAAAGGCCTTCAGGTCATCTACTTTACCCATTATCACGTGCTGATCCTACGTTAACGCCAGATCAGCTTTTTCAACCCCTAATCACGTCCACGCTGGCGTTTCCCTTTTCCACATTCAGTAACCCGCCCAATCAGCAATATCATGTCCAAGATATTCGATGCCAGCAGATGGCTTCACGAATGATCGAAGTGGGTGCAGAATGTCATAGCCACTATAGACATGGACAGGTAACCGTCTGTCAGATATTCTGACCTTCAGAGTATGTCCGGTCTCCACTATCTGACCCAGCTCAGCACTTCAGGCAAGAGATATTTTAATACCACCTTTGTGAAGCCTCCTCACAGTGTGACACGTCCCGCCGCCCAAAACCGCCACTAGCCCCATCACCTCTATCCCCCTTGAACTAGCACTCTCCACAATAATTTCCCTGACATCCGGGCTCAGAAATATGTCTTTCGTGATGATCGGAAGATATATCACCTGCCACAGAAAATAGAAAACAAAGTACTACCTATATGAGTTGTCGACCTTTTGATGTGCCAGCTCTATCTCGTTCGTTAGTAAATGAGAAAAACACCCTTGTGAAAAATAGGCCTGTGTGCCGAAAATGCTGTCTCGTTTAATGTTTTCAGCCATTCGCCTAGACATCATCACACGTATCCGAAAGGTTATGGTAAAGAGCCTAGCACCTTAGAGGTTGCCACCCCGCCCACTATCCTTCTGTCCGGACGAGACGAATCTCCACCTCGCCGCCTATGTCAGAGGTCATCAAAAAATTTGAAACAAAAAAACGGCAAAAAGACCCGGCCGGAAAACCCGTCGCCGATTTTAGAGGAACCGAGTGCGTAATCAACCAGCCAGCACCTGCAATAACCAGAGTAAGACCCTTGTCTTTAGGCCAGCATGTGAGTTGCGCCTTCAATCCCCGAAGAAATCAAGAACACTGATAGAGCATCAATCCAAAACTCGATAAAGAGCTCCAGTGATCCGTCTGTATATCTTCCACCACCTTTTACTGATGTATAACTTCATACTCACCCCCGACCTCTCTCTTCATCAAACTCCTGCAAAGCATCCTGACAGAAGATCCCAGGAGCTCTATGTCCTTATGTAAAACGCTAAGCTCTATCTACCCCCCGATACAAGGAGATTAAAAATAGCTACAGCGTCCTCTAAATTACACAGCTAAGACCGAAAGAACCCTCCAGGATTTATTCAAGGATGAAGAAACAGAAACATGCATGGGTCAAGGTTCAGAATCCTATCTTCCCAGCAGGTGCTATGCCAAGAATCCCGACATAGGTGCCCCTCAAAAAAAAAACTGCAAGACGCTGTAACCACAGGCTAGAGCCTTAGCAAAAGTGGAAACTAAACTTCTTTATCAATTCAAGTTGAAAGGTAAACCCATCCTAGCATACCAGGAGAAAACTGAAGTCTCTCAGCTAGATACAAATTTCCCATCATCGGCCTCCACATTAATCATTTGTTTCTTGTGAAATACGTCTCACACCTGTTGCTCTCTACGTCTACCATGACTATCCCGTTCCAAAAAATTTGGACCATTTCTCGATTTGTGCGTGTCATCCTTGCGCAGGGGCCATGCTAATCTTCTCTGCAAGATGAAAACGCCTGACCAAGCTAGAGTGGCCGCAATTTTCGCCAAGGAACCTAATATCCAGTGTCTACGAGCAACAGCACCATCAGCTTGTTGTCTCCTTTGTCTACTCCGACTACACCCGATGCGTCTCCAACTCTTGAATCTACCGCATCTGCTACCACACCACCCAGTTCGGTACATGCACTAGGTACCAGCGCCAACATGTCTGGTGCTTCTCACAATGCCTCATCAACTGCCAACATTTTCCAACACTTATTAATCTTAAAAATAGAAGATTGTAAGCACCTTCTTCCAGTTCCAGAATAGAGAGTAGATAATGATATAGTCATCACCAATCAAGTTGTAGACTATAGAAGATTGTACAAAAAAACGGACTGCAACAACTGGATATAAAATACAAAAAACAGGTTGTGGACGATGGAAGATTGTACGTAGAACAACCTTTTTCTCCATGATCCAGATGGTAACATGATCGAGATGTGTAACGACCTGAATCTTCCAGTTATTCCTTTCCCATCTATGTTTTCTGCTCGATCAACCTCTCGGTGATTTTCTTTACCCTAAATTGGAGCGAGAAGACAACCGCTCAGAGATCGCGTTAGCGCCGATGAATAGTGCTTTCGTTCCACAAATGGACATCCCTCCTTTTAGTAAGTTGTTCACCTGAATTTAATTTTATTTTACAAGCAGAGCAGGCACTACTCAAACATCCTCGTCCTTCATAGCACCGAATGGCAAAAGCAGAGCACGCAACTTTCAAACACCCTTGTTGGACCTTTCAATTCGCAGAAGCGGTGCAGGTTCTTCGTCTTCACTAGAAGGATTGAACCCTAGCAAACCACAAACTATTACCTCGATTTTACACATAGTTAATATGGTTTATGTCTATGACTTGTTGCGTGATGAAGAAATATATGAAGGAAAAAATGGTCACATGGAACTGCATGAGGTAAAGATTTTCCAACTGTTATAGTAAGGTTGAGAACATCCCGTCGATGCAACTTGTTAATATAATATTTGAAGCCATTGTTAATTATACATCACAAACTTCGTGGAGACTGAAATAGCCTTTTGGTCTCAATGGGCTGTGTGAAAGGATGTTAGGCTACCCGAGTTAAGTTGAATGTAGTTACACTACTACATGAAGTTGAAATCTTTTATCTTGAAAAGTTACCTTTTATTGCAGTTATTTTACATTAAAATTTAATATCAATTGAATTATTTTAAATACAAAATTCAAGACAAAAACAGTTTGAAACACAAATATTTTAAGACAACTTTATATTTAACACAAAAAAATTTGAGACAAAAATATTTTAAGAAAAAACTTTATATTTTAAACAAATACAATTGAAGACAAAAATGTTTTAATACAAAACTTTATATTTAAGACAAAAACAGATTGAGACAAAAATATTTTAAGACAAAAATATTTCAAGACAGAGCTTTATATTTAAGACAAAAACAGTTTGAGACAAAAATATTTTAAAGCAAAACTTTATATTTAAAACAATGGCCACTTAAGACAATGGCAATTAAGATGAAACTAATTTAACACAAGTAACAATTAAGACAAAACCATATCAATTTAAGACAATATTATCTAACACCTACAAAATTGACTCTGATAATGCACTCTAAGTTCGCCAGCTTGCAAGCTACTACTATCTCGCGCCTATACCGAGGCTCTTATTTCACTTACCATTCACGTTATCTTATATAAAAACAACGATTTGTTGGGCTCTTCGTTTTGGTGGGGTAGCCGACTCTAAAGAACATGACAACTTTTCCTAGCAATATTTCTCGGACATCAATTCCTCTTTTGTCCCTTCGATCTCTGTTGATACAATTAGAGACAACTTTTCTATCTTTTCTTTTGACACTACTACACAGAGGGGGCTTTTAAGACAATTTTTTAAGACAAAAGAAATATTTTATCTTAAACTTTAATTTCGTCTTAAAATTTTCGATACGAGGCACTAGTAAAAAAGGTTAAAGTAAAGGATTATGGGTTTGTCTTTATGTTGTTGATGGTTTCTTCAAGACGCAGAGCGATGGAGACCGACAATAGAGGTGGTTGGTGAGAGGAGCAATGGAAGCACTTTCATTAAACATGTATATGCAATAACATAGTTGGAGTACTTTTTGGGTTCTCCATCGATTATGTTCTAATCTGTGTTTTTTTACTGTTTCTTTGTTTTGAATGCTAATTCTATCTATTGGTTGTTCCTATCAGTAGATTGTTGTGCTAAAACTTCTAACTGTCATTATAAAAATGGATTAGATTCACCTAAAGGATGGTGGAGGAAAATTATAGAATGTTCGTTCATAGACAAGATGCCTACTTCAAAATCTCTACAACAACTTTTGCGAGAAGCAAATGTTGAGGATAAAAGATAGGATTGTCGAAGCATTGGTCACAAAATTCACAAGGGTGGTAATTTTGGTTGTAAGTGTGGAGGTAGATGGATAAATGTAGCCTTTGTTGGTGCAATTGTTGGTGTTGTTGCGTGTAATTTGTTAAATCATAATTATCTAGGCTAGATTCAGTTTTTATCTTGATTTTGAATGATACCAAGCATTTATACTATTTTTTGTTTGTTTCAAAGTACACTAATAAGAATTTATTTTCCACTCTAGTTGTTGGTTTACAGTGTGGTCGATCTAAGACGCACTAGCTGGTTATTTATGTGGTCTTTCTTCTGAACCTTTTCTCTTGGGATCTTCCTTCTCTCTCTCTGGTTTGGGATTAGTCGATCATGGAATTTCCGAGGATCTTAGCTGCTACATGTTGGTCTTCTCTGTGGTTTGTCCGAGACACTAGCTGGTTGTTTAACGTGATATTTGTTTTGAACCTTTGTTCCTATGGATCTTCGTGCTCCTCTTTGGTTTGGGATTGGTTGATAGGAGGATTTCTGAGGATCTTTACTGCTACTAATCTGAATGGAAAATGATATCCACCCATGGTGTTCATCCACCCATGTTATCCATCCACTCATGGAATTTACCCATGGTATTGTAAGTGACATCTATCTATAATAGTCATTCACCCATGGTATGTATCCATCCATGGTATTCATCCACACATGGAATTTACCCATGGTATTGTAAGTGGTATCTACCCATGGTATTGACCCATGGTATCCACCTATTGTATCTACCCATAGTATTGTAACTAAAAAAAAAGCTATAAATAACAAGTCTCACTTTGTAAAAGGAGAGATTGTCCACCATAATGTAGTTTCTACATTTATTCTCTATTTTAATAAAACAAGTTTCTTTGTGGTTTTATTTGCTTTGTGCTCTCTCTCTTTTCTGGCATTCTAATTTTGCAGATCTTGTAAGATCCGTTTCAATTTTTTAGATCTTGGGGGCCTCCCCCCAAGATCCAGATCAGTGGTATCAGATTCAGGTTGCGAATCCATGGGAATGAGGGTTTGAAACATATTTTAGTTTCAATGTTTTGCAGAAATCTTCAACAAACTCCATGAATTTTTTGGGCGACGAGTTTGCAGATCAGATCTGAAACTTTAGGTGAAATATTTACAAAAAACAAATACCGCATTTGGATTCCTTGCAAAAAAATACCCAAATTCAAAAAAAAAAATCGCCTAAATTGGATTTCGAATGAAGGAGATATCGATCATTCCAAATTAGCAATGTTGCAACAATGTTTTTTACGACAATTCATGGAAGGCGACTCTCTTGTCATTTATTGTAGCTTTAAGTGAAAAATTTCAAATAAATGGTTACATATTTGAGCTCCCCTTGAAAAATCACCTGATTTAAAAAAATATATAAAAAATCAGTCGAATCGGAGTCCGAACAAGGGAGTTATTGCTGATTTAAAATCAGCTATTTTTTTTCAGAAATTTTGTCATGGCGGGACAATTCTTGCGCGAATATGAGAATATAGAGTCTCCAGATAGCGATTTCAAACACATGAGAAGATGAAGAATGATCATTCCATTTCCAAAAACAGGTTATAATAAATAGTCTGAGTTATATTGATCGAATTATGTTCATTTTAAATCTGGAGCAGCATTCAGAGTGGGTTCCCTTTGGAGATGTGCCCTCCCACCCCACTTTAGTAGGCACCTGCTTCACATTCATCAGTTTTAGCATAGCAGTATTCGGCTTGGGTTATTTGGAGATGTACCCTCCCACCACAAGCTATGTAGGCACCTGCTACTTTATCAACAATCATCATCACGGTTATGGGTCAACCGAACAAAATCTTTCTCATCGAAGTCCATTTGCTAGGCCGCACACTGTTAGTATCACAGTTGGTCACAATCATTACAAGGTATCTCTATCCTTAGATCTTCGTTTACTATGGTGCTGGGTCATCCACAATCCCACACTTCATCGAAGTCCATTTGCTAGACCGCACACTGTCAATATCACAGTTGGTCACAAGCATTACAAGGTATCTTTATCATCGGATCTTTGTTCATCATGGTTATGGATTAACTACACAAAATCCTTCTCTTCATTAGCTCTTCATATTCAACAAAGGCTTCTCAAGAAGGAAATTCACACAATGGGGACCATTGCTTCTTAAGGAGGGAGGAATGACCTGAATGGAAAATGGCATCCACCCATGGTGTTCATCCACCCATGTTATCCATCCACCCATGGAATTTACCCATGGTATTGTAAAAGAAATTTATCCATGATATTCATTCACCCATGGTATGTATCCACCCATGGTATTCATCTACACATGGAATTTACCTATGGTATTGTAAGTGGTATCTACCCATGGTATTGACCCATGGTATCTACCCATAGTATTGTAACTCAAAAAAAAACTATAAATAACAAGCCTCACTTTGTAAAATGAGAGATTGTCCACCACAATGTAGCTTCTATAGTTATTCTCTGTTGTAATAAAACAAGTTTCTTTTTGGTTTTATTTGCTTTGTGCTCTCTCTCTTTTCTGACATTCTAATTTTGCAGATCTTCTCAGATCCATTTCAATATTTTAGATCTTGAGGGCCTCCCCCCAAGATGTGGATCAGCTACGTAAGTGCATTCATTTTGGTTGGTGGAGTTGCTAACATATTTGAATTTTGAATTCAATCACAAAGGAGTATCTTGGGGTCATTAATTGGTCTGGGGGGATATTTATTTTCCAAGTTGGCCATTAATTATATGAGGGACAATCCATTAACAGTTTGCATTGTCATTGAAGATCTTTGTCGATTTTGTGCTTGATGAGATTTTCTGAAGGAAATTGGTCGACGGTGATTGGCCAGTCTATTGTATTTGAAGGGTTTTCCTAATGGATTGATCTAGTGATAGCCTATATCGAGTGGGGTGAATAATTGATAAGTGACATTAATTTACATTGTCTACATATTTTATCGAGGTTTTTTCACACACTAATACATAAAGTATTTTTTAGTAATTCTCTCTACTTTGGTGCACATATAGGAGGGATTACATAGTGTCAATGGTGTCCATTGTACAAATGCCCTTTACATCTATCAGTAGGATGTCTATATTGAAGGACACTGGGGCGGTGATGTTCCAATACTCGATGTGTTGGTACATGCAACTATTAAGGCAGAGAGTCGTGGCTACCCCAATTCAGGAGTCTAGCCCTTTGGGACATCTCTTGTACATACAACTATACACATGGTTTCAAATATTTCAGTATCCCCACCGGTTATTGAACCTGAATTTCATAATGCACATAAATTTTTTTTCCATCATTCGCGGAAAAAGAAGGATGTTAAGGTTGATCCACATTATCAGAAACTCATTTTTTGTTTTGATGTTTTTTGGGACTAGGTGGTAGGATTACAAAAACGTGCTTTGATCGGTAAGTTGTTTTATCTATGAATGGATGGCTCTCTGATGCCTCTCAGATTGAGGCTTAACATACTTCGAGTACCTAACATAAGATTAAATGTAGGAAAATCATGAAGATATGGCATTTTTGTAGAGATTTTGTCATAAAGACTCAGAGTAGACAACTCAAAATCAAAGGCAGCCAGGAAAACTCAATACCAAGTGAACTCAAGCCATACTTCACTTGGATTCAAGTGGACTCACCACCTATTTTCTAGGGAGATTTTGGTATCTACCCTTTAGGTTAAATAGAGCTGAGCAAGAGCTCATTAGGATTAAAATTTTGGAGAAATCCATTAGGCTCTTTTCTCTTATAATCAGTTTTTCAAGACTTCTATTAGCGTAATGAGACTATATTTTGAAATTAAATCAGTATTTATACTTTTCCTTACTAATCTAACTCCAGAGAGGTAGGCTTTTGGGGTAGGGCCCAATCCATGTGCCTCAGTCTCTCTTGTGTAATCATTCTTTCCTTTCATGTCATTTAGCTAGTGTTTCTTATGAACAGTTAACTAGTTTGTTGGTATTTTCATTTACTGTTTTAGTTTGTTTCCATTTGTCTTTTTTTATAGATTTAGTCTACTTACATGAGTGATAGAATAGGTGATAACTCCATAAATATGTGAGTCAAGACTCCCCCTCTCACCTCTGTCAATAGAGCTTGAGGAGGGTAAACCTTCCCCACAGACCAAAAATGTTTTTTAGTTTATGATTTCTTGGAATGGATGAGATCGGTTGTTGTAATTCCATGAACATGTTCAATATGTTGTGGTAGATCTCTATTTATAGATTATAATAGATTTTCTTTACAAATCCAAGTCATATTTTCCACTGTCTTTCTCATGAATTTGTCCATTTTTGTTCCATGAATAGGTAGTTTGATTTTAGGTACATGTATCTCAGCCAAGGAGAATTCCACCAGTGCCTCCAGTTTCATCTCTCATCTTCCTCCAACCCTTGGTTCATCAAAATCACCATTAGCCCTGTTTTCGGATTTTTCATCCATATATCGTGAGCAAACCTTAGGGGTGCAAGACAGGCCTCCCAAGAGGCTCTCAGCTTAGCCAAGGGGTGGGCCACCTCCTACTTATCCTAATCCACCTTCACACCACCTTCCCTACCCCCTTTTCACCTCTTTTTTCCCTCGAATTTCCCTCGGCTTGTTTCCTGTAGCAATTCAGGACTTGCCTGTAACACTATAAGAAACCTGTAGCAACTCTTGAACCAACACCTACGGGCCCCTCCTTAAGCCCATAAACCACCATGCCCATCTTCTAAACCTACCAAAACCACTCATTCACCTGCAGCCTTGCCCCCCATGTATTCAAGCCTTCCATCAACCACCTTAGTACTTCCTTCTTCTACCTACAAAACAACACATTTTCAAGAATATTTAGGTCATGAATAGTTGCATGAATAAAATCATGGTATATAAAGAATAGGGTAAGTAGAGTGTTTTTAGCCATTTGGCTTTGCTAACTGTGATTAGATTAGTTTCCTTTCTTCCATTTCAATTCAAAATTTTACTTCATGCAAGGTACCTAGGTTTCTTTACAATTCTTATCATAGTCTAATAAGTAGATTTCATTCATTGCAGAATAGTTAAGATGTACTTGGTTACTATGGTATAATTATATACTTGATGATAGTGCCATGTATTTGAATCATTGGTAGCCCTCGGCCTAATTCCAGAAGTTTGAGAGACTTAACCTAGAAACCATAAAAGTAGCACCCTTTCCTAGATCTCAGAAGAGGATGACATGAATAGAATGCATCTATTTTGTATATAGCATTGCCACCTCCAATTTTGTATGAACCCTGGGTTGAAAAGGTAAATTAGGGAAACCTCTGGGAGTTGCAGCATTCTTGGTGCAATACTAGGGCTCACCACATTTTGGCGTCATTGATGGGGAGGTGTCTAGTAGATGCTTTGATTTTTTTGTATAATTATTTTATGCTTTCCTTTTTCATGTTGTCTTAGAAATATTGAAAAAAAATTCAAAAAAAATATGATTTTCATGCCTCGTAGGAATAGGGATACTCAGGGAATTTTTTTACCTAAAACTCCCACATCACTACATAGTCACCCTTCACTCTTCTTCAGTGGCTCTGAGATTGAACAACCATAGGTGAGCCTTCTGAAAATTTTGAAGAATGTATTGGGGAAGAATAAGAACTTGTTTCAATTGAGGGACCTACTTCACCTATATCAACCATGGCTGACACTAAAACCCAGGAAGACTTTCCCATTAGAGAGGCAGATGGGGAGACTAAGATGAAAAAAATTAGCCCCTCAACTCTCCCACACTTTCATGGACTTACCTCAGAAGACCTTGACACATTCATGTTTGAATTTGTTTTTGTGTGCATGACCTTTGACTATGCCTCAAATCATCATAATTTGAATCTATTCCCATCCATCCTTAAGGATGCAGCCTTGCGCTAGTTCATGGGTATACGTAGAAAAAACATCACTACCTGGGCACAGATGCAAGAAGCCTTCAATGAAAAATACAGAGACTACTGTAGGTCTAAGTAAATTAAGGATGATATATCTAGGATGACTCTAGGGCCTAATGAATCCCTAGAAGACTATGAATAGAGGTTTCAGTTAAAATATAAGAGAGCCAACTATATTCTTGAAACTGGATCACTTAAACTTTTTCTTCTCCAAGGGATCAAAGAGGGGGTGATAGAAACCATAAATATGTTATCAGGAGGAGATATTTACCAAATACCTTATGGAAAAATCAAAACTATCTTCCAAAACCATTCTAGGACAGTTAGGAAGAAAGGAAAAGCTGGCCAAAGTACATCCAATACCCCATTCTCTTCCACCTCCATCAAACATGAGATTGGAAACATTCTGGAGGACTTCAAGAGTGACATGTTGCACACATTTTCTTTGCAAATGGACATAATGCAGGTCAAAAGGAAGCAAGAGGAAGCAGAAAAATCCTTCGCTATATTTTTCCCTAGATGTACCAGAAAGCACCCAAGAAATGAATGTCCACTAAGTGTCATGGAGGTTTGCTTAGTCTGTAAAGAGAATCATGCCACATAAAAGTGTCCCTCCTTACCTGGACTTAAAGATGTATATCAAGGTGGGGAAGTGGGGCCAAAGCAACTCAGTTTCATCAACCCGAGAAGGCCTCAAGGCGCTAGGTCATATCAACAGGGTATGCAAGGTGCACCTTACTCTTACTATCACAACATTCAGAGTGCGCCCATGCAACCTTGGTACACCCCCACTCCTCCATCCTGGCCTACAC
Source organism: Pinus albicaulis (assembly GCA_034641835.2). NCBI lineage: Eukaryota > Viridiplantae > Streptophyta > Pinopsida > Pinales > Pinaceae > Pinus > Pinus albicaulis. The sequence goes on from CM076578.1 coordinate 631,436,604, forward strand.
CTCCTACTTGGCCTTACAACCCTCCATATCACCCTCAACCTGTGAACCAACCATTTCAGCAGTATGTTCCATAACAACCTCGATGGAACAATCCATCCCAAGGGTGGAGGCCTCAACACAATCAACGAATTGATCTAATTCCTCCACCCCAACCTCAACCTCAACTTACTCATGCTACTCCACCCAAGCTACATCAAATTCCTGCATAGCCAAATCCGAACCCGAAAAACAGATAGGCACAACATGTTTACAGTGGAGAGACATCCTATCTAGCGTATGCTATGGAGATACAAGAGATTAATATTAGGTAGGGAAGAGTACTCCCAGACAACCACCCTCCATCTCCACCTGTAGAGGTTGAGGAGGAAAAGGAAGAAGGTAACACTCAGATCCAACAACCTCCTTTTCCTGAGCGCTTGATCCATCCTAGCGAGAACACCCCAGAGGAGACTAAACTTCTGGGAGAGTTGAAAAAATTGTGTATAAAGATACCACTTTTCCATGCCATTAAGGATGTTCCTATTCACAATAGGCTCATCAAGGAAAATTTCTTCAAGAAACTTGGGAGAAAGAAGAAAGATACCCCCACCATCAATGTATTAGGACAATTGTCTGACTTAATTTTGGGAAGGGTGATCTTTCCAAAGTACCTAGATGCTAGTCGTCCAATTGTAGATGTGCACGTAGATGGTGTTATAGTCCCCAATACTCTGATTGATAGGTGTTTCCATGAATGTTATGACTAAGGAAGCTATGTTGAAAATTAATCTCCAAGGGACTTTGAGGAAAACCAAATTTGCAACTTGTAGATCGGTCCACAGTAACTTCGGAAGGAATTATTGAGGATGTTATGGTTACAATTGACTCTTGGGAGTATCCTACAAATTTCCTGGTTCTGCAACCAAAAACCAAGTTAAATGGATACCCTCTCATCTTAAGGAGACCTTGGTTAGCCACTGCAGATGCTTATATTAGTTTTCGGGCCAGAAACATGACTATTAAAAATGGGCCCTTGTCTAAATAGTTGGTATTATATCCTCCAGCCCAGCCTTCCATTGATCATGATCTACCTATATGGTTGGAGGATGAAGAAGATGAGGTATATAACGCTACCCCTATTGGTACCATAGATGTTGTTCTTAGAGGGGGACAACTCGATGAAGACTAACTTATCGACTATGCCATTCAAAGCTAATCCCCCACTAACAGTCCTCTTGAAAACCAAGTCAAAGAGTCTGAAATCCAACCTTGGATGGAAGTGTACTGAGTCGAGTCAACCTCTCAAACCACCAAGGTTGTTGATTTTGGCCCATTCAGATCTCTGAAAATCAATTCAAACCTCTCAGATGAAGAAGAAAAGAAGCTATGCGAGCTTTTAAAATAAAACCTAGATGCATTTGCTTGGGTTACAAGGACATGAATGGGGTGCATCCTTCAGTATGCAGACATCATATTTACATAAAATAAGGATGCGAGCTTGTGAGACAACCCCAAATAAGGATGAACCCATCTTTGAAGGACATAGTCAAGGAAGAGCTGCAGAAAATGTTGGATGCAGGTTTCATTTATCATATATCAGACAGTGAGTGGGTATCTCCTCTTGTCCTAGTCCCAAAGAAGAATGGAAAATGGAGAATTTTCATTGATTATCAGGAACTTAACAAAGCCACCAAGAAGGACCATTTCCCTTTTCCATTTATAGACCAATTCCTGGATAGCCTTGCAGGGAAGAAGTTTTTTTTCCGTCTTAGATGCGTTCAGTGGGTACAACCATATTCAAATCAGCCCTAAATACCAAGATAAGACTACTTTCACTTGCCCTTGGGGTACTTTCTCTTACAAAGTCCTACCGTTTGGGTTGTGCAATGCCCAAGCTACCTTCCAAAGAGATGTCTTGAGCATTTTCTATGAGCTAGTCCATGACTCTGTTGAAATCTACATGGATGATTTCACACCATATGGGGATGACTTCCAAGAATCTCTCTCCAATTTGGGTAAATTACTGAGAAGGTGCATTGAGATGCATCTTTTCCTAAGACTAGAAAATTGTGAATTCCTGAAGAGAGTAGGATATTTATTAGGACACTTAATCTCCCAAGCAGGGATATAGGTGGACCTGAGAAAAATCACTATTATCAAAAGGGTACTTTCTTTTCAAAAGCAGAGAGATGGAAGGAGCTTCTTAGGGTTAATTGTTTATTATACAATATTCTTCAAATATTTCAGTAATATGGCTTCGCTACTATTTGGTTTATTGGCCAAAGATTCTGAGTTTATTTGGACCAATCCTTGTCAAGAGGCTTTTGAGCTCATTAAGGGAAAGTTGACTACTGCCCCCATTCTCCAAGGTCCAAATAGGACTTTTCCTTTCCACATCCACACAGATGCATATGAAAAATATGTGGGGGAAACATTAGGAAATTTAGAAGACAAATTACCTTATGAAATCTATTTCATCAGTAAGAACTTGTCTAAGGCTGAGCTAAATTATATTGTCACAGAGAAGGAGATGTTAGCCATTGTCCATGCTTTAAAAAAATTTAGACATTATGTGACTAGGTATTAGACCTTTTTTCATACTGACGATGCAACCATCAAATATTTAATGAAAAAACAAGATGTTAATGATAGGATAATTAGATGGTTGTTACTTTTACAGGAGTTTGACCTAACTATTGTTGATAAACCTGGAAAAGAGAATGTTGTTGCAGATTTTTTATCCAAGTTAGCTCTATCTACAGGTGAAGAAGGAATGGTGGATGACCAGCTGTCAGATGAACATCTATTTTCTATATCAGCACTCTGACCATGGTTTTGTAATATAGCTAACTACTTGGTTGCTGGAAAGTTCCCTCCTAATCTCTCATTGAGGGAGAAAAGAAAGATCATCAGAAAAGTGCCCCTTTCACATGGACTGGGGGGAATCTTTTCAAGCTAAGCCCTGACCAAATCCTCAGGATATGTGTGAGAGAGGAATAATTTTTTGATATCCTCTCTACATGTCACGATAGCACATGTGGAATCCACTTTCCTACAAAAAGGACCGCCTTCAAAGTTTTTCAGGAAGGATACTATTGGCCTACCCTTCACCAGTATTCCAGAAGATACACTAGTAGGTGTGACCAGTGCCAAAGGATGGGGAAACCTACACAAAGGGATGATATTCCTTTGCACCCTCAGGTGGAATTTGAGCCATTTGATAAATGGGGCATGGACTTCATTGGGCATACTAATCCACCATCTGGATAGAAAAATTATATCATAGCTTGCACTAACTACCTGACAAAGTGGGCTGCAACAAAAGCTGTGAAGGTAGCAACCGAGGAGAAAGTAGCAACATTTCTGAGGGAGAATGTGTTTTACAAGTTTGGGTACCCCAGAGAAGTAGTCACTGATCAGGGGGCACAATTTACATCTCATATCATTGAGAATCTTCTGAGGCACAAGATTAAGCATAAGACTTCTACTACCTACCACCCTCAGGCGGATGTCCAAGTGGAAGCAACTAACAGAGCCTTAGAGAGTATCCTCACTAAGGTTGTGAGAAGCATCAAAAAATATTGGGCAGATGGATTGGCAGAAGCTACTTGGGCCTAAAACACTACTTGGGAAACAACAAGATGATTCACCCCTTATGACCTAGTCAATGGCAAGAAGGCTCTGCTTTTAGTTGAATTTGAATTCAACACATTGAGGATGGTAGCTGAGCTAGACCTAGACATCTTAAATGCCCAAAAAGAGAGGTTGCTGCAATTAAATGGATTGGATGAGTTTAGGATGCAAGCACTCCTCCACACAGAGGTCGTTCAGATGCAAAGGAAGGTCTGGCATAACAAGAACATTAAGGAAAAAACCTTTCAAGAAGGAGATTGGGCTTTGTTGTATGACTCAAGGTTTAAGGACTTCATAGGAAAGTTAATGACAAGATGGCTGGGACCCTACAAAGTGGAAAAATGATATTATAATAGTTAATTTTAGATCATAACAATTGATGAGGAAGGAATTCCCCTACTTGTCAACCGTTACAGACTCAAGGTTTACAAGAAGCCCTCGTCAAGGGAAGAATTTTTAAATTCGATGAGTAGGGAGGTGTATGTCATGGGAAACTCCATAGTTTCCAATGCCTTATAAAAAATAATAATAATGAAAATAAAAAATAAAGAGGGATGGGTGAAAAACTCTCTCAGGCACCCTAGGTCAACTCGAGGGTTGAAAACCTCCATGAGGTAGTCCTAGAGCAAGAAAAGAAAAAAATAGAGAATAAAAGAGAGAATAAAAGACCCATGGGTGAAAAACTCTAGGGCACCTATGGTAGGCCTCTGGGTTGAAAACCTATGTGGAGGCAGCCCACTTGCCTTCAAGAAAAAGACAAAATAAAAAGAAATAAAAGAAAAAGAAATACCTATGCATTTATGTGTTTTTATGTTTTGCAGGTTAACAAATGAAGATGGTTTTTAGGAACCAGAGGAGCGATTTCTCTTCATTATTTTCTCTTCTCTACTTGCACACTCCATAAGCCACTCCATCATCCATCCCTTCATCCATTTCACTCACTAGATAGGAAACAATCTCATTCTTTTCCCCAATTTGGAATTGCTACAGGCAAATCAGTCAGCTACAGGTTTCCTATAGCACTACAAGAAACTCCTATAAATGCTATAGGAAACAAATTTGTGAAGAAAAAGGGTTGCCTAAGGGTTTCTAAACTTCTGTTAGAGCATGATAATATGTGTTTTTCCTATGCCTAAAATTCCCAACACCCTATTTCACTCCATGTGCAAGGTTTCCCTATCTAAACCCTATGTTGCGACTTGGGCAGCTAAATCATTGAAAACTTGGCATAGGAACCAGTTCTCTTGATTACCCTCTACTCCATTCATCCCATGACTTCCTCCATAGCCTCCATAACCCATATCCCTCCATTCCTGAACAAACTGAAGCAAGAAGAGGCGAAGAACAAACTACTACAGGTATCAAAGAGTTTCCTATAGCAAATCGGTGTGTCGCACATCAAGGCCAAAAGATGAAGGGAATTTGATATAGATGACTCCATGAAACCACCAGTAGACTCCAGAGGGGCAAGCACACCAGCCATGGAATTTGAAGCCCTCTATGTAGTACCTACAAAAGAAATAAAACAAGAAGCACAAAACTCAGAAAAGATAAACAACTCACTTAGAAAAAAATAAATAAAAATAAAAAATAAAATAAAAATTAAAAAATTAAAAAATTAAATAAATAAAATTTTAAAAATTAAAAAAAAAAAAAAATAATAATAATAATAATAATAATAAATGAAAAAAAAAATTTAAAATAAATAAATAAATAAATACATAAAAAATAAATAAATAAATAAAAATAAAAATAAATAAATACAAATAAACATAAAATGAAGACGCAGCAAATAAAAGACTCAGGTTGCCACCACCAGCTCCAGCTCCTTGCACCAACTCCTACAACACCTCACCAACAGTAGGTAAGCTCAGGTATGGCCTCTCACCCTTCGTTGTGCATCCATAATGGCCAAAATAGTTAAATGTCGAGATTTAGAATTTTAAAAGGAAAAAAGGTGGCCAGTTAACTTGGCCACCTTCGTAAAGTAAAACTGAAGGAAAAGTGAAAGTGCATGCCACCTGGGCATGCTGAATCGAGTCAAGTCAGGGTGAATGAGTATGAAGGGGAGTGATCAAGAGATCAATAATGATTAACTGAAGTGGGGGCCAACGATCTCTAAGAGGAAACTTGAGTTGAGTATGAGTCAGCACAATGCTCCAAATTTGGTTTAAAAGTCCAATAAAGGTAATATTTGTCTCATTTCCACCATTGCGTTGAGCATTTCAAAGAGTAGCAAGTGCAAGAGAGCAGTGGGAGCCGTCAGAGGAGCAACAACAAATTTTGGGCTTGCATGCACCATCGTGCTACAGGAAATAATGTTTTGCTACATGAAACTTCAATAGCACACCAACAGAGGCTTAGAGGGTAGCACATAGTTACCTATGGGTGGATTGGCTTCCCAAAGCCTCCATATATCAAACCAAAATAGCAAAGGACCAAGGTAAGTGGATTGTCATCCTCTAGCACTGAAATTCCTCCATGTAATTCACACTCAGGAAAAGTATATTTGACAGTTAAAGGGTAAAATATTTTTCTTATGTTTTGCATCAAGGCCTCCATCTCCAAAACTTACCTCTAGAAATGTCTCACCACCTTCATCTCACAACATTAAAAAGGGAGGGGGATTCAACAAAAGGGAGCCTACAGACATTAAGAGAATTAGGCAGCACCCTCAGGTTATGGAGATCTTCCGAAATCACCAATGGATAGGGTTGTTTGAGATATTGAAAGGTTATGATGATGAAATAGCTAAGGAATTTGTAGTGGCTCTGCAGTCACATTCACAAAAAGATCCATCACTGTGATAAGAGGACTAGCCATCACTTTATATCCTAAACTCATAAGCAGAGTTACCACCTTTCCCTTAGGAGTCAAATGGGTCAAGGAAGAATTCCTAGCACTACAGCCAAAAAGGATTTATTCCTACCAGGAGAGGAGTATATTGAAGATAAAAATGGTGTAAGAAGAGAGAGCCTTCCATACCCCTGGGATGAAGTTTCCTTCCACATCATGAAATTCATCTCTTCTGAAGGCAGATTGAGTGTGGTCTATGGGTATCACCTCAAGTTGTTAAATGAACTTAGGTTCCAAGGAGAGCTTCCACTCGAACAGAGATTAAGTGTCCCTCACTTCCTCCTAAACTCCATCACTGATATTATCCATAAAGTGAGGCAAAGGAAATATCAACACTTGGCCCATCATGGCTTGATAAAATTAATTATAGATGATGCTTTGAGAAGAATAAACCTACCTGTATCCTGGTCCTCTTTTATATACATGGATAAGGAAACCTTTATAGCTACCCAAACATGGCAAACCTATGCTTCTATCCCTAAATATGAAGAAGAACAGGAAGAAGAGGAGGACAAAGAAGAAGAAGAAGAAGAGGCAGAAATGAGACAGGAAAAGGAAGAGGTGGAAATTGAGAAAGAAAACATAGAGACAACATAAAGAAAGCAAGAAGAAGTTGAGGGAAAGGAGGAAGTAAAGGCTGAGGAAAAAGAAGATATGGACCCTATCTTAAGCCTTGAAACCTACCCTCAAGACATAAGCATGTCACTTGACATCGCAAACCAAGAGGTATCTGCCACTCTAACTACTTTGAGCACACCTGTTAAAACAAAAAGAAAGAGGTGGACACCTATGTACTTCAAAACTAGGAAGAATCAGAGGGTGAGACAGGGAAAACCACAAACTCCCACCAAGAGCCCTATCACCATTGAAGAATCACCACAGAAGGAGGAAGAAATTATATTAGAGGAAGGAAGGGTACAAGAAGTCACTTAACCCATAAGGACCCATGTAACATATATAAGGAGACAATCAGCCATATTGGCAACCCATACACCTCATGCATCCTCCACAGACCCTCCAAGGAGTGAAAAGAGTACTAATAAAAAACAAGAGAGTCTTCAGCAAGAAAAATAAATTTTTCTATAGGAAACTCCAGCAAGAACATATTTGGGGAAAAATACCTTGGTTGAGGAGGAAAAGATAGCCAAAAAAGTGCAAGAGGTCAAGGAAGCTGAGGGAAAGACACAAGAGGAAATACATGATGAAAAAGTGGGAGGAAAAGATGATGAAGAGGAGGCCACCTCACCAAAATCAAATCCCAAAGATGTTACAATCATGCCAAACCCTAGACCTCAACCCAATCTCAACTCTTACTGCACCTACATTGAGGAGGGTAGATTAATTCCTCAAAAAATCACAATTCCCTTGTTTTATCAGTTGGAGGAAGAGAGGGCACACACTCATCATTGGATGAAGATTGCCACATCTAAAGAAGTGTATGATATAGAGGTTATGGAAGGAAAAATAGCTGAATTGGGAAAATTTTTATCTGATGTGAGGCTCAGAGAGTCGGTTTTGAAGGAGCAACTTTAGAAAGCACAGGTAGAGAATGTAGCACTACAAGAGAAGCTTCAACAAAAAGGTAAAGTGACCACCATGGCAGACTTTTGCATGGAGGCCATTCAACACAGGTATCTGTGAGATTCATATGTAGTTTACCTTAGAGAGTAGTGGCTCCTCTTTCAAATCAAAACTTTAGCCTCCCATGGATCCTTGCCTTTCCAAAATTGTAGACAGTTCATTGATTTCTGCAATCAAGCTAGCATGGCTAACAAGGCAAAAATGGCAGAATTTTATATGCATAACCTTATGTAAATAGATTTAAATATTTGGGACCCCAATCCTAGGATGGGGGATATGAAATTAATGACCTTAGAATCATGGATGGTAAATGAGGAAACAAGATCACAAGAGATGAGGAGGGTTATGAGAAGAGAAAATAGAGAACCCTTACACATTAGGGCTGAACTGTTCAGCCCTAGAGGAGTCATTAATAACCATATGAAGATTGAAAGGGATCTGAGCTTAGCCAAGGGGTGGTCCACCTCATAATTATCCTCATCCACCTTCACACCACCTTACATACATCCTTTTCACCTCTTTTTGGTCTTGGATTTCCCTCAGCCTATTTCCTGTAGCGATTAAGGACTTTCCTGTAGCACTACAGGAAACCTGTAGCACTACAGGAAACTTGTATCAGCTCTTGACACAACACTTGTGGGCCCCTCCTTAAGCCCAAAAAAAACCATGGCCATATTCTAAACCTACAAAAACTACTCATTCACCTCCAGCCTTGCCCCCCATGTATTCAAGCCTTCCATCATCCACCTTAGTACTTCCTTCTCCTAGCTACAAAACAACACATTTTCAAGCATAGTTTGGTCATGAATAGTTGCATGAATAAAATAATGATAGATAGATCATAGGGTAAGTAGAGTGTGTTTAGCCATTTCTCCCAGCTAAGTGTGATTACATTAGTTTTCTTTCTGCCATTTTAATTCAATAATTTACTTAATGCAAGGTACCTAGGTTGCTTTAGAATTCTTATCATAGTCTAATAAATGGATTTCGTTCATTGCAGTATAGTTAAGATGTACTTGGTTACTATGGTATAATTTTGTACTTTCTGATAGTGCCATGGATTTGAATCATTGGTAGCCCTAGGCCTAATTCCAGAAGTGTGACAGACTTCACCTAGAAACCCTAGAAGTAGCACCCTTTCGTAGAGCTCAAAAGAGGATGACATGAATAGAATGCATCTATTGCGTATATAGCACTATCACCTCCAAGTTTGTACGAACCCCGCAATGATAAAGTAAAGTAGAGCAACCTCTAGGAGTTGCAACATTCTTGATGCAATTCCAGGTCTCACCACTCTCCTCTTTTCAACATTTTATACAATCAATGATTCTGCTTCAACTTTATTAATGATGATGACGCTGCAAATAATTTGGGATCATATTGGGTTCATGGTCATGGTTTTCCTCTCTTTACATCAGTGAAATGTGGGCTTTGATCCATATTTTGAATTACCATGAAATAAATTGGTTTCAAGCTAAAATCCTTGGTTTACCCCTCGTATTCTGGTCATGTGAATCACTAATGATGATTGACAATTCCTTTGGTAAAAAAATTTTCCTGAAGGAAGAAAGCCTCTTATAGAGAGATAAACATATCACATGGCTTTTGGTGGAGGTGGAATTTGTTGTTGGCCTTTCGCGCAGAGGTGGAGTTCAATTAGTGTGGCTTCTCTACTAGGGTCAAATTCATTGTTAGGGTGCAATTCCTTTTCACTGTCTGGGTTGTCATAATTTTGGACATTTTATTGTCGAGTTCCCACGTATATTTGGAAATCGACGACATGGAATATCAATGATTGTTTGTGATGGGCATCTTCCATTGACATCTATACACTCTCTGACGACTCAAGATATTGGTCAACACTCTCCTTTAGTTAGGCTTAAAATCACACCACCTATGACATGTCTTGAGCAACATATTCATAATTATTTGGTATCGAGTGTTTCTTCTCTTATTAATTCTAATTTATGTCCTTAAGTATTGTTTCTCCACATATTTAGTTATCACATTCTGATTGTATTGAAAATTCTTCATTGTTATATGTACCATAAATTCCTCCCTGATTGGACAATTTGGAATCTACACATGGACAACCTCCACTATTGATGACTCATTGACTACTAGCCATGACCCTACTCACATTCAATTTGGGACTTTTTCTAGAGACCTTTCTCCCACTAATTCAGTGGGGAGTGATATCGAGTTTCTCTGCCTTCACCCTGATATCCATCTAGAGACCCAGTTGATTCATTGATCCTCCTCTCCTAAGATCTTTATCAGTCCCAATTCTTGTCATAATGTGATCATTAGGAAGGAACGATGTAATAGACCTTCGAATCATTCGAATGGGGTTGATATTGATCTTCACAATATTTTTGTGACATTGGATCCTAGTCCATCATCTTCTAGTACATCACCTTATGTTTCTTCTTTCTCTCCTATTTGGGCCCTTAGATATTATTTTCCCAGTTATGAGGACTTACTAAGATAATCATGTCCTTAAACATCAGGGGCTTGGGGAGTGCCCGGAAAAAATCCTTGTACTCCATAATTTTATTGGGGTTAAACACCCCTCTATTATCTATTTACAAGAGAAAATGATGGTTGGAGAAAAAATTTGGCCCATTCTCCTCCACATTTGTCCCGAGTGATAGGTATGTGTTGTGGATGCTTTGGTTTTATCTGGTGGTCTTACAGATTTTTGGGATCCTAAGTTCATTAATTTTCTTGTCCATAAATCCATTACAGGTATCCTTCTACCTGGTTTCATTAGGGGCTTGAAGGACATATTTAATATTCTTAATACATATGATCCATATTATTCCAGGATAAATTGGAATCCTCTTGCATGTTAAAGATGGGGTCCCTTATTTTTTCAGGGGATTTGAATCTCACCATTGAAAATAATGAGGGTTGGGGGGATCATTGCGGAGTGGACCCATTGTCGGGGTAATTCAACGATCTTTTTGGTAGGAACCACTTGGTATATATTTTGTTGGCTCCCTTTATTCCAACATGGAGAAATGGTTGGGTTGGGTCCATAGGAATTACTAAGAGACTTGATTGTTTCATGCTTCAAGAAAATTTGGTGGAGTTCTTAGGGTTTGTGAAATCTTGGGTTATCCCATCCCAAATTTTGGACCATTACCCTATCATACTATATAGGCAAGAAGATGGGGATTTGGGTGCTATGCCGTTCAAATTTAATCACCGCTGCTTAAAATTTCTTGAATTTGATTCATTAGTTCTTACTTTTTGGGCACTAGGATGAGAACCTTTGATCACATATTCTTTGAAAATTATTGGGATTAGGTTGAGGGCTCTTAAACAGTCTATTAGTAACTGGATTCAGACTAAAAAGAGGAAGCATATTGATGAAAATTTGGCTATTGATAAAAATCTTGGTATATTGGTTGATCCTTCACATGCATGTTATTTCTCGGCAGTGCATCAATTACTAGCTATGGATTTATAAAAGAGGAAGAATGATATTTTGAAATTATAGGAGGAATGGATAATTAAAATTCATGCTCTCTGTGTACCTGGAGGAGACAATAATACAAAATTATTTCATAATTATGCAACGAAGCACCATAGGGAGAACTCCATATGGGAAATTCAGGATATTAATGGTAATTTATTATTTACTCTTCCTGAAATCTAGGTTGAGGCATTGAGATACTTTTACTGTCAATATAGGGTTAGAGCAAAGGTGGATATTGTGCAACAAATGGTGGTTGTTGATTCATATCCGACTATGTTCAATGAAGACACAAATACTATGTTATTTTAGCTCGCTACAATGGAATAATTGTAGGCTACGATGCAATCCTTTGCTTGTGATAAAATCCTAGGGCTTGATGGCCGGCCCATTTAATTATTTTTAAACTTCCAAGATACTATGGGCATTGTTATATTGGAGGTTGCAGAAGAATCTTGAAATATTAATTATATCACTAGTGATATTAATTCCACTTTCATTACATTGATTCCTAAGGTTTCACATGCATCAAATTTTGTTTATTATAGGCCTATCTCTCTTTGCAACACCTTATATATAAGTATTTCCAAACTCATTTCTAATAGGATGAAACCTACACTGTCAAATGGTATTTCCCAAGAACAATTTGGGTTTCTTCATCAAAGACAAATTCAAGATGTGGTTGCTATTGCACATGAGACTATACATCTATCAAATATAAGAAGCTCGACATGATTATTATGAAGTTGGAACTACAAAAATATTTTCATTGTGTAGATTGGACCTTTCTTCCGTTGGTCCTACACGAAATTGGCATTTCATTTCAAGTTTTAAAATTTATCATGGCCTATGTATCTACTGCAAACTTTGTCATATTGGTTAATGGAATTCCTACAAAATTCCTTTTTGTGTCTCTAGGTATTTGAAAAGGATGCACCTTATCACCCCTTCTTTTCATTCTTGTTATTGAGGGACTTAGCATATTGATCTTATAGGCACATATGGACAGGTCTTTAACAAGTATCTTTATTACTAGACAAGTCAAGGTTACTCATCTTATTTGTGTCAACAACGTGTTACTATTTGTTAGATTATCTATTCTGGAATGGAGACACATTTATGATGTTATTGGCCTCTTTGGATCACTCTATAGACTCCTTATGAATAATACTAAATCTCATATGATTTCTGCTTACGTAGACGATGTACTAGTACAGGAGATTTCTCAGATTTTTGGTTTTATCTACACTGCATTAGATATGGACTTTAAATATCTTGGATATATGCTCAAACCTAATTTTTATGGAACTAAGGATTAGATTTGTCTTATAGAGAAAATCCACCGTAAAATTTTGTCATGGGCACACAGGTAGCTCTACCTAGGAGGCAAGCTTACTGTAGTTCAAGCAGTCCTTCAGAGAATATTTGTATACTTGCTTCATCTTTTTGCTCTACCTAATAATATCATTAAAATTATCTGCTCCATCATCTCCAACTTTATTTGGGATGGTAACTATGATAAATTTATATGGCGATTCTGACTTGGAGGAAAGAGGAAGGAGGATGGGGCATCCTTGATCTTGAGCATATGAGTTGGGCATTACTTATGAAGAATTTTTGGAGGGATCTAAATGGCGATGATCTATGGCATAACATCATCAAATCTAAATACATCCCAATTAAATCAATGATATTATGGATAAAGGTTGTCGCACACATCCCACACGACATATCCTATATTTGGAGGAGCATTATGAAGGTTCACCCATGGCTTATGAGAAATTTTCCTGTGGAAAAATAGAAAATGCAAAAACATTGAAATTGGCGTAGGTCCAATTTGTGGATTTACAAGTGATCACACCTTTCCACCAGACCTTCTACGAAAAATCCACAATTTGGGCATACACTATGTTAGTCAAAAATTTATACATGACATATTTTCCAATCCCTATTGGCTCATGGCCTCTGAAATTGGATTATATGGGGATCTTGAAGGTAGATGGAATATCTACGTCTGATACCTTTCACATGTGAACATATTTCTCACTAAAAATGATTATAAATATGTATGGAATGACAATTTGGTGATGGGTCAAATAAAGGTATGAGAGACATACTGGTACATTTCTCTTCTTATTCTTTCTTCCACGAGTAAATGGTTTATGCAAATATGCAAGTGGAGGATTACAAAAAAGCTACAGGTCTTTGCTTGGCTTATTTGGAAAATATAATCTTGACATGGGACAATATGTGTCGTAAAGGAGAGAGTGGGCCTTGTTGTTGTTTACTTCGTATGGAGGCGATGGAAGATATGACTCATTTATTTATTCAATGCTCCTTTGCAAAATCAATTTGGAATGGTGTATTTAAGATGTCGCATTTACAAGAAGATTTAAATTGCTCTTCTGTGGACGATTGTATTCGAGACTGGATTATTTAATACAAAACATTCGAACTACTTTCTATATACATTATGTGGGCAATTTGGAAAAGATGAAATTAACTCACCCTTGAGAACAATTTTCTTAATCTCTGACATAGGTTTGTTTATGTTGTGGCATATTAAAAGGAAGCATATTTTTGCGGGGGTACACCTATTATGATACTGATTTATCCTCCACTAACCTTAACATGCTTTCTGTGGTGTTACTTTGATGGTGAAACTAAGGATGGGGTTTTCAGTTGTGGCACCTACATCATCATTCGGTCAAGCACTATGTACCATATAGGTTGGAATGGGGGTAATGGGTCAAATAAACGAGTTGAAATTCTGGCACTTTGGGGCCTTCTTTTCTATGCATGCAGGTTTGGGTTGGTATAGCTAGAAGTCTTCGGAGATTCACAAGCATTTTTGGAGTGGTTTTCTAATAGATCTATTTTCTTCCTGCCACTCCTTTTCAACTGGTTGGGTAGAAATTAGAAAATCATGGAACAATTCATTGATCTGACAATTACACATACACAATTCACTAATCTTCCTTTTATTATGTTAGAGTACAAATTATATGCAAATTCCATCTATCAGAACAGTGGAAATGTTTCCATTCACTGAGCATTGGTTCATGTTTCTGTAACTCATGGGCTGTCAAGTAACGATATGTTTTTTGACAAGAGGAATATGTGGAACACTGATGATAACTACCTTTTTTATTTTGGGATTCTTTTTTGTTAATATATAAATAAGTATTGGATACTTTCTTAAACTGTGGAGGTATTTTAATGTAATTTTTTTTTGCAATAGAACATTCCAATTGAACATGGATGGACATGTGACCTATGATATATGTAAAAAATTCGTTATATCTAATACAATACTATTTTTTTTTTTTTTTTTCTGGTGAAAAAAAAGGGAAAATATTTATTTTAAGCCAATTTTCCCCGTCATTTATTACAAACTCCTAGTGTTGGGAACTAGATCCACTATTTGAGGGATTTTGGAGGGGAAAGCTTCCTCCTTTCAAGGGGAATGCTTCCTCAAAAAATTTTATAAGTACCAATTCGAATTGGCCTCTAGGAGCATGTATTGTTTAGTCTTATTGTGGAGAAAACTTTTTTTCTGGCAGCTCCACTTTCTTTTCTCGCAGGGATGTACTCAGATTGATTCAATAATGAAGATTGTGTCATTTTAAGCTTCTAAGGCTTGGTTTCTTCCATATTAATATAATTCCTCCTTGGGCATGGCCATCCCAGGAGCCTCAAAGCCCTCTTGCACAATTTCATTATGTTATTTTCACTTCTTATTCACATACATCTCTTTTTTCTGTTTTGCATATTTTTGTATTTAGTATTGTTTCTTTTATTGTTGTAGGATTGAGTTAAATGATTGAAGTGAGTTATTTTTCAGGTTTTTTACAGGTTCAAAATCATTATTCATCCTTGGAATAAATTTGGGAGGTCATCGTAATCATGAAGTTACTTAGATTTGGTTACTAGTTCACGAATATAGGATTTATGGAAATGCCTTGTAGCGAAATAATAGCAAATTTCAGTTATTTTTTAGAAGGGGTTAATGAGATCCATTTGAATTTATCCCACTTGGATTAGGTCATAATAATGTTAAATTTGATAGCAAAATTCACCCCATTTCATTTTCACTTGATTAGGTTTGGCATTTGATAGATTAACTAGCTCAATAGCTCTTGAATTTCCAGATTTTAGAGTAGTAAATTTCTATTATTTTTTAGCACATGTGAACAGGGATATTTTGGAGTGATTCCACTTGGAATAGAGACCTACGACATAATAATTAATAAAAGAAATTGTCTCATCCCATTTTCATTTGATTTACTTAGTCATTTTGTGAGTTATTTCCAAAATAGACTTGCCTGTAGCAAAAACAAGGTTGCTTGTAGCACTCTTGTAGCATGTGTAAACTCGACCAGATTTGCTCCCAAATGTTGGTTTTTGTCTCTTAGGCTTGAATCCTAGCCCCTATGACCTAAATACATGATTGAGGAAGAATAAAAGTCACTTAGGAAATTCATTTTCACAAATAATATTAGGTATTTTTATTTGAATTCATGCTCTTAGGTTTTCAATTACAAATTGTTGTTCTTTCCTAGGATTAATTTCTTTTCAAAGCAATATTTACATTTCTACAATTAGTTCAGGCTTTGATTTCATGGAATTCCATCCATTACATGATATCAACAAAAGAAGGGCACATTTTATGTTGCACATATAGTGTCGATACCTATTAAGTTTGTATGAACCTTGGGTTGATAATTAAATTTGGTAGCCTTGGTAGTTGCAAAATTCCTGTTGTAATACTGAGGCTTATCACTTTTTGGTGCCGTTGTTGGGGAGGTTTCAAAGTATTCGTTGTTTTCTTCCCTAGTTGTTTCATTTCTTTTCTTTCTGTAAAACGCAAAAATTGCATTAAGCATATTTCATTTCAAAACATAAAGTTGCATTGTATTAGCATTCTTCAAAAAGAAATTAAAAAATACTTCTCCAACACCAAACCCCCCCCCCCCCTCATTGATCATGTGGTGCAGCAAGAACCACATCACCATCCACTTTTGCAGGTAGAAGAAGAAGATGTGGAAGAAAAGGTAGAAGAAATGGATGGAGATGATGACAATGAAGAAGATGGTCTTGGATTTCCCATTCAAGATACTGATGTCAGTGTGCATATGAATAGCATCCCTCCATATTTCCTTCTGAACTTCCATGGTATGAGGTCAGAGGATTTGGAAACCTTTCTCTTTTAATTTTAAATACTTTTTAGATCTTATGGCTACTTATCACACAGTCAAAAATTGAGATTATTTCCTGCAACATTGAAGGATAGAGCTTTTAAATGGTTCATGAGTCTAGGTACTAATTCAATAAGATCATGGAAGGATATGCAAAATATATTTCTAGAAAAATATAAAGATCGCGTTCTTAAAGAAGAAATATTTAGAATGAAACAAAAACAAGATGAGAGCCTTGAGGATCTAATAGAGAGGTTCATGTATAATGTTAAGAGGGAAAAATTTCATCATTTAGGATTTGACACACTAAAAAATCTCTTACTTAGAACAACTACAGATGCGTGGATTGATCTCATTGATCTCATGAGTAGATGAGATGTATAACAAATGTAATTTGAAAAAAATTGTGAAACATGCAAACGCATATCAAGAGGAAGGGAAAGAGTAAGTAAATTAGCATCAACATTGGTACGTAAATATGAACTTGGAAATTTTCTTGATAACCTTAAAAGGGAAATTTTTAGCAATCTAAGTGAACAAGTAGAAATGATAAGAATAAAAAATGAGCAAAAAGAAGATGTTGATATTTGTTTTATCCATGCAGAATCGTATGCTACTGAATATTATCCATCATTACCAAGGTTTAAGGAAGTTTACCAAGGAGATAATGGAGCAAGTTAATAACCATAGAAGTTATGTTATGTAGCTCCAAGAAGACCATGGCAGCCTAGTCAACTTGATATGATGCAAGGACCTACTTCAAAAATTTCAGTTGATTCACACCCATCTCAAAGTAATTGGAACGCACTCTTTCCTTGGAATCCTTGGCCATCTCAACCCAAAACCAATCTTGGAAACAATGTTGTCAAGAACCTTATGGAAGAAATCCACAATTTCCTCAATATTTTCCTCAATATCCTCCATACCCAACTCCATTCTATCCCCATCATCCACCTCCACCACAACCACAACCTCAACCACATCCATCTCATATATCCGTTCCCACTCAACTACCTGTACCACCATTTCCAAACCCATACAATGAAGTATCTTAGCCCACTTATAATGTTGAGGTACAATACTACCAAACATATCCTCTTGATCTAAATGGTATGCCTCTTAGTTCAAGAAAGTTATTACAAAAAAGAGATTTTATTGATGTCATTAAAGGGAAACATCCAGAAGAAGAAGATTAAAATGATGAGTTCAAAGAATCATGGGGTGCACTTCATGAACAGTAGACATCAAAATAATATATTGAGAAATTTCCCTCATGTTTACCATCATTTCCTCCATTTGTTCAAGAGAACAATCAACAAAAATAGGAAGATTTGAATGCCATGGTAGAAGAGGACATCCAAGATGATCCAAATCAGGAAGTGGACCAGGGGTATCACAACCATATTGAAATATGGTTCCAGACAGTCAGTAAGTTGCAGTAACACACTCTTCTTCAACAGTTCTTGTTACCATCTCAGTCAAAGAATTTGGTCCCTCATATTCGGGTACATATCAAAGCATGTATTTCAAGGGCGAAAACGCGAAGTTGGGAAACACTTTTTGGCATGAGATAGAATTCGGGAGGATTTTTTAATTTCTCGGCCGAGAAAAAAAGTCAACTAAATTTCTCGGCCGAGAATTTTCAAAACTCTCGTCCGAGAGATTTTAAATATTTCGAATTTTCTCAGACGAGAGTTTTGAAAACTCTCGGCCGAGAGTTGTGTCACAAAACTCTCGGCAGCAAACTCTCGGCCGAGAGTTAGAAAAACTCTCGACCGAGAGTTTGCGGCCGAGAGTTTGTGCAATAAAACTCTCGGCCGAGAGTTTTTCTAACTCTCGACCGAGAGTTTTATTGTGCAAACTCTCGGCCACAAACTCTCGGCCGAGAGTTTTTAAACTTTTGCCCAGGAGTTTTCCCGCGCATAAATTGGTTTAAAACTCTCGGCCGAGAGTTTTAAAAATTTCTCGGCCGAGAGTTTTTCTCAGCCGAGAGTTTCTGGTCAACAAAAAACTCAGAAACCTCTGCAGTTTTGAGAAACCTGCAACTTTGGAGGGGCAGAACACCTACAAAAACAAAATGTTATATGTCGGACCAAGTACCATTAGATTCGTCTCTAAATCTAGTTTTTGATGATGTGAGATTTATGGAGTTTTATTAAAAAATTCAATTTTTTATTAATTTTTTACTAAACTATGTCACTATGGAATTTCATTGTTCGAAAAATTGCACTGAATGAAAATTCAATAACTTTCAAACGAGGACACCAAAAAATTTAAAAAAATCATAGTGCACTTCCTCTCCCTGTCTACTTCAAAAGGGTACTCTCATTTTTCTTATTGACGATCACATTGAAAATAAAATCAAAGGATAATAAAATGTACCGAAACATCACTGTTTTTTTGTCTTCGTCCATTTCAAAAAATAATAAAAAATAGTGATTTGATCCGAAAATTACCAAAAAATAGTCTGTGCACTAGTGCAATATATGTAGATTATGATGCTATGGTTTTTTTCCAAAAAATGAATAACCTTCCCTAAAAAAAGTAAAGGATAAAAAAGTGACTATTTATGTTTGCCTGAAAATTTCAAGTATATGCAGTTAGTAAACAACAAATTTACCCCTCTATATGTCAATATTTTTTTTTAAAAAAAATATCGGTATGGAGGTAAGACAATTCTCTACAATTCTTGTTTTTATGTCAAAGCATAATTTGCGATAAAAATATGAGTTTAGTGGAGTTGACGTTGAAAAACATAGAAAATTACAATTTTCAACGTCAAAAAAGGGCAAAAAGTGTTTCCCAACTTCACATTTTCACCCTCAAGTGTACACATGATTTTATCTTTCATATTGATGTGCACATGGCTCCATTGGAAGTATTCTTATACTTGAAAGAGATTTTGTTTTTTCAAGTAGAGTAGGATAAGAAAAAATAAAAAAATGGAAAAAGAGAAAAAAGAAAAAAGAATAAAATCTCAAGGTGAAAACCTCTTTTGAGGTGCCTGAGATTGGTTCACTGATTGAAAACCTCCATGAGGTGGTCAATGGATTTAAAAAAGAGAAAATAAGTGAAAAATAAAATATCCTAGGTGAAAACCTCCTTTGAGGCACCTAGGGAGACCTACTAGTTGAAAACCTCATTGAGGCAGCTAGTAGGCCTAATGAAAAAAAAAAGGAAAAAGGGAAAAAATGAAAATAAAACAAATTTATTTTCTCCATGTATCTCTCTCTAATGAATGCATGTGATCTCCAACCTTTTCAAGCATCAAAAAAACAAATTGGCACCAAAATATAAAGTTGGTCAAAATCCTAGTCAAAGGAAGTCAAACTTGGACTTCCTCCTCCTTTTCTCAGATGCTCCAAAAGGACCTAGGTGATTTCAATCCATCACTCTCATCCATTTCCAACATCCACCCATCATTTCAAAGCTTTTCTCATTCATTTTTCCTTGTTTTCCTAAAATGCTACAGGAAACCTTGTTTTTGCTATAGGGGACTCCTAGTTTTGAGTAGAATTTTTTTTTTATCTTATCTTGAAAATTGTGAATTCATTTTCCAACATGTTTCATGAGGATATGAATATATATGATGGTAACATGCTCAAGAAATTTCATCACATTCTGGTGTACGGTTTGTGAGAAATCAACCTCCATCACCTACAACCATTTCTAATTTTTCTCGATATTTGTGAATCCAATGGCCGGGATTTTTTATGGGGAGGTGCATATGGCTGATAGTAATACTATTAAAAAAATTCAGGTCAATCCATTCTATTATTTGAGATCTATGCCTAAAACAAGTCTGCTATAAGGGGGTTGTCCTCAAATAATTTTTAGTAGGAATTTTTTTTTATTATCTCTCAAAAATTGTGCATCCATTTTCCGAGATGTTTCAAGGAAATATGTATATATGTGTTGGTAACATGCTAAAATAATTTCAACAATTTATGTTGCACACTTTGTGAGAAATTGACATCCATCACCTATAGTAATTTTTTTTTTTTTTCTCGAGATTCATGCATCCAATGTCCAAGATTTTTTATGGGGAAGTGCATATGGATGATATTAATATTCTAAAACAAATTTAGGTTAATCTGATCTACTGTTTGAGAGATATGACTAAATAAATTATGCTACAAAGAGGGTTTTCCTGAGCAGCCTGTACAGCCACATCAAAACTCAGCATCAAGAAGACTTGTACATAAACAAAATCATCAACTACATCACGCACATCATGAACATCTGAGCAACAAAATTTAAGTAAGGGATGTGAAGCAGCAACAAAAACAACAAAAGAAACCCTAGAATACCTCCAGATTCAAGGATACTAGCAATATGACCTCCAATAGATTATCACATGCAGCTTCAGTAGCAGCTTCAGAACCACCAAATATAGCTTCAACAGTAAATCAGTAGCTTCAATATCACCTACAAAAACAAATCAAGGGTAAGGCTCGGGTATGCAATCATCTATACCTTTCTTCAAATCTATTCTAGCTAAAGAAAAAATTAAAAGTGTGAGAAGGAATGTTTTAAATACAAAATCAGTAGTAGAGCAACCTTAGCCTTATCTAGCAGTCAACTTCACTTTCCACAAAGACACATGCACATGTGGGAGAGGAACCAGAAAAAAGTGAAGAGGACTTGAGAAATTGGGTACTAAGCAGTTGGTTGTGATGGAAGACAAGGATTTTCAAGGGGTAACTGAGGGCGAACTCAGTTAACAGAAAAATAACTCTAATTTTTTTTTGCATGCAATGAAAAAAAGAGAAAAAATTTTGAAAAAGAAAAAAATAAGACAAAAAATTTGAAAAAAAAAAGAAAGAAAAAAATTGAAAAAAAAATAATAAAATAAAATAAAAGGTGGACCCACCACCTCTTGGCATCCAAAATACAATTTCTACAGGCGAAATATGGTTGCTATAGGAAAAAACATATTTTCTACAGGAAAGACAAAGGAATTTTTTTTTAATCAAATGTGGCTTTCCTCCTCTCTTCTCTCTCTCCTCTACTCCAGCATACACCCATTCATTCATTACACCCCTCAGATAGGAAAAAATTTCATTTTTTTCTCCTAACTGTAATTTCTATAGGCAAATCTAGCAGTTATAGGATTCTTGTAGCACTACAGGAAATTCCTATAAATGCTACACGAAGCTCACTCATGAAGAAAAAATCTCTCTCAAGGATTTCTGAACTTTAAGGAGAGCATGATAATTTATGTTTTGCCTATACCTACCATTCCCAACCCCTTATTTCACTCCATGCACAAGGATTCACTCTCTCAACCCTATGTTGCACCATTAGCAGCTAGATCATCTAAAACTTGGCATGAGGTCTCTCCACTCACCTATCCAACACTCCACAACTCCCATGACTCTATTCATAGCCTCCACAAACCATCTCCTGCCATTTATAAGCAAGATGAAGCAAGAAGAAGACTACTACAGGAATTGGAAATTTTCCTATAGAAAATATGTGTGTGGCAAAACAAGGCCAAAAGATGAAGAAAATTTGATGAAGATGGATTCAAAGGACCACCAGTAGACTCTAGGAGGATGAACACACCAACAAAGGCACCTGAGGACCTCCATGCAACACTTGCAAGAAAAAATAAAAATAGAAGAGTAGAAAGAAGATCAGAAGGACGAGAAACACATGGACCAATAAACAAAGAATGAAATAGGCCAGCATACATGAAGAACCACAAGGCAAGGAGGAGGAATAGGTTTCTCATAGGATGATCAACAGTTTCAGTAGGGGGGTATGTTGGGCCTCTAAATTATACATAAATTAAGGCCCATATAACCTTTCTTAGGGACATAAAATATACATTAAATCTCTCTTTCTACACTTAATAATATTTTTTTATGCTTTAATATGTTCTTAGGAAGGTTTAAAGATAATTGCATATTTGTGCCTAATATTATTTTTTTTTGTAGAATATTGTGAGAATATTGGGCAGATTATGAAGATTTGGAGAAGGAGATAATTTAGGGACTTGCTCCCTACTACTGGAGGATGAACATTGGAGAATAATTAAACAAAATATCATGAAATAATTGAGAAATTCTATAACTCCAATGATTGAGAAAATCTAGGATTGTGTTCCCCGTCATTTATTGCAAACTCCTACTGTTGGGAACCAAATCCACTATTTGAGGGATTTTGGAGGGGAAATTTTACTATTTTCAATAGGAATGTTTTCTCATCCTTTTTTGTAAGTAACAATTCGAAATGGCCTCTAGGGGCATGTATTGTTTAGTCTTATTGTGGAGAAAACTTGTTTTCTAGCATCTCCACTTTATTTTCTTGTAGGGATGTACTTGGATTGATTCAATAATGAATATTGGTGTCATTTTAAGCTTCTAGGGATTGGTTTCTTCCATAGGACTCTGACGCCTCCTTGGGCTTGGCCATCCTAGGAGCCTCAGAGCCCTCTTTCACAATTTCTTTATGTTCCTTTCATTTCTTATTCACATGCATCTCTTATTTTTGTTTTTCATATTTCTGTATTTAGTATTGTTTATTTTCTTGTCATAGGATTGAGTTAAATGATTTAAGTGAGTTATTTTGCAGGTTTTTTACAGGTTCAAAATCATTATTCATCCTTGGAATAACTTTTTGAGGTCATCTTAATCATGAAGCTACTTGGATTTGGTTACTAGTTCACGAATATAAGATTTCTGGAAATGCCTTGTAGCGAAATAGTAGTAAATTTCCATTATTTTTCAGAAGGGTTTAATGAGATCCATTGGACTTGATTCTAGTTTTATTAGATCATAATAATGATAAATTTTATAAAAAAAATCACCCCATTTCATTTTCACTTGATTAGGTTAGGCATTTTATAGATTAACTACCTCACTAGCTCTTGAATTTCCAGATTTTAGAGTAGTAATTTTTTGTTATTTTTTAGCCCGTGTGAACATGGGTATTTTGGAGTGATTCCACTTGGAATAGAGACCTAAGACATCATACTTAATAACAATATTTTTCCCATCCAATTTTCATTTGATTTACTTAGTCATTCAGTGAGTTATTTCCAAAATAAACTTTCCTGTTGAAAAAACAGAGTTGCTTGTAGCACTCTTGTAGCATGTGTAAACTCGACTAGATTTGCTCCCAAAGGTTGGTTTTTGTCTCTTAGGCTTGAATCCTGACCCCTAGGATCTAAATACATGATTGAGGAATAATAAACATCACTTAGGACATTCATTTTCAGAAATTATACTAGATCTTTTTATTTGAATTCATGCTCTTAGGATTTCAATTACAAATTGTTGTTCTTTCCTAGGATTAATTTCTTTTCAGAGCAACACTTCCATTTCTGCAATTATTTTAGGCTTTGATTTCATGGTATTCCATCCATTACATCATATCAACAAAATAAGGACACATTTTATGCTACACATATAGTGTTGATACCTATTAAGTTTGTATGAACCCTAGGTTGATAATTAAATTTGGTAGCCTCGGTAGTTGTAGCATTATTATTGCAATATTGAGGCTCATCCACAAGGAACTAGTAAAAAAAGGGTAAAGGTTTTATTTTAATATATATATATTTTTAAAGACAAAATTATTTCTTCATAAATTATTAGGTGATAAACTTAAAAAGTGTTTGGATAAACTTCTTTGCAGAAGGGGTTCCTCTATCATACTCTTTGTAGAAGGGATTCTTCTGTTAGGCGAAATTGGAGGAGAAGTAGGCTCTCATAAGAAAAAGTGAAGGAGAAGTGGGATAAAATATACTACCAGAGACGTTTTGTAGATAAACATCCCAAACATCCTAGAAATGGATTTTAGCCACTACCAAATATGTTGCACAAAGGGAGTGTGCAAGGAAGAAGGAGATGGAGAAGGTGGGAAATAGAAAATATTTTTTGAAGGTGCAATGGGGAGAATTAGAGGAGGAGTAAAATAAGGATTTAGACTTCTGAATACTGCCTTCCAAGGTTATGGGACCTGACAAGAATACTGTGAAGAATATAGTTGAGTACAGGTTAAAAAATCAAGGCCAAAAGGTTTACTGAGATATATAATCCTAGCATTAGAGAATGAGAAGGGGCCTTAAGACCTCATGCCATAAGGGTTAGGGGGCCTAGAGGGAATGAAATGAGAGAAATTGATAAGGGAACCCCCAATAGTTGTGATAAGTCAATTAATGGCCCCATTATCACAACCCATAAGCCCTCAACCCATAAACAGTAAAATCCCTATCCCCTTAACACTAAAGCCATAATCCCTTAACCCCTACAGTCATAACTCACAACCCATTAACCCCTTGATCTCTTAAAACCTAAGCCACTAACCCCTCAACCCCTAACCCTTAACTTAGAATCCCTAAAGCCCCTAATCCCTAATCCCTTATCCTCTTAAACCTCACCCTTAGCCCTTCAGCCCTAACCCCTAAACCCATCAACCCCTAACCCTAACCCCTTAACTTGTTGACACATATATCCCATAACCTGTGAGAACTTAACCACTAAATCCCCTAGCCCCTAAGCCCTTGTTGCTTAACCCTTAACCCTTAAATCCCTTAACCACTAAGTCATTAGCCTCTAACCCCTACACCCACTATACCTCAAACCCTTAACCCATAAACCACCTATGCCCTAACCCTTTACCCTTTACACCAATATCCCTAAACCCCTTAACCCATAAAACCCCTAAGCCTTTCTCCCAAAGCATAGGTGCTCAAACACTAATATTCTTGTTCATATTAGGTTTGTGTCCATTAACCCCTCAAATGCGACCTCCAAGCACTACTAGGGTCTAGGGAAAAGAGCCACAATGTCCCCAAATCCAATCTACATTTGATGGAAAATCACCTTTCCCCCAAATATCATCCATGCATTTTATTTCAGAGGAAAACAATATGGTATTATAATGTCCACAAATTCATCTTCGTTCATAGTAGTAAGCTAAGGTTCATCTCCCTGCACGACCTTATTGAGATTCAACAAGAAAATTTCATCACCCACGCCTAGTTGAATTAAGCACCTAAACTAGGGTGGGGCCCACAGTGCTATTTTTAGGTGCATGTCAATTTTTAGTTATCCCTTAATTAAAATGGAGAATGAATTGTAATCTATTCTCAATGATAAGTTGTAATAGTTAACTGAGTGTGATAAACTTAGTTAGCTAGTGTATTTCGAGTTAGAGGTAGTTGGTGGGACATGCAGATTAATTCTAGTTGAAACAGATTTCAAAGTGCAGTGGCGCAGTAGTTAATGCATGTTTTAAATCAGTTTAACTCAGTTAATTGAGTTAAATTCAGTTGTGATAGTTGTAACTGAAGATACACTAGTGAGAGATCAAGTGAATTAAATATTAATTAATTCACATGTAGTGATCTCACATGCAACTCATGTTTTACTATTATTAGCTGCATGCATGTCAGATCCAGTGGAGACCCAATTGAGATCTAGGTGAAAGGGAAGTTGACTACCAGTTGTAGGATTATTGGGTTGTAACCATGCAACCAAACACCCATTGGAGTGCCCATCATACTTGCACAATCAAGGAAGGCAAGAATTCCTATATTTTAGGGATTTCATTCATCAGGGTTTGCACAAGAAAGGCAGGTTATTGGCTAAGTATTGGTTAGTTTTTGTATGACAGTGTAATACAATTAGCTAAGTAATGGAGGGCTCTTTTGAGAAGAGTTTTGTATCTAATTTTTTCATGATCCATGTTGTGAATATACAATAGAAGATAGTGGGGTTTTGAGCTTTAAGCTTTCCCTGGGAAATTATTTGTGTTGTGTGTGATTTGGTTCTTCTTTACTTCATGTGATTGGTGATTTTGTTTTTAATTCCACAAAATATTTGTAGAAGTGATTCAGTATTTAACTTTATTACATTGTTAGATTGGGTGAATCCAAGATATACATGCTTGTTGTATAGTTTCTACATGGTATCAGAGCACAAGAAATTGTAGAAGTGAAGCAGGAGCTGACATTAGGGGAATTTTGAGGTCTAAAATGGGCCTTCTAAGGAAATTATAAAATAATAGTGGAAATAATAAAATAATATTTGATTACATCATCAAAATTTAGAGGGAAAAAAGAAAAACTACTTTTTCAACTCATATTTTCAATTTATCTCCGAAAGTTTTTACTCAAATTTCGAGTGGGAGTACTCGTTGGATGAAAATTTTAATTCCTATTCCAAGGAGTACCCATGTTGAATACTTTCGATGGATCTTGCTACATGAAAAATGAGAAATACATAAAAAACATGATTGCAATCATGTTTTTTCATGTATTTATCATTTTTCGTGTAGTGGGGTCCATCAAAAGTATGCAACATGGGTACTCCTTGGATGAGTAATTAAATTTTGCATCCAACGAGTACTCCCACTCGAAATTTGAGTAAAAAATTTATGAGATATGTTTAAAATACGAGTTGAAAAAGTAGTTTTATATTTTATTATTTTTTAATCTTTTTTCCCTTTTACTTAAAAAATGATTAATTATCCCCCATGGTTGACATCATCATCTTGAATCCTATTAGTTCTTATAAATTTTATTTCTTTGAAAATTTTTATTAGGAGGCCCAATTTAGACCTCAAATTCCCCTAATGGTTTGTGACTGGATAGAAGTTGAATTTGCAAAAATACTTTCTTGGTGCTACAGTTGATTCAGAATCGAAATGGCTTTCAATGGCTTGAGTTTGGAGTATGCACTCGAGGGTAGCTCAAACTATATTTCTTGGAAGGACAAAATGGAGGTAGTACTCGAAGACAATGGCCTGAAGGAATTCATTAACAATGATTTTCCGAAGCCCGTTGTGACAGATGATGCAAATATTGATGCATGGCAAAAGAAAGTGGCAAAGGCGAGGAGGATCCTGTTGGAGGGAGTACGATACCAAATTGTCTCAAGCCTCCATGGGAAAGCCAAACCGTATGCAATGTGGAAGGCTTTGACGAATCTATTCCAAAGCAACAGTGACTATAGGAAATTGGCGCTCAAACATAAACTCGGGAAGATCAAGATGGAGAAGGGCGACTCCATTGCAAAATATCTAACAAATTTTGTCCAATGTCAGGATGAACTTGGGAGCATTGGTATAACTGTCGTTGATGATGATTTGGTGAGCTTGGCTCTCCTAGGGATTCCTAAGAGTTGGCATAGTTATCAAGACTCTGTCAATGGAAGGGAAAAATTTCCATGTTGGGAACGATTGTGGTCAGATTTGGTGCAAGAGGTGTTCAGAAGGAACACCAAAGATGGATCTTCATCTAAGAATGAAGATGAAGAATATTGTGCTTTGGCTGCCAAGGCAAAGAATGGGAAGGGGAAGAAATTCCATTCCAAATCTGAGTCCAAGAATGGCAAGAAGCAGGACATGTCCAGGGTGAAGTGTTTTCACTATCACGAGCATGGGCATTTTTTTACTAACTGTCCGCAAAAGAAGAATAACAATAAGGTCGGAATATGTGCAACTGGTGAGGCTTTGGCCTCACAATTTCAGCTTGAATTCTTATTGATCACATGCATGGTTTATATTGCATTGGGATCTATGTGGTATTTGGATAGTGGTGCTTCCTTTCACATGACGGGAGACAAGGAACTTTTTAGTGACTTGGAGGAGAAATATCTCCAGATGCATATTGAAATGGGTGACGACGGGCAATACAGTGCTACCAATATTGGTACCATTACCTTCCAGAGGTATTCAGGCAAACCCTTTCAATTAAAATATGTAGTGCATGTACCAAATTTGAAGAAAAAATTAGTCTCAATCAGAATGTTTCCAAGGATATAGGTTATGATGTTCTTTTTAGTGAAGGAAAATATTTCATGCAACATAAGACAACATGACAAGACAAGAGGATATGGATTCGAGTTAAGAATCTCTATAAGCTGGAGGTATATGGTTGCACAACAATTATGAGCAAGGCAGATCAAGTGGTGAGCTAGGATGAGGGTGAATTATGGCACAGGAGATTGGGTCATCTTCACCATGGAGCCTTGAAAGTCATGCAACAGATTTCTACTGGTCTTCCCAGGGGTACGCTTGCGCTCTCAGACACATGCAATGGATGTAATATGGGAAAATATGTAAAGGCCACCTTTCATGAGAAGGAGAACCAAGCTTCGGGGATCCTTGAGAGAGTTCACACAGACGTGTGTGGACCATTCTATGTTACTTCGATAACAAAACATAAGTACTATGTAATATTTGTTGATGAATTTTCTCGTAAGTGTTGGATATTCTTCATGCAGAAGAAAGATCAGACATTCTATTTTGTTATGTTTAAGGAACTGGTGGAGAAAGAGTTGGGGAAGCAAGTGAAGGCTCTTAGGAGCGATAATGGTGGAGAGTACATCTCTATCGAATTCAATAACTTCTGCAGAAAATAAGGAATTCGAAGAGAACTAATAGCACCTCATAACCCACAACAGAATGGGGTCACTGAAGGAAATAACAGAACGATCATGGGTGAAGCAAGACCGATGTTGCATAATCAAGGCCTACCGATGCATATGTGGGCAGAAGCATGCAACACTACGATATTTGTGAAAAACTGTTGTCCTCTTAGGATATTTTGCATGAGTACACCTGAAGAGGTTTTCACTAGTAAGAAACCTGATGTTTCACACTTTAAGATTTTTTGCTAATCTGTTGATGTGCATGTGACCAAGGACATCAAGAAGAAGCTGGAACTGATAGCTGAGATTAGGATTTTTGTGGGGTACACTAAAACACCCCATAATTATCGTGTGTATTTTCCAAACAGTAGAATGAATGTTGTGCAACGGGATATAAAATTTGACGAGGAGAAAGCCATGTCGTTGTCCCTTGAGAGGGAATTGGACTTGCATGCAGAGGAGGAATTTTTGGTTCCCAGCGATGAGCCTCAAGATGTGGATCAGCCACATGTGAAGGATCATGGAGTGGAGGAAAACATTCATGCAGAGCCATCAATTAGAAATGGAAGAAGGCGCACCATGGAAGCTAATAGATTGAGACTTGATGCTACAGAGAATGTAGGAGCCCTTACTTCACAGCGCAGATAGAGACAGTCTCCTGACCGATTTACTAGATACATGGCTCTTATGAGAAAATTTATTGTGACTAAACCATCCTCCTTTGAGGAAGAAGTGCAACAACCAACTTGGGTTGATGCAATGGTGGAGGATTATGACTCGATTGTCAAGAATAGTTCATGGAAAATTATCCCATGACTGATCGACAAATCAGTGGTTGGATCGAGATGGATCTACAAGGTAAAGAAAGTTGTTAATGGGAGTGTGGAGAAATACAAGGCCAAATTTGTGGCCCGGGGATTATCACAAATCAAGGGGATATATTATGATGAGACTTTTACACCTGTTAAAAGGTACTCTTCCATAAGATCCATCCTTGCACTCTCAGTGCATATGGGTTGGCACATTCATCAGATGGATGTGAAAACTGCGTTTCTCAATGGGATCACTGAGAAAGAGGTGTACATAGAGCAGCCTAAAGGTTTCAAGATCTTCAATAGTTACTTGCATGTGTGCCGACTCAAGAGAGAATTGTGTGGGATGAAGCAAGGACCACGTGCTTGGTACACTCAGATATAAATCTATTTCACCGAACTGGGCTTCACCAAAAGTGAAGCAAATGCAAACTTGTACCAGATTGTGGTTGAGGGTAAGCTGTTGATTATTTTTATTTATGTTGATGATCTAATTTTGACTGGTGATGAGCAGCTGATACACTCATGCAAGGAGGATTTTTCAAGGGAGTTCAAAATGAAGGACATGGGACTCCTTCATTATTTCCTTGGATTGGAAATATGGTAGCGGGATGGTGAAATTTTTGTGTCTCAAGGCAAGTATGCAAAGGAGATACTGGGTAAGTTTAACATGGAGAGCTGCAAACCCATGGATACTCCTCTTCTAGGAAATTGGAGGAAAGAGGACTCTACTTCTGGAGAGGTAGTGGATGCTACTATCTACAGGAAGTTAGTTGGTTCACTGATGTATCTAGTGAACACTAGACCAGATGTTTACTATGCAATTAACCAGCTGAGTCAAGCTACGGTTAAGCCTACCAAGCTCTTTTGGAAGGCAGGGAACCATGCCTTAAGCTACTTGAGGGGCACATCAGAGTCTGGTCTATGCTAGAGATGGACAGAGGGAGTGAAGCTTCAAGGCTTCACATATGCAGATTGGGTAGGAAGTCCATCAGACAGAAAGAGCACATATGGAGGGATCTTTAGCATTGGATCAATAACAGTTTCTTGGTACAGTAGGAAGCAGCAATCTGTGGCACTCAGTTTAGCGGAAGCAAAATACCTGGTAGCAAGTCAAGCTACATGTGAGTCTATCTGGATGAGAAAGATCTTGGTTGGTTTTTTTGGTTCTTATATGGATCCGACAGTGATACATTGTGATAATCATAGTTTCATTAAACTCTCGATTAATCTTTTGTTTCATGATAGGTCCAAGCACATAGATATCTGATACCATCATCTCAAAGATTGTGTGCAAAGGAAGATAATGTTGCTTCAGTATATTCCCACTAAAATATTAGGATGCAGATATTCTGACGAAGGTACTCACCAAGAGAAAATTTGAATACCGTAAAGATAGGATGAAGGATAATCCCTTTCTTGTTGAGAGCGAGTGTTGAGATTCAACAAGAAAATTTTAGCACCCATGCCTAGTTGCATTAAGAACCTAAACTAGGGTGGGGCCCACAGTGCTATTTTTAGGTGAATGTCTATTTTTAGTTATCCCTTAATTAGAATGGGCAATAAAATATAATATATTCTCAATGATAACTTATAATAGTTAACTGAGTGTGATAAACTCAGTTAGCTAGTGGATTTTGAGTTAGAGGTAGTTGGTGGGACTTGCAGAGTAATTATAGTTATAATAGAGTTCGAAGTGCAGTAGTGCATTAGTTAATGCATATTGTAAATCTATTTAACTCAGTTAAGTGATTTAAAGTCAGTTGTGATAGTTGCAACTGAATATACACTAGTGAGAGATCAAGTGAATTAAATATTAATTAATTCACATGCAACTATATTTTACTATTATTAGCTGCATGCATGTCAGATCCAGTGGAGTCTGAGTTGAGATCTAGGTTAAAGGGAAGTTGACTATCAGTTGTAGGATTATTGGGTTACACCGATGCAACCAAACACCCATTGGAGTGTGTTGAAGAGGTAAATCCTCTCTGCGGACAGAGGCGATCCCTACTAGCCTAGAACGGGTCTAGCAACAATCATCAAATGCTACAGCGCAAGTTCCTAATTGCAAATAAACAGACCAACAATGGAGGCCTACCTTGAGTCCAGTGCTATGATCCGTAGAAGAGACAGCGTTCCCATTCCTCAGCCTCGGCAAATCACAATCCCCACGATCTCCGTGAATGGACACCTGCACATGCAAGAAACAACACGAATACAAGCATAAAATCCAGAATACGCAACTATATATCAGTCAGAAAGGATATAACTCATCATTATCATAAGTGAAAAATAGAGTGGAACCATAACCAGTAGTCATTCATTAATAATCAATCGAAAGAGAGTACAACCAATGTTCTGACGCTGAGGTCTCCTTCGGAGGGGCTCCAGTCATACACGTCTCACAAAGCCTGCCAGGGATGGGACAAGCCTCTCTTAGAGTCTCTCGACAATAGTCTCCTTGCTCGAGTTTGGCCTTAAGGGAAAAATGAGGGATCTTGCAGCATGAAGGCTCTTGGGAATTTGAGAACTTGGAGATTCAAGGCTTAAGCACTTCAAGACTAGCTTGCAATGGCAATGAGATAGCTTTTATAGATGGAGGAAGGGGAGTTGGGATCCCTATAATTGTGGGATTGGCCCTATCTTCAAGGAAGCTTCCATGAGAGGTGGCAAACCACTTCCCTTTCATGGAACTCCCGGAGCCAAACCTCCCAACTCAAGATAGATAGCAGTTTCTGAGTTTGTTAAAATGAAACTTCTGCCATTCTTATTTAAAAAACATTCCTTAAATTGGCTGGCGCGACTGTGAATCTGGGACAGAGCGCCAATTGGCGCAACCTCTTTGTAGGATTTTCTTCATTGGCGCGAGTGCCGAACTGGATACCCGCGCCAATGCAAAAAGGGATGTTTTTATGGTTTTTTGCAAGGAGATGTCTTCAGGGAAATTGAAGCTCATGTTTAGAGGAATGCAATGATAATGGTTTCAAGGCATGACATTGCTCACAGGTAACCAAATGGGCCCTCCAATGTGTGGGACGGGGAAAGGTAGGGACGGTGACAAATTACTATGTAACAGATGCCCCCTAAGGCATGAGGCCCGAGAGAGAGAGAGGGGGGTGAAATGCTTTACGAGAACGTGTCCAACTGAAACTCCGCCGTCGAAAAACCTGCGTGGATAAATACAACTGATATCTCAAGTACATGATGTATATGCGGTATGGGCGCAACCATCCGAAACAGAGTATACTATAATCCAGATCCAAGGTATGGACGCAGCCATTCAGTGAGGATCAAAAAATAGACTCAGGTATGGTCACGGCCATCCAGTGAATAAGTCATGTAAATAATAATCCACAAAATCGCAGCCTAGATTACAACAGACACAATCCAGGGTCTTGCGCTCCATCTCGACCCGAACAAAGTACAAGTTCAAGCATGCGAATATGTGAGCTGAAGTCGAACATGCAAGAACATCACTTGATTACCGGCCAATGATGAGAGCTTTTAACAGACGCGAGAGGAACCACCAATAATGATGATGGCCCTCAAGGTACTATAGGTACAATCTACGGCATGTGAATAAATGATCTGGCTTCGAACACTCGTAGAATCACTCAATCGGAGGTCAATTATGAAAACCTCATGTCGAATGCGAAGAACCTTCCATTGAGGCATGCAGGCTCCAAGGTACCATAAGGGAGTCTCTAGATCAGCTTCCTGGATAATGAGCTGAAGTGGACAGGAAGTGACCTTGATCAAAGGTGGGCCATAATGTTTCCCACGTCATCGACACGAGACAGAGGAACATGATGTTTTTGTTGTGAATCAAGACCATATGAGAATTAGAGGAAGGTTGATATTTGCAGAGGTCAACTTCTCTTGAACATATAACGACACAAATAGTGGCTTTGGTAGTATTTGACATCAACGGATCAGAGGTCATGGTGACGAGACAATGAGCAGAGGAGAGGTCAAAAAGGATTATCCAAACCCATGGAGGCAAGTGAAAAACGAGATGAGATGTCCCCAACCCGACACGAATGCAGACAAGTGCCATGTTCAAGAGTGACATACTGCCAACACGACAATGATGATGGTTCCATTTTCCCCCACCATTTCTGGCGAGTACCCCAATTATTTTTGATAACAAGCTTGAAGGGGATAGCATATGCTTGTAATATAAGTCCGCCCATCGGGCGAATCCACCCTAGTACATTTAACGAGCCCTAGGAAGGAGGAACTCGGAGAACGTCATTTCGACTGAATCCGATGTCATCAGTGTTTAACGAGTCTGACAAAGGAAGAACTCGACGTATTTTCATGTTTAGAGAGTTTGAAAAGATAGCAGAAAAGTAAACTCCAAAGGTCCCTTTTCGTCAATAGTTCCCCAGATCCGAAGAGGTAGAAAACAATATCCGGGAAAACCTCCTAGTCGCGATAGGCTAGGGTATTCCTTTTTCGTAAATAATCCATCCCAGCTCAAAAAATGGGTAAACGTATACTGGGTAGATGTCGATTCATGTCCACTTTAACGAGATCGAAATGACAAGGGCCTCAACAATATTTTCATGTTTAGAGAGTCAGAAAAGAGCTGAAAGATGACTCCTCCTGGAGGAACGAGTGGTATAAAGGGTAGCAATTGGTTCCGGTAATGGTGGAACTCCTCAAAACAAGAAAAAATTCAAGGGGCTGGCTAACAAGACCACTCATCACAGCGGTTCCTCAGGAACGGGTAAAACAACCAAGTGAAGGCATATGATCGGCCAAGTAGATAGTGATGATGGAGTGAGAAAACCAAGGCTCATCTAGCAAAAACAGGCTGATAAAATGGCAATCACAAGGGGTAAAATGAGGATGGTTTCATTTTTACACAAGCTTGAAATCAGGAAACTCTGCTTGAAGTTGGTTTCATTTTTACAAAAGCTTGAAACAAAGATAAACTATGCTTGAAACCGGTTTCATTTTTACACAAGCTTAAAATGGAAACATACTATGCTTGAAAATGTAAGCATGCCCCCAGCATGGTGACTCGATTCGAGGTACATGCCCCCCAAGCTTCAGTCCATATGAAAGGCAGATGGAATGAAGGTTCAAATTACGAGATCAAGAGACAGACTTGACTGGGATTTTACGAGATCTTATCAAGGACTCAAATTGAACAGGAACATGTTTCATTGTTTTAACGAGGTTGACACATTAAAAGAACTATCCTCAGGACACCTTCTTTCATGGTTTAGGGAGCTTGACACAAGACAAGGAACTCTGCTCCGACAACCTTGTTTCATTTCTTAAGGAGCTTGACACAAGACAAGGAACCATGCTCCGACAACCTTGTTTCATTTGTTAAGGAGCTTGACACAGGAAAAGAACCATGCTCCGTCTGACTTCATGATAATGAACAAGAAGTCATCGCTTCCAATGTTTCCACTCCTGATGGAAGGAAAACATCCTGGAAGTCAGGACCCAATGCCCCCAACACCTGATGCACCACGGCACCATCACTGAGCACAGGCACAGGGTAGGTAGCCACATAGTTGACCTGCAGTGGGGCAGATACAACAAGTGGATAAAAACCATGAGGGGATGATGGCGGGCCAGCTGCCACTTCAGGACCAAAGAACGAAAGCTGATCAATGGTCACGATCTGTCCTTCATGTGGAAAACAGACCACACGAAAAAGGGATGAGACAAGTGCTCCCATGGCATAGGTGTAATCGCGCCCCAAAAGCAGATTGAAATCCAAGGGGCCTGGAACAACCATCATGTCCATATGGATGGTTTTACCTCCCAAAGTAACAGTTAACCTTGGAAGGACCCCTAACGGTTGACTTGTTCTTCTGTTAAATGCCAACAGATTCTGTGTAACAGGTGCAAGCAGCAGCGAACCAAACGCTTGCCAAGTAGTTGAGGATAGAATACTAACAGATGCACCTTCATCTATAATGGTGCTGGGTACGACCAGACCAAAAGCCTATACTGTGATCTCGAAAGGCACATAAGACGGAAGGCAGTATCCTGCAAATCGATTCCAATCAAAGGAAGCAACCAAACTACTTGGAGGGGCTACCATCGAACTGAGATGGTCTTCCCATGGTGTTACGGAAGAAGAAGGAGCATCCTCCATGACCTCCATCTCGAAGGTGGGAGGGGTATCCTCTGGGACCTCCATCACGGGAGGCGGAGGAGCAACTTCTTGAGATACGAGGACAGAAGAATCTTTCTCCAAATCCGAGGAATCTGAAGAAACAAGAAGAACCTAAGGGATGTGAGATCCACTCCCGACGGAAAATACCTGGTGCACCATAGAAGGGGCCAGCTCAACCGACCCCACGACCAATGGTTGGTCAGGGATGGATTCTTGAATCTGAATTTCTGAGGGAGCGGGATCGACCAAGGATGAATCTTGACCAATCATAGGATCAGCCGGTGGAGGACTCAAAGAAATCTGTTTATAACCAATTGGAAGGCATGGTGTAGAAACAGTTGAGTTGTCCAAAACTCGCTTGGCTTCATCCATATATGGACAAAGGTGAATGGCATGGTGCCCTTCGCACAACTTACAGGGATTGGTGAGCTTACCCTGCTTCTTAGGAGCTTTACTAGCAGCAGTTGAAGACGTGCCCCCAACCTGGCTCCCGGAATTCAAAGGCAACGGCGGAGAGCCGTTGGACCATGCTTCAAGCACCTTGGGAATGCCAGGGCAATCTCGAAGAAGATGATCTCCTGTGCACAACATGCAAGGGAACTTGACTTTCCGTGGAGGGTTGGGAGGTTTATTAAGAGGAGATTTCTCAGAAGCAGTAGCTACAATTTTAGCCTCTCGCTTATCAGACTTCTTCTTCTTTGTCTTCTTCTTCTTCTTATTAGCCACTTGGTTACTCAAATCCAGACTTTCACCAGGCGAAGTAGAAGATGAAGACACAGAAACAAGCGAAGAAGGGGAGAGGTCCACCTTGGAATCAACATGATGTTGTTCAAATGGAGGAACTGATTGAACAGTAGCCGAGACATTCGGGACCACAGAGGTTGAGAACAACCAAACAAGAAACCCAACAGTTAACCCGGGAAGGGACAACATTGCCATATAAGGAGCACCAACATTCCCAAAAGGAGGAAAAGGACCAGGATTCCCATCAGAGGGGATTCCTTGGTTGGTGAACTCCGGAAAAGTTTCCATCAGAAACAATCTTCAGAACAACACCCTAAGGAAACTAACTTTAACCAGGAATATTTCGTGGGCAGTTAATTTTTAAAACATCGAAACAAAACTCTGTTGTTTCATCTTTTAAGAGTCGAGAAACAAGAAAAAGGTGACTCTATCGCTTTCAGATTGGAAACAAGCGTGCAAGGACAAGCGCTTGATGACCTTTTCAAATTTAACGAGTCAGAAAAAATCAAATGACTACTCAGGAATACTAGGCAAAAGGGTGTACCAAATAACCGTGAACTGCAATATACACCTTGGTTTCAAAAATGAAAAAGAAATCGACCAAGGACTTTCCGTACGTGCAGGCAATATCCTCGAATGCTGTGTCTGGTGTATCACGGGTATAGGGCGGCAGACTCGGCTTCCTATGGATAAAGGATTGAAACCTAGAGGGGTCTCCCTCTATATACGCGACGGTACAGGGAGCACAAGTCTGTACTAGCGCTGTCTAAAGCCAAAAGGAAAACGACAGCTACTAGGTTTAAAGACGCCGGAGCACGTCTCTAGCCTAGACCTCTAAATGTGTTTTGTTAGATTTCAATTCTTCCTTAGTGTAAATTGAGTATATTTTAAAGTTGATCTTCAATTACGTTTCAATTTTCAGGCCCTAATGAATGTGTCATTTCAAAAATCTCCTAAATGCAAAATTACATGCCACAGTACATCATTTTGTTCGATGAAAACTAGCTACAGAAGAGTTGAGAGTTTTTACACAAACAAAATGATCAAAAGACAATCAATGATATCTCTAATGAAGCTAATGAAATAAAAACTTTTCATTCAAATCACTAAATACTAGTAAAATCGAAAAGATTTCAATTTGCACTAATCAACAAAAGCAAAAGAGATTTTTTGTATTTTCAATGTTTGATAGCTAGATGCACTAAACAAACTGAAAACAAAAGAGAAGAAATTTGAGAAACGATATTAAGAGAGCAAAAAAAAACAAATTTCACTCAATGGCACAAGCAATCAGATCTCAAATCGACCAAAGTCTCTCAAAACCAAGAAAAGTCTCAAAGGCTCCAATGGACAGTGTGATCTAGGTCCAAAGCAAGACCAAACAAAGTTCGAATGAAGAGAAGAGAAATCACCCAAAAATTGCAACGAAATGGTGAACAACCACTAATAGAATGCGGAGGAGCAATTAGAGAATTGACAGGACTAACAAAACACCAAAACTCCTAAGGAGGGCTCTACACACAAAGCCACTAGATGCCCTAGGGCTTAAAACGTGAAATCGATGGAGAAAAGCAAACAACCAAAGGACGAAGGAAAATTCCCAGTCAAACAGGACTCCAACACACTCAGGTAGCTGAAAAACCAAAAAGAAATACACTGATTAGACCCGAAGAGCTCAGAACTGAGCAAACCCTAATGCCTCACAGGAGTGGCGCGACTGTGAGGTTGTAACTGGCGCCAGAAAGCAATTGGCACGGGCAATACAAAAGAAACATGCGCCAATTGGCGCAACTATCGAGCTAAAAAGCGCGCCAGCCGAGTTCCTCAGCCAAAAATAAAAAATAACTACTCCAGAAGCAGATCAATGATATCCAAGCAAACCAAGAAGGAAAAACAGCAAAAGAACCCAGCCTAGAAGGCCAACCAAGCAAGGAAAACCACAAAAAAATCAAAACGAGACAATCAAAACTAGACATTCCCCAGTATGGTCGCCAAATTGTTGAAGAGGTAAATCCCCTCTGTGGACAGAGGCGATCCCTACTAGCCCAGAACGAGTCTAGCAACAATCATCAAATGCTACAGCGCAAGTTCCTAATTGTTAATAAACAGACCAACGATGGAGGCCTACCTGGAGTCCAGTGCTATGATCCGTAGAAGAGACAGCGTTCCCATTCCTCAGCCTCGGCAGATCACGATCCCCACGATCTCCATGAATGGACACCTACACATGTAAGAAACAACACGAATACAAGCATAAAATCCAAAATACGCAACTATATATCAGTCAGAAAGGATATAACTCATCATTATCATAAGTGAAAAACAGAGTGGAACCATAACCAGTAGTCATTCATTAATAAGCAATCGAAAGAGAGTACAACCAATGTTTTGACGCTGAGGTCTCCTTCAGAGGGGTCTCTAGTTGTACACGTCTCGCAAAGCCTGCCAGGGATGGGACAAGCCTCTCTTAGAGTCTCTCGACGATAGTCTCCTTGCTCGAGTTTGGCCGTAAGGGAAAAATGAGGGCTCTTGCAGCATGAAGGCTCTTGGGAATTTGAGAACTTGGAGATTCAAGGCTTAGGCACTTCAAGACTAGCTTGCAATGGGAATGAGCGAGCTTTTATAGATGGAGGAAGGGGAGTTGGGATCCCTATAATTGTGGGATTGGCCCTATCTTCATGGAAGCTTCCATGAGAGGTGGCAAACCACTTCCATTTCATGGAACTCCCGGAGCCAAACCTCCCAACTCAATATAGATAGCAGTTTCTGAGTCTGTTAAAATGAAACTTCCACCATTCTTATTTAAAAAACACTCCTTAAATTGGCTGGCGCGACTGCGACTCTGGGACAGAGCGCCAGTTGGCGCGGCCTCTTTGTAGGATTTTCTTCATTGGTGCGAGTGCCGAACTGGATACCCGTGCCAATGCAAAAAGGGATGTTTTATGGTTTTTTTCAAGGAGATGTCTTCAGGGCAATTAAAGCTCATGTTTAGAGGAATGCAATGATAATGGTTTCAAGGCATGACATTGCTCATAGGTGACCAAATGGGCCCTCCAATGTGCAGGATGGGGAAAGGTAGGGACGGTGACAAATTACTATGTAACAGAGTGCCCATGATACTTGCACAGTCAAGGAAAGAAATAATTCCTATCTTTTAGGGATTGCATTCATCAAATATTGTGCAAGCAAGGCAGGCTATCTGGAGGTAGTAAATTGGCTAAGTATTGGTCAATTTTTGTATGATAGTGTGAGACAATTAGCTGAGTACTGGAGGGATTTTGTGAGAAGAGTTTTGTATGTAATTGTTTCATGATCCATGCTATGAATATACAATAGAATATAGTGGGGTTTTGAGCTATAATATTTCCCCAGGAAATTATCTGTGTTGTGTGTGATTTGATTCTTCTTTACTTCATGTGATTAGTGATTGTGTTTTTAATTCCACAAAATATTTGTAGAAGCGATTCAGTATTTAACTTTAGTACATTGTTAGATCGGGTGAATCCAATATATACATGCTTGTTGCATAGTTTCTATAGACCCAACGTAATTCATGTCCCCTCAAAATAAAAAATAGGATATAAGGATATCTCTCTATCTATCATCATCCTTTAAAACTGGTCCATTCTCATACCAAATTTAATGGTAACAAACCCATATAAGTCTACAATATTTCTGAAAGGTTTTATCCACAACATGCTCAAAAAAACATTCGAATTCCCTTATTTTTCTGCAAGTATATTTGAGCCTAACATAAGAAGTCCTCAACTACATGAATGGTGCAATCTCCAAGCTATCCATATCTAGGTTCGTCCCCTTTTGACTCTCTGTTTTGTTCCTTCAATACAAAGCTGACAAAGTTCATCTTGTAATTGGATCTCCATTTTGCATATGGTGAGAATACTACCTAGTTCTTTAGGAATGGCTTGCTTATAAAGAAAATTACACTAATACTCTCAACATATGTGGAGCTACAAGATAAGTTAAGAGGAGAAAATATATGTCAAAATCAAGCTTATTGTCAAAAATATGTGAAACATATATACAAAAATAAATAGTGTAATATAATTCATACATTGTTGGATGGTTTTTTATTAACTCCACCATAATATTTTCCCATCTCCATGGTATCTTCTCATTCGATTAATTCTTCAACAACTACTTTCAATTTTCC
This sequence comes from Pinus albicaulis, assembly GCA_034641835.2. NCBI lineage: Eukaryota > Viridiplantae > Streptophyta > Pinopsida > Pinales > Pinaceae > Pinus > Pinus albicaulis. The sequence goes on from CM076578.1 coordinate 631,477,596, forward strand.
AAGTTCCTTGTATTTTTCTTTCAATTTCTCTTAGTAAATTCAAAGTCCAGTATGTGTTACCAAGCCATTAGATGAGTAAATTCAAACCTTTTCAAAAATATCCCCTTGAAAATGAGAAAATATAGAAGCTTGACTAAGTCATCACTTTCTGCTGAAGGACATTAAGCAATCGTCACTCCTTGTCAGTGCACAGGGAGTGATGAACTTGCTAATCTTTGTCTCCAAGTTCAGAAAAATGGTGCTTCATCAAGGTGTCTCTAAGGTAGACTCTTACAATGAAAAATAAGATTATAAAATTAAGATTGACTTGACAGAGCCATTATGTGACTAGATGGAATGAGTCAACTCAGACTAGACTAGTTGTTGACATGTCTTTTGTGAAGTCATTAGACAAATTCAATTTGTTTTGTCACCAAGCTGAGTCAAAATCAACTAATTCTGAGTGAACTGGCAGAGTTTGACCACACTGCTCTATAGCAGGAAAATTAATCTTCCATTTATGAGATGAAAATGTCACCATTCCAATTATCTTTATGTTCTTCAAAATATAAATTCAACATGAAGTTTGCAATATGGCCATCCTCACAGGAAGGGCCAAAAATATCTAATGAAAATTATCCTAGAGGCCTTAAACACTCATTTGCATCTATTGGCCTTCCTTCCTTTAGGAAACTCTTGCAAATTCTAGGTTTGGTTATGTTCCATTGTCCTTTTTCCTTCATCCATGACTTTCTTCCAATAAGAAGATTCATCTCCACTAAGGGCCTCTCTAACATTTTCTGGCTCATCACCCATGGAAAGTAAAGAAAAAACACAAAAATTAGATGCCTCGTAGCCATATCACTTACGCCCCATTCACTTACAAAGGTTCCTCAAACTCTGTCCCCATTTTGGTTGATCATGCTCAACTTTCACATTTTGAATTGTCATTGATGATTGATTTTCCTCTCGATGGAATGCAAAATGTAGATGAATTTAATCTTTTTCTTCCAGAATTTCCACATTCGACATCTATTGTAGCTATTCATTTATGATCATCTATAATCACCACAAGATGTACTTTTTTTTGTAATGGATTCTTGATGTTGATCTCCATTAGATTTCTCCTCCTCTAAAACCATATCCTAGTTGAAAGCATGGTTGTAGGTATGTTGATGTTTAGACCAAAACCACAACTTGTAGCCCTTGATCTGCTAGGGGTTACCTTGCTATTAATGGTGGTGGATTCATACTCCTTCTGAATAGCCAATAAAGGGTCAAGGAAATTCGCCAATATGTTTTCAATTTTTATCTTATCCACCTTAGCCACATGCATGCATGTTTCACACTTCATAAACCTAAGATGTGTAAGAGATTGATTTTTTCCACTTCGACTTCCTCTAGTGTCATGTCACCCAAAATTTAACTTGTTGACATATTAATCAAATAATTAGTTGCAATAACTGCATCAACTCAAAATCCTTGGCTTAAGATAGGTTTTCAAGTTTTGTCTTATCCAATTTAGCTAGATGCATGCATGTTTCACACTTCTTAAACCTAAGATGTGCAAGAGAGGGCTTATTTCCACTCTGACTTCCTCTAATGTCATGTCACCCAAAATTGAACTTGGTGACATATTAATCAAATAATTAGTTGTAGCAAAGACTTCAGCTCAAAATCCCTTGCATAAGCTAACATTATCTCTCATGCTTCATGCATTTTTTATCAAGGTCTGATTTGGTCTCTTAGCATGGCCATCTTTCTTGAGACCATGTAATTAGTTGTAGCATCTGCTTTAGCTCAAAATCATTTAATTAAGCTAGCATTCTCTCTCATGTTTCATGCATTTTATATCAAGGTTTGATTTGGTCTCTTAGCATGGCCATCTTGCTCGAGACCATGCAGATTTGTCTTCTAGCGTGCGATTCCCCAAGATTTTCAAAATGCCTCAATTTATTGGGAGCAATACTCACCACCATTTTCAAGTTTTAATCTTCTTCCACACCTGTAGCAGAGATTTTAATTGTAACTGTTGACTTTCAAAGGGATCCTGCATCCTATAATATATGGTATGACTAGGATATAAAACATGTTCTCATAGTTGACAGTTTTTCATTGATTATGTCGTGAAAAAATATTATGTTTTACAAGCTTGAAAGGATAATCTAATACAGTTTTATTATATGCACGTTTTTTATGCAAGAAATGAAGTGCTGCAATTACACTTGAATAGTCATGTGATGGATTCATTATTTGACTATTATCAAACCTCCATCTACTATTGTAACACACATTGGGGATGTTGGCATTGGTGTAGGTGTTGTTTCACCCTGATGCAAGTGTTAGATCTTGGTGCTAGTGCTAATCATGTAATTTATACAGAAAATATTCTTGTGTTGGTGTAGAGGGTGTAGAACTTTCCTCCCATAATTTTTTGAAGTTGTGCACATATCAATTGTAACTATCCTCAAGATTCCACGTTGATTTTTTTTGTTTTTTGTTTTTTGTTTTTTTATAAGCTTGGTAGGACTACACCTTCATCATGTCCAATATATCCCAATTTTCTATTTAACAATACTCTTCTTTACTCGGTTCCTCTAATATTTTACACCTATTTTGTATTATAAGTTTCCAAAATTTTCCACCTCTACCAACGTGCTGATGCACTCTGTCTCTACTTTAGTATTTGGTTTTAACTTCTCACCATAACAAGGTTCATTGAATAGGGTTTTATTAAACCCATCCATGGTATGGTATATCCACTACCCTTCATTCCTTTACACTTCAAGTTGGAAGTGCTACTTCTTCATTAGTGTCCAACTATCATTACACATTGATGAATTTATTTTGGTGGAAAGTATTCCCATCACATATATTTCTATATATCTATATAACCCAGTGGTCCATGGCACAATTAAAAATACCTAAAATGTTCCCTACTGAAATCAACATAAGTCACACTTACACTAGTACATATGGTCAATTTTTTAACACTTTAGTTCCAATAGTTTTGACATATTGTCAAAAAGTTCCCTAAATTTTATCAATTTTTTTAATCCAGCCAAAAAATGTCGCTCTAGTCACGTTTAGGGAGTATCATCGGAATAGCTATTTTTAAGGGTATCAATGGAATAACGGAGTTTCGTGAGCATCATTAGAATAGCGAAGTTTATTTCAGAATCGTCGGAATAGCGATGTTTTGATTTGTTGTCGGAAGTGCAACGTTTTGGGATGCTGTCAGAAATGTGATGTTTATGAATTAAGCATCGAAATAGCAACGTTTTAGGATGTCGTCAGAAGTGTGACATTTTTGGATGACGTCAGAAGAGAAACATGTATGAATGCATCGTCAGAATAGCGACGTTTTCGTGTGATGGCGCCCAAGTAAACACATTCACATTCGGTGGGGTCAGGTTGTACCGTGTGAGGGTGCCCAAGGAAACGCGTCGTTCGAGCAGGTCAAATCAGGTCGAGTCGTGTCGAGTCATGTGAGGGGGCCCAAGGAACGCGTCCGAATCGGGTCGTGTGAGGGTGCCCAAGGAAACACGTTCGGGTCGGGTCAGGTCGGGTCTTGTCGTACTGTGAGGGCACCCAAGGAAACATGTTCAGTTAGGTCGGGTCATGTGAGGGAACCCAAGGAATGTGTTCAATTTGGGTCATGTTGCGTCGTGTGAGGGCACCCAAGGAAACGCGTTTGGGTGAGTCGGGTTAGGTTCGGTTGGGGCGTGCCCTGTGAGGGCGCCCAAGGAATCGTGTTCGGGTGGGTGGGTTCAGGTCAGGTCAAGTCGTGTGAGAGTGGCTGTATAAAAAATACTAGGTTGTGACCTGTCGTGTTGTTTGTGCATGTTTGTGTGATCCATTCTCTGTTTTCTCCCTCGTGCACCCTTCGTTTGGGTGGGTCAGGTCGTGCCGTGTGAGGGCACCACAGGAAACACGTTCAAGTTAGATCGTGTGAGGGAGTTTGTATAAAAAATGCTAAGTTGTGACTGCCCATGTGCCTTGTGCATGTTCGTGCGACTCATTTTCCATTTTATCCCTCGTGCCTTCGACGTTCGAGCGGGTTAGGTCGGGTCAGATCGTGTGATGGTGCCCAAGGAAACACGTTCAGGTCGGGTCGGGTTAGGTCATGTCGTACTATGAGGGCGGTCAAGGAAATGTTGTGGGGAGGGTCGGGTCGAGTCGGGTCGTGTGAGGGTGCCCAAGGAACGTGTCAGGGTCGGGTCATGTGAGGGTGCACAAGGAAACACGTTCGGGTGGGTCTGGTTCGGTTCGGTCCGGTCGTGCCTTGTGAGGCCACCCAAGGAAACGATTTCGGGCGGGTCAGGTCATGTCATGTCATGTGAGGGTGCCCAAGAAAAAGCATTCGGGCGGGTCAGGTCGGGTCGGGTCTGGTTGGGTCGTGTGAGGGCATCCAACGAAACATGTTCATGTAGGTCTGGTCGAGTTGAGTCATGTCGTGTGAGGGTGCCCATGAAAACATGTTCGGGCGTGTCTGGTCAGGTCGTGTGAGGGCACCCAATGAAACGCGTTTGTGCGGGTCGGGTCGGGTCATGTGAGGGCACATAAGGAAACGTGTTTGGGCGGGTCAGGTCGAGCTTTGTCGTGTGAGGGTGCCCAGGAAAATGTGTTTGGGTGGGTCAAGTCGGGTCGGGTCGTGTGAGGGCGCCTAGGGAAACACATTCGAGCGGCTCGGGTCAGGTCATTCATGTGAGGGCGCCTAAGGAAACACGTTCAGGAGTGTCGGGTCATCTGAGGGTGGTCGTACCAAAAATGCTAAGTTGTGACCACCCGTTTGCCTTGTGCACGTTCGTGTGACCTGTTTTCCATTTGCTTCCTCATGCCTTTGACATTCGGGTGGGTTGGATCGTGTGATGGCGCCCAAGGAAATGCATTTGGGTCGAGTCTAGTCGGGTCATGCTATACTATGAGGGCACCCAAGGAATGCATCCTGGTCGGGTCGTGTGAGGGTGCCCAAGGAAACACATTCGGGCGGGTCGGGTAGGGTCCGGTTGGGTCATGCAGTGTGACGTTGCCGAAGGAAATGTGTTTGAGTTGGTCAGGTCGGGTCGAGTCAGGTCGTGTGATGGTGCTCATATCAAAAATGCTAAGTTGTGACCCCCGTGTTCCTTGTGCACATTTGTATGATCCTTTTTTTGTTTTCTACCTCATGTGCCCTTCGTTCGGGCAGGTCGGGTCGTGTCGTGTGAGGGCGCCAGAGGAAACACGTTCAGGTTAGATTATATGAGGGAGGCTGTATAAAATATGCTAATTTGTGACCGTGTGTGTTCCGTGTGCACGTTCGTGCGACTCGTTTTCCATTTTCTCCCTCGTGCCTTCGACGTTTCGGCGGGTCGGGTCAAGTTGGGTCATGTAATGGTGCCCAAGGAAACGTGTTCTGGTCAGGTCATGCCGTACTAAGAGGGCACCCAAGGAAATGCATTCGAGTGGGTCAGGTCGGTTTGGGTCATGTGAGGGTACCCAAGGAACGTGTTTGGGTCGGGTCATGCTGGGTTGTGTGAGGACGCCTAAGAAAACACGTTCGAGTGGGTCTGGTCTGGTTCAGTCAAGTCGTGTTGTTTGAGGCCACCCAAGAAAATGCGTTCTGGCGGGTCGGGTTAGGTCGTGTCATCTAAGGCCGCCCAAGGAAACGCATTTGGGCGGGTCGGGTCAGGTCGTCTGAGGGCACCGAGGAAAATGTGTTCGGGTGGGTCAAGTCGGGTCGGGTTGGGTCATGCCAAGTGAGAGCGCTTGAGGAAATGATTTTGGGTGGGTCGGGTTGGGTCACGTCATGTGAGGGCACCCAAGGAAACGCATTCGAGTGGGTCGGGTCGGTTCAGGTCGTGTGAGGGTGCCCAAGGAAACACATTTGTGCGGGTCGGGTCGGGTAGTGTGAAGGAACCTAAGGAAACACATTTGGGCAAGTCAGGTTGGTTCATGATGTGTTAGGGCTCCCAAGGAAATGCATTCAGGCAGGTCGAGGAGGGTTGGGTGGAGTCGTGTGAGGGTGGGTTGGGTCGTGTGAGCATTACCAAACATCTCCAAGAGGGATGTGTTGGACTGTAAGCACAATCACAGGATCTAAATGTGAACAAATACACAACTAGATACTTGCAAAACAAGAAAGAAAAGAGAATAAAATTGTTGAGAAATTGAGTAATATACCAAGGAGACTCTCTAGGATGCCAACTAATTAAAATTGGGTTGGGATTCCATGTGAATGCACTTGGTATATCTGAAAAGCACTTTCCCTAGTTTGCAAATAAGTCAAATTAGGTTGGGAGACCCAAAATTAGAAAAATATTCTAAAATAGATTGAACTAGAAGTAAGTGGAGTTAGAAATCAATTAGACCTAATTAATGAATCTCACATGCAAAATAATAACTAGTTAAACTTAGTTGAACTCCAAAATAGGAATAAAAGTCAACTTAACAAGGAGAGGAGAGAGAAAAATGATGGCTAACTGCTGTAAAGTAGGGAGGAAGTGCATACTCACTCTAGGAAGGTCTTTGAATTAGGTAGTATGAATCAATGGAGTAGAATTATCCATTTAATCCTCCAACTAGAGTCTAGTTATTGCCACATGTCATCTATCTAGGTGGCACCCCCTATTAAAATAGAAAACCCTAAAAATAGAGAATTTGAAAAATGATAGGGAATGCCCAATAGTGAATGAAAAGTGGTCATATGTGCCCCTAATAATGTGTGGAAGAGGGTATAATGATGGCCAACGTGTGTGCCTTAATGAAATAATGAGTGTAATGTACCCCAACACCACCCCACAACCCAACTAGGGAGTATGCTATTGAATGAGTCCTAGAAATTCGCACCCATGTTAAGTACTCATGTACAACAAAAAACAATCAATGAGTCCCAATAATTTGTGGCCATGTCAAGTAATCATGAAATAAATTATACATTAATACACAATATTAGAAGAGTGAGGTAAAGAGGGACAACCTAGTGGGAAGAAAACCACCCCTCATAATACAATGCATACTGCATCAACTATGTAGTGGCCATGAAAAAGGATGGTTTTGCGACCCATTTTCCATTTGCTCCCTTGTGCCTTCGACGTTGGGGGGTTCGGGTTGGGTTGAGTCGGGTCATGTCGTACTATGAGGGCGCCCAAGGAAATGCATTCAGGTGGGTCGGGTTGGGTCAGGTCGGGTCGTGTGAGGGCGCCCAAGGAAATTTGTTCGGGCGGGTCGGGTCAAGTCAGGTCGGGTCGTGTCATGTGAGGGCACCCAGGGAAACATGTTCAGGCAGGTCTGCTTTCCTTGGGTTTATCCTTAGTTAATGCTCCATAGGATCTACATTGGGTCATCATCCTTTCTTGATGGGGATCTTGATTCCCTGGGCTATTTTTCTCTTTTTGGAGTTGGATATAGTACAAGGTTGTGGCCGGTTAACCAATGGTCAATTTATAGTACATAAGTGTGTGATTTCAAATTTATCAAGCATGCACAGGCTTATAAAATTAAGGTATGGTAGAGATTTTGTCTGGTGGACAGAATTAGAAATTGGTTGGATTTTTCTTGATTTCAAACAACGGTAAACAACCTACATCAATGTTGCTTTCCTTTATGAAACAACCAACATTAATGCCTTCCAAAAACAACTCAAAATAGAAGCAAACAAGTCTCCATTTTGATTAAGTCATGTTGGGGCACTATGTAGCTGAATATAATCTATAAAAGAAAACACTTCCGACATTTCAGAACGAAGTATGAACAAAATGAACCATTACATAGACTGTATTTTAAGCCAAGAAACCAAATTTATCAATGCGAAAATCTACAATCCGAGTTTTGTACAGTCTGCTCCATCTAACATTATAAGCATACTGGCCATTTACAAATGGAGTATGTTCACATAAATTGAAGATTCCTAGATGTGCGTTCATGAAATATAAATTTAGTACAAAAAAATGGGAATATGACATGTTAGCCATCAGTATTTTTTACATGTTAGTGATGACTATATCTACAGCTGAGTTTTCTAGAAACTGATTTCCTTATGTCAATATGTCATCCAGAAAACCCTCCTAAAACTTTTTTCACCTTTCTACCTTTCCAGTTCGCCCATGTCGAATATCAAAACCTCATATCACAATCCTATCCAGCTTTAGCCTTATTGGTCTGCCCATCAGCCTTAAAAGGCAAATCCACATCTGTTTCAATAGTCTCCCCTATGTTAGGAAGTGGCGTTTTAGGACATTTCACCTTTGGCAATCATCAAAAAGCCAAAAATCCTCCATCTGCAACAGACCTACCATGACTGATCCCTTGCTTTGCAAATGAAATTGACAAACAGCCTTAAGTCGCGCCACTCACACCCCCTAGATCTCAGCACTGCATAAAATCCTATCCCAAGCTGACTATTAGGTTTTTCACAGTGTTCTATGGTTCTACAAAGACAGGAAATATATTTCATCTCATGGAGTAAATGTTTGAGTTTACAGTTAGAGGAACAGCTGCTTCTAAGTGTAACTTGAGCCTTTAGATATGTCTGTAAAATAGAAAGCTACTCATCTGGAATTCACAGCTCTTTCCAGCATGAAAATCACAGGAAAAAGGTCACCACTGTCTCAGCAAACTGGTAAATTTTCAAGGCCCAGAACCTCCTTCATTTACAAGCAGAGGGTTAGGGCGCCTCCTTCATCCATAAGCAGAGGGCGCAGGCCAGTGTTGACTCAGAAGGTTGCAAAAGTCCAGGTTTGCCTTTACTAAAACAATGAAACAATATCTTCAGGTTTCATGAATGTACTGGATGATCATAACAGGAATGGAGCTTGAAATATGCTGGCTCAAAAGAAAGGAGAGTTTGATTTGATAAAAGAGATCATCTAAAACTTTCAAGTCAGGTAAATTGTTGAAACTTTAGAATGCCTGTCATCAGTAAACATTCCAAAGCATAAGTACCCTGTCTATCCACAAGATCAAATAGAACAGATGATAACCAATGCCATTACACAGGCAGGAGAAAGTTTTTGGTTTTTCAAGAAAGCACTGACCTTCATAGTCACAAAGGTTATTTGTCAAGTAATCAATCATGAGATGAACAAGCCAAATATCTCAATCACCCTTAGGACAGTACAGGGAGACAGTATTACTCTGGCTAGGGTTTCTGCTGACACACAATGATGCTTGCAAGTGAAGATGCTAAGACTGATGTTTTCCAAGTGGTTTACTTACCATCACCTTCAGAGAAAGGCTGTCTCAATCAGACATAGTTGTCAAAAAACCTTCAGATACCTTACCTGATGAAGAGCCTCCTCCATTTATGAGCAGATGGCCAAGGCATTTAGTGTTGTTGAAAACTGATTGGTCAAAAGGAAGCCAAGCATTTGTCAAAAAGGCCATCCTTCCTAAACAAAGTAAAGGAAACTCATCCTCCTGCTCATAAGAGAATGCCTTCAAACGACTCATCACAGTGGAAAAGAAAGCAAAGTACAGTTGGTTTTCCAAAGAAAGTCTGCTCCTATAACAAAGTCAAAGATACCTTGCTGGTATATTTTGAGCAGAGGAAAAGTGTTAGAAGAAGCGCCCTCGACTATAGAGAGAGGATGAAAGAGTTTAAGTGAATGCCACTGAAGTAGTGTACCCACAGTCAAAAAGAGGCTCAAATATTTCATCTCAACAAATACCAAAGGATAGTAAAATTTTCATGGCTGTTGAATCATCATACCTCTGCCACAGTGAAATTAGGGTTAAGGAGCACCCGGGAAGTTTGTTTCAAAATTATTTTCTGATCAAACAGAGATGAAATTTACAAAATTGAGAGAGGTTTTTGTCCCTCATAGGTTCAAAAATAAAAACCTCCTTCAGTTTCTGCACAGGTATCATGGTTTGTGAGGAACATGAAAAATACCAATGTCACGGGAGAACTTCTGCACTAGGATACACCATTTTTGACCAGTGATGGGACAGTCAGTTTTTGAAGGCTCAATTGGACTCCAAACAAAAACATTCAAGTTTCTATGGAAAATAGACTTCCACAGCTTTCCGATGAGCCATCTCGGGCCAAATTCCGACAAAAGGAAGGCATCCAAAAGTAGCCTGCAATCAACGCTATGTTTTTCTGCACCAGCATACACCATTTTTGACCAGTGATGGGACAGTCAGATTTTGAACAGCCAAATGGACTCCAAATGAAAAAATTCAAGTTTCTATGGAAAATAGACTTCCACAGCTTTCCAATGAGCCATCTCGGGCCAAATTTCGACAAAAGGAAGGCATTCAAAAATGACCTACAAACAGCTCGATGCATTTCTGCACCAGGATTCACTAGTTTTGACCAGTGCTGGGAAAATCAATTTTTGAAGGATCAAATGGACACCAAATGAAAAAATTCAAGTTTTTTCTGGAAAGTAGACTTCCACAGCTTTCCAACGAGCCATCTCGCGCCCAATTCCGACACCGGGAAGACCTTCAAATGAGCCCGAAAACTTGCGTTGCGATGCAGGTTTTTGAGCGGAACGTGCACAGCACGGTTTACTGCTTGTCTCCTTTGTCGGCGCGTGCTGTACGGTGGCGCGACGTGCCTGCAGGCCACTTGTGCCCGACTAGTCGACCGACGAGGCCACACGGTGTTTTGGGCGCGACGGGCTGACTACAAGGGTACGCGCAGCTTCTGAAGATTGGGTGCTTTTTCAAGCTTCCTCCAGATTGTCCTCGAAATTCACAAAATGGCATACAAATGAGCATGATTTTGTTTAAAGTGAAATAGCATACACAGAGAAACAGTAAATTTCGACAAGAAGGGTGGGTGTTATGTTTGAGGACAGCCTGCTTAGGACTTCAAAGCATCGAAAGGCAGAGGTTTACATTTTTGAAACTACAAAGAAGACTTTGTTAAATAGAAAGGCAGGGTTCTGGTCTTAAGAGAGAAACTATCCTCACAGTCCTCCACACATTGCCACATTGTCAAAACAGTGAAATGCAACCAGTAGAGGGAATTATGACATACTTTCTTTGAAAGGAAAGCTCACACAGTTTCAACCTAAAGGCTTGTGGTCCTCTAAAAAAACTCTGTCATTTATCACCCCAAACCTGTGTGATTGACATTCTTAACATATGTGTGGTGATTTTCTTGATATACAAACAGTGAGAAGAGGATACACTTGCACAGGACAGAGTTGTTAAATGGTTGAAAGCCTCCTTGAGCAAGGAGTTTGGTATGTTGGTGGACATCTAAGACTTCATAAAATAGAGTAATCATTGGCATTTCCTCACAGCACACTACTTAAGCGGACTGCCTTTCATTCACTGTATTCTCCCACTGTGAATTTGTTAACAAAGAGTTTCCAAAGGTGAACAGCATGTTGAAGGACAGAGGTTGTTGATGGTTAAAGTTTGACATTGAAGGCAGAGGTACACAGGTGATGTTTGATCTTTTAACTTCACAAGAAAAAGTGTCCCTCATAAAGCACTGTGTATTGTTAACCTAGGTCTGCCCTTTTTTTTTTTTCACCATATTATATCATTTTGAAAAGCTGATTGACAAAGAGACTCTAAGGATAACTAGTACACTGAAGGGCAGATTTCATTGATGGGATTCTAACTTTGGAGGCAGAGGTACAAAAGCAGTGTTTGTTTTCTTAAAACTTTACAAATGAAAAGGGCTATTTTCTAAAGGGCAGAGTTCTTGGTAATTGCATTTAATATTAAGACAGAGGTATAGGTGTAGTGTTGACCTTTGAGATTCACAAGTAAAGAGCTGGTCTTCCCAAAGCGCTATGCATTGATTTTACACCTAAACTAAGTCTGCTTTTTCATTGCACTACATTGTATCATTCTAAAGATTGTTGAACAAAGTTTTTCCAAAGGTGCAGAGTCACGTTCTAAAGGGCAGAGTTGTTGATGGTTGAAACTTTAAACATTGGAGGCAGGGGTATAGAGGTGTTGGTGGACCTTTTTAAACTCACAAGCAGAGAGTGTGTTTCTTAAACCACTGTACATTGATTTTACATCTAACTTGGGTCTGCCTTTACAAAAACCATTTTGTATCATGTTGAAGATTTGTTAACAGGGATTTTCTGAAGGTGAATAGGGCCATTTTCTAGAAGGCAACATTGTTGATGATCGAGTTTAACATTGAAGCCAGAGGTACAAAGGTGGTGATTGATTTCTCAAAATTCACAAGTGAAAGGTGTTTTCTTAAACACAGTGAGCTGATATTTCACCTAACCAAAGAGTCTCTTTTCTTTTCCACTGTATGTTATCTTTTATAGAAATCTGTTGAGAGAGGTATTTTTAAGGTGAATGACCTGAAGAGCAGGGCTTTTAATATTTGAGTTTTGTTTTGAAAACACAATTACCAGTGTAGGTTGGCCTAACCAAATCACAAGAGGGGTGATTGTTCAAAACAGTACACAGGGAATCTACAAAGCAGTTATCCCATCTTTTACACATGGTACCATTGTTAAAAGTTTGCATGGCTGAAGTGCATACAGAGTTGAAGGACTGTTGTTAAGAAGTACAGAGGTGACTTATTCAAAGAAACATTGTTGCATCTTATTCAAATCCACAGTGTCCATATCTGTCCAAACAGTATAGTGGCCATTTTCAATCCAGCAGGGCATTGTTCATAAAAGGCAGTTAGTTTCTTCCAAAGCATATTTAGGTCAAAATTCCTCCAAAGCAAGACAACAGGAGCAACATGACAGTGGTGAAGATCAGCAGAAGTAGGAACCAGAGGAGGATAGTGCTGAACAGCAGCAGCTCAGCAGTTTGAGCAACAGCATAAGGATGATGATCAAGAACAGCAGTTTTAAGGAGCGCCCGACACGGAAAGAGAAGAAAGACATATCAGCCCTTGATATTTTGGCATCAGATTCGGAGCATGTTGCTATGGACCCTTGAGGGTCATGCATGCCAATTTTGGGCCTATTTCGGCAACTTTTTGTTTTTCGGCATTTTTTGGGTTTTTAGTCAAAAACTCATAATTGCGCCGTTTCAGTTCGAGGATTTGTCAAGGGAGGAGGATGATACCGATGGATGCCATAATTCCATGAGCAGGTCTCCAGCGATTTTCAGGGCATTTGAAGATCATTCGCCCCCTCAAATTGGCGAAAAACACCCTCATTTTGCACATTATGCCCGCCATATCAGCAGTCTGCTATTTTCTGGGTTTTTTCACACAGGTACAGTTTTGGATGACTTCCGGACCTCGGATTGAGTTGGTTCCAGTTGCGCCGGAAAATAGACACAGAAAGCTTTCCAGCAAGCCCTCATGAGCCTCATTTCGACATCGGGAAGGCTGCCATTTGCATCCAGCAAGTCAGGGGACCTTTTTCAGGCATAAATATGAAGTATTTTTGTAATTTTTGAACTCCAAAAATCTGCTTTTCCCAAATGTGCGTTAAGCTATTTTTATCGTGGGAAAATCATGTAAAGTCAATATAATTTCCGTTTTTAGCAGTTTTTTAGATATTTTATGGGATATTTTGTGCCTTGGGCTTTGCAAAGCCTCAAGGACAAGTTTAGATATTTTGACTTGGCCAATAGGATAGCTAGTTGCTCCATGAGGTTTTCCTCCCTCAAGCCTATTTATTCCATGGTTCTCATTGTAAATCAGAGGCTGAACTTGAGAGAAGAATTAATGCATTGGTCATATGAGCTTTGAAGAATACACTTGAGTTATGATTTTGGACTGCCTCTTGGATGCTTTTGAGGAATGTTGAAGGCTTGTTGATGGATTCCTTGACATGGTAGAATGGTATAGTGCTTCTTAATGTGTTTTGTCTTCTAGTTTTCACTCATAATTCATTTTTCTTGCTGCTATAGATCAGTAAAGATTGATTTTGAGACATGCCCATGGAGGCACCTCAAAATCCATGAATCTTCATAGCTTGATGTTTTCTTCTCCCTTAGTTATGCTAAAGAATTCTTAGCTGCTCTTTAGTAACCTAAGGTATTGTTGCTAAGTTTTATTCATCAGTTCCATGTATGTTGAGTATGATGTATGGTTCGCCCTACCTACCTATCAGCTGCCCATAGTTCTGTTCATAAAACTTTCTCTTTGACTGATTTGTTGATCATTTTGTTGAACCAAGGAGGCCTAGTCCCGATCTAGCCCTTTGCCTAAAACTATGAAAACTTATTTGTCCAAGTGCCCAATGACTTAGAGACTGTGTTTAGGCGTTCCGGCATAGTTTATGAGTTGTTAGTTTGTCTCATGTGTTTTCCCCAAAGTCTGATAGCTATTTCCCGAAGTTAGAGGGTCTTATACCTCTATGTATGGCTGGAATGTTTGATTTCTTATGTATTGATTAGCTTATAGTATTCCTAGCATGATTAATGGCTTGCTATTACATGTTTATGTCTGCTATTAACTAGTTTTCACTTGAAATCCCTTGTCTTTCACCAACTTATTGTCCATTTAATCCATTTTTCCCAGAGATCCCTTCTACTGTGAATCAAATCGGCCCTACAGCAGCTTTACATCATCACTTCATAGCTTCCTTGATCTTTTTGACCCCATAGCCCAATTTATCTACATCTTGTCATCCAGTTTATGTATTTGATCAGTTTCATCCCTCACAAACTTAAAAACTAAAAAAAAACCAAAAAACACACTTCATAACTAGCCTAATATCAGAACATCGCAAGCAAACACACCGACATCTTTTGCACTTATAGAGAGAGCCCTCTCTGAGTCCAGGAAGGCTAGGTCCTTGGGCTCCAAAGCTTGGTTTGATGTTACATCGTCATTTGGCTAGCCAATCGGCCAAATCACGGGACCCTAACATAATGGCGATCACGGTGGGACATATTGAGTTCATGATAGTCTAGCAAACTTTTATAGACTCCTTAGTCCTTCAAATTTTAAACTTGAACCATCAGCATTTAGAATCATTTAGTGTAAACTCTCTGTTTCACCATCTTAGCAAAGTGATGAATCAGGTTTATAACACTCTTACATCCTAGGCTGCACATAAAACTCAGAAAAACCCCAAAAAACACTCCCTTAGATTGGTTTTTGACATTATTGGTGGTGGACCATACAAGTTTATCTCAAACAACTGACAATCCACCTGGCGACTCCACTAAACTTCTAGTAAGCCTTACTACTTTTCAAAACTCTAGGCTACTATCCGATAAACCTTTCCCATCACTCACTAACATAGCGGGAGATGGTGGGACACTGAGTTCATAATAGTCCAGCAAACTCTTATAGACTTTTTAGTCCTTTAGGTACCATAA
This sequence comes from Pinus albicaulis, assembly GCA_034641835.2. Lineage (NCBI taxonomy): Eukaryota > Viridiplantae > Streptophyta > Pinopsida > Pinales > Pinaceae > Pinus > Pinus albicaulis. Next base: position 631,492,782 of record CM076578.1, read on the forward strand.
ACAAGCAAGCAGTCCCTAGACTCATTTTTTAGAGTAAACTCTTTTTGTTCCCATCACCCTAGCAAAGTGTTGAAACAAGTCTAGAATACTTTAACAAACCATAGGCTGCACATATATTCAGAAAATCCAAAACATTCTCAGATTAGTTACTGGTGGTGGACCATAGCTATCTTCACAAAAACAATCCATTTCCACCTGGCGACTCCACTAATCCATCCCTTCTATTTTTGACCATCCTTCGCCTTAGTATAACTTTAGAGAAATAACTCATCCAGAACATTCACCAATATCATTCTCTCTAAACTCTGGATCTAAAATCTGGCTTCACGAAGAATCAATACCAGATCCCATCCAGACCCAAATCCCCCTATCATAGTAGATGATCCAGAGAAGATTCTGTGGCAAGCTTCTGAAACTGATCATCTAGCTACCGATAGATCCATCCGTAGAACAAGATCTGTACCTAAAACTCGTAATATCCTTCTAGATTCACCTTCGGAACTAGAGTCATCACAAGCTCTTCCCCGAAGCAAATCATATAGTAAGATAAACTTCGACGATCTTGAACCCCTGAACCCACCACAGAGTCCTATTAGAGAAGCTTCACCCACCACTCCTCCTGATTTCCATCTTCTTTATCAATTTGGCTCCTATCATCCCAGATCTGCTCAAAACCAGATCACTAGTCCAAGTTCATCTGCTACACCTGTTCAAACCACTTCATTTCAGCCTACTAGTCCTCATCTTGTACACCATCCATTAGCTCCAGTCATGGCAGCCTGGTACGCACCTTTGGTGTTGCCACCACCTTTAGCTCCTCTCCCAAACAAATATCAGGACAAGATCCCACACTTTACTGGAGAAGACACCACCACACCTCAACAGCATATAAGTAGAATGATTGATGCTTATGAATACCTAGAGGTACAAGACGAGACTGTCAGAATGAGAATATTTGCCCAAAGTCTTGGTGGTGAACCCAAAGCATGGTTCAAAAGCTTAGCTCCAAACAGTATCCATGATATCCCAGAACTACATCAAGTTTTCAGAAATAGGTGGGAAATCCGAAGAAACCCCATTCAGATCCTGTCAGAATATAACAACCTAAAACGGGAAAATGGGGAAAGTGTCCAGGCTTACTGCACTAGGTTCAACAGTGTATATAACTCCCTCCCACCTCATTTCAAACCCCCACTTGGTTTAATCTTGGCAAAATTCCCCGAGGGTTTTGATCCAGACATGACATATCATCTGAGAGACAAGGATCCCCCTACCCTAGAGGAAATGCAACAAATAGCCATAAAAAAAGAAGCCAACTTAGCAGAAAAAAGAGCCAGGACTAGATTAGAAGGAAAAGTCCCATATAGAGATAAGGTCTCCACTTCATCTCCTTCCCTAGATCCTAGAATAGATGGCCTGATAAAATCCATGACAAAGATGTGGGAAAAAATGAGTGAAAAAGTGCCTCCTAGGGACAACCAACCAAACCCTCAAAACCAGAAGCAAGGCTTTAGAAAAGATCAGTCTCAAAATAAACCAAGAGGAAATGATCAACAGATCAGACCATCCTTCAGTGAGAATTATGTTGATGAAGAGAATAAGGATACCGCACCCATTGATGAAAATCATTGGAAACTCATAGGTTCTGATAACAAGAGTAAGGTTTACCTCACAGCAGAAGAACAAGAGTTGTGCTCCCCAAGTCAGGACGAAACCGACTATGAAGATCTCGAAGATCCTGCCATAGATTTTCAGAATGCCATTATAGAAGCTCATAGGCAGTATAACCTTAGAAGCAGAAAAAACCAAGACCACTCTAAGAAGGGTAGCCCTAACACTGCTAAAACCTCTGACACCATCCCTAAAAAAGCCATGGATAGCAACAAAATTGTGGCCAAGAAAATTGACCAAAACAAGGATAAAGCTATTCAAACAAGTCTTAGCTCAGATACTCTTAGCACCTCTACAAAAACCCCCGAAGTAACGGTGTCAAACAAATTCCCGAATCAGAGTCAGCAAATTAAGAGCATAGAAAAGGTCATGTCCGAAAAAGCTGAAACAAATTTGCCCAAACTACAAACTCCTTTTAGTTTTGAAGGGGAAGTTTCCGAAATAAAAATTACCATACCCCTTACTGAGCTAATAACTGTAGGTAGGTATAGATCTCAAATTTTCAAAGTTTTTGACATAGGGAGCGAGGCAGATACTTTAAATCTAATTGAAAACAAACCCGAGCTCTTATTGGGCCCGGAAATAGAAGGTCAATACCAAGAAGGATTTGTTTCTCCTTCCTATGTAAGCTTGAACATACGGGACAAGATATTACATAATGCCATGTTAGATTCTGGTACCTCCCATAACCTCATGCCTAAAGGAGTCATGGAAAACCTAAGACTAGAAGTAACTCAACCCTACAAAAACCTGTATTCCTTTGACTCAAGTCAGGTCAAATGCTTAGGCCTAATAAAGAACCTAGAGGAATGCTCTAAAGACACTATCAGCCATTTTGAAATCACAGATTCTGAAATGGAAGAAGAGGCAAAACCTGTAGGATCTCTACCTTTATGCTGGGAGTCATTTGAGTTCATAAAAGAAAATTGGCCCCCTGAACATATATCAGAAAAAACTCATGAATTACATGATAACTATCCTCAACATCACAAAGAATTGGTTGAAGATGAAAACAAGCAAGAAATGAAAGAGAACCCACGGGATCTCTCTAAGGACATGAGTGATGATTCATCATCTCTCATAGGTGAAGCCCAAAAAGACATTCATCCTTTAAATCGAATTTCCCAAGAGAAAGAGGATTGTTGTGGAGAGAGGAAAATGCTTCCCTTTTTAACTGAAGAGGAAATAGATCAACTTATAAACATACAGACAGCCTCTGAATCTTCACATAACCACAACTTTTCTAATCTTTCTCCTGTTTATCTTGCATATCATAAGTCAAAAAGTAAATTTGTAAATCAATTTGAAGAAAAGAAATCTGATAGTCCAATATGCATGGTTGATGAGATTAATTATAATGATGATTTTCCAAGGTTTGATCAATATTTTGATTATGATGATGATTTCCAAACAGAAGCTAACTTTGCAGAAAACTCGGTTTTTGATTTTTGGGAGGAAGCTCAGTTTCATAAATTTGAGAAAAGTAAGCAGCCATTACCGGTCATCTATGACACTCATGAGGAGAACCTTGAGAGTTTAGAAGTAAGTGAAGAGTCTCGGACTCTTTGCTCTACTTCACTTCAGCCCGTCAGAGATAACATGCACATGATTGGAAATCAACAGTTTTTCAGCTTTGATCATGAGTTTGAGGAAGATGATGAAATCCTCGAGCAGGTTGTAAATGAGAAGCCTTTTCCTGAAATAGTTGAAGAAATAATTTTGGACATGGAATCTTCCTTAACTCCAGATTTGCAGCCACCAAGTTCCATTGAGTTACAAATTGCAGATGAAGAAGTAGAGGTTAATAAACACATGGGAGTTGTCACACTGTCCTTTCAAGATAATTTATTGTCAAAGTGTATCCTTGTTCATCAACCTGATGACCTTCACACAGTTTTCAGTCCACTTAATCAGAACACATCAGCTTGGAAAGAAAACTACACTGCGATACATGATGAGTCTGACAGTTCGAGTGATCATGAGGAAGAGTTGCTTTACCAGGGGGGTCCCAAATATAGCCAAGTGGAAGAAAGAGTAGTCCTGAATGAAGCCTATATATCAAATCCTCTAGATCAGGTATTATTCCAAGATCTATTTGTTGTTTTCCTTGAGAAATCTGTAGGGGTAGTGGGTTCTATCATAAACAAGTTGCTACAAAGAATGAGAAAAAACTTAAGCTCTACTATCCAGAAACAAACCAAATGGGAGTGGCCTTTTCATTATTTCTGCATCATGAAAGAACTAAACCAGAATCACCCATGTGAGCATCTACTTGACTGGTTGCATTGGAAAACAGAGTTCACCAAACAAATGTCTATTGTGTACAGATTAGATTAGGATAGAAAGACAACAATAGAAAATAAGCTTAGCTTGTGAGCACCTTTTCATTTGTAGTTTGTTTGAAGAAAAAGTGAAAAAGCAGAAAATACAAAAAACAGTGAAAAGTAGAAAAAGAGGGCAGTTTCTAAAAAGCAGTGGTAAGGCCCCATGTTCCAAAAAATAGTCTTTCAGAAAGCGAGCAAGTCTAAATGCCGCTACTAGTGCTTCAATGTCTTGTTCAGCTATCTAGCCTAATCATAGCTGAGCATGTTTAAATTTATTTGCTGATAAGTTAGTGAGTGCAAAGATAGTCAACATTGTGTAAGATTGACTTATCACAGAGTTTAGATTAGGGAAAGATTCTGGTTCCACATGCCTAAAACATAACCAAAGAGAGAAGCGAGGGATGAAAAATACATTGTACATCTTAACCCCGCTTGTCTAGTTTCCCTTTATTGCAAAATAACATTTGTGTGCAGCTTGTCTTTTATGCCGCAAATGCATGACAAATCAGACTGCCTAATCCTGATTTGATCATTTTGAATTTCATGTTGTAGATTAGAGAATGAAATCCTGTCAAACTGCTTAATCTTGACAGTCGATCTAGTTTTAGGTAGAGAAATGAAGGAGTTCATCAGCTTAATCTGAACTTCCGGCAGATATAAGAGTAGAAATAGATAGTTTCATTTTGCAAAAAGAAAAATATGCATTGTCAAAGGGCTGCTAGTTCAAATGCGCCAAACAGAAGAAAAAATGTTAGAAAGGATAGCAGGGTAGGTAGAAGTATCATTGATGTTAAATATGCTGACACTTTTTAGAAATAACATCAAGAGAAGGGTAAATTTTGCGCCAATGGATAAGGCACTGGTCTTCATAATCCAAAAATCTGAATTCTGGACACCTCCTGACGAGGAGCTGCCCTCCCCAAATGGAGCCACTGTTAGCCATCAGTATTTTTTACATATTAGTGATGACTATATCTACAGCTGAGTTTTCTAGAAACTGATTTCCTTATGTCAATATGTCATCCAGAAAACCCTCCTAAAACTTTTTTCACCTTTCTACCTTTCCAGTTCGCCCATGTCAAATATCAAAACCTCATATCACAATCCTATCCAGCTTCAGCCTTATTGGTCTGCCCCTCAGCCTTAAAAGGCAAATCCACATCTGTTTCAATAGTCTCCCCTATGTTAGGAAGTGGCGTTTTAGGACATTTCACCTTTGGCAATCATCAAAAAGCCAAAAAGCCTCCATCTGCTACAGGTCTACCATGACTGATCCTTTACTTTGCAAATGAAATTGACAAACAGCCTTAAGTCGCGCCACTCACGCCCCCTAGATCTCAGCACTGCATAAAATCCAATCTCAAGCTGACTATTAGGTTTTTCACAGTGTTCTATGTTTCTACAAAAGCAGGAAATATAACTTCATCTCGGGAGGAAATGTTTGATCTACAGTTAGAGGAACAGCTGCTTCTAAATGTATTGTGAGCCTGAGATGAAGCTGCAAAACAAAAGTCACTCATCAGGACCTTACAGCTCTTTCCAGCATGAAAATCACAGTAAGAAAGGGTCGCCACTGTCTCAGCAAAATGGTAAATTGTCAAGGCCCAGAACCTCCTTCATTCACAAGTAGAGGGTTAGGGCACCTCCTTCATACATAAGCAGAGGGCGCAGGCCAGTGTTGACTCAAAAGGTTGAAAAAGTCCAGGTTTGCCTTTACTGAAACAATGAAACAATATCTTCAGGTCTCATGAATGTAATTGATGATCATAACAGGAATGGAGCTTGAAATATGCTAGCTCAAAAGAAAGGAGAGTCTGATTTGATAAAAGAGATCATCTGAAACTTTCAAGTCAGGTGAATTGTTGAAACTTTAGAAGGCCTGTCATCAGTAAACATTCCAAAGCATAAGTACCCTGTCTGTCCATAAGGTCAAATAGAACAGATGATAACCAATGCCATTACACAGGCAGGAGAAAGTTCTTGGTTTTTCAAGAAAAGCACTGACCTTCATAGTCACAAAGGTTATTGGTCAAGCAATCAATCATGAGATGAACAAGCCAAATATCCCAATCACCCTTAGGACAGTCTAAAGGGAAGCTGATGTTGCCTGCGGCTGGGGTTTATGACGACACGCAATGATGCTTGCAAGTGAAGATGCTAAGACTGATGTTTTCCAAGTGGTTTACTTACCATCACCTTCAGAGAAAGGCTGTCTCGATCAGACATAGTTGTCAAAAAACCTTCAGATACCTTACCTGATGAAGAGCCTCCTCCATTTATGAGCAGATGGCCAAGGCATTTAGTGTTGTTGAAAACTGATTGGTCAAAAGGAAGCCAAGCATTTGTCAAAAAGGCTATCCTTCATAAACAAAGTAAAGGACACTCATCCTCCTGCTCATAAGAGAATGCCTTCAAACAACTCATCACAGTGGAAAAGAAAGAAAAGTACAGTTGGTTTTCCAAAGAAAGTCTGCTCCTATAACAAAGTCAAAGATACCTTGCTGGTATATTTTGAGCAGAGGAAAAGTGTTAGAAGAAGCGCCCTCGAGTATAGACAGAGGATGAAAGAGTTTAAGTGAATGCCACTGAAGTAGTGTACCCACATTCAAAAAGAGGCTCAAATATTTCATCTCAACAAATACCAAAGGATAGTAAAATTTTCATGGCTGTTGAATCATCATACCTCTACCACAGTGAAATTAGGGTTAAGGAGCACCCGGGCAGTTTGTTTCAAAATGATTTTCTGATCAAACAGAGATGAAATTTACAAAATTGAGAGAGGTTTTTGTCCCTCATAGGTTCAAAAATAAAAACCTCCTTCAGTTTCTACACAGGTATAATGGTTTGTGAGGAACATGAAAAATACAGATGTCACGGGCGAACTTCTGCACTAGGATACACCATTTTTGACCAGTGATGGGACAGTCAGTTTTTGAAGGCTCAATTGGACTCCAAATGAAAAAATTCAAGTTTCTATGGAAAATAGACTTCCATAGCTTTCCTATGAGCCATCTCGGGCCAAATTCCGACAAAAGGAAGGCATCCAAAAGTAGCCTGCAATCAACGCTATGTTTTTCTGCACCAGCATACACCATTTTTGACCAGTGATGGGACAGTCAGTTTTTGAAGGCTCAATTGGACTCCAAATGAAAAAATTCAAGTTTATATGGAAAATAGACTTCCATATCTTTCCGATGAGCCATCTCGGGCCAAATTCCGACAAAAGGAAGACATTCAAAAATGGTCTACAAACAGCTCGATGCATTTCTGCACCAGGATTTACCAGTTTTTACCAGTGTTGGGAAAATCAATTTTTGAAGGATCAAATGGACACCAAATGACAAAATTCAAGTTTTTCTGGAAGGTAGATTTCCACAGCTTTCCAACGAGCCATCTCGCGCCCCATTCCGACACCGGGAAGGTCCTCAAAATGAACTGCAAACTTGCGCGACGTGCCTGGGTTTTGGCGCGACGTGTCTGGCACGGTTTTTACACTGTCTCCTTTGTCGGCGCGACGTGCCTGTACAGGCCGCCCGACCGCCCGACTAGTCGACCCGACAGGCCACCCACGGTGTTTTGGGCGCGACGGGCTGACTACAAAGAATGCCGCGCAGCTTCTGAAGATTCCGGTGCTTTTCAAGCTTCCTCCAAAGGATTTGTCCTCGAAATTTAAAAGGTAACGCTACAAATGAGCATGATTTTGTTTAAAGTGAAATAGCATACACAGAGAAACAGTAAATTTCGACAAGAAGGGTGGGTGTTAAGTTTGAGGACAGCCTGCTTAGGACTTCAAAGCATCGAAAGGCAGAGGTTTACATTTTTGAAACTACAAAGAAGACTTTGTTAAATAGAAAGGCAGGGTTCTGGTCTTAAGAGAGAAACTGTCCTCACAGTCCTCCACACATTGCCACATTGTCAAAATAGTGAAATGCAACCAGTAGAAGGAATTATGACATACTTTCTTTGAAAGGAAAGCTCACACAGTTTCAACCTAAAGGCTTGTGGTCCTCTAAAAAAACTCTGTCATTTATCACCCCAAACCTGTGTGATTGACATTCTTAACATATGTGTGGTGATTTGCTTGATATACAAACAGTGAGAAGAGGATACACTTGCACAGGACAGAGTTGTTAAATGGTTGAAAGCCTCCTTGAGCAAGGAGTTTGGTATGTTGGTGGACATCTAAGACTTCATAAAACAGAGTAATCATTGGCATTTCCTCACAGCACACTACTTAAGCGGACTACCTTTCATTCACTGTATTCTCCCACTGTAAATTTGTTAACAAAGAGTTTCCAAAGGTAAACAGCATGTTGAAGGACAGAGGTTGTTGATGGTTAAAGTTTGACATTGAAGGCAGAGGTACACAGGTGATGTTTGATCTTTTAACTTCACAAGAAAAAGTGTCCCTCATAAAGCACTGTGTATTGTTAACCTAGGTCTGCCCTCTTTTTCACCATATTATATCATTTTGAAAAGCTGATTGACAAAGAGACTCTAAGGATAACTAGTACACTGAAGGGCAGATTTCATTGATGGGATTCTAACTTTGGAGGCAGAGGTACAAAAGTAGTGTTTGTTTTCTTAAAACTTTACAAATGAAAAGGGCTATTTTCTAAAGGGCAGAGTTCTTGGTAATTGCATTTAATATTAAGACAGAGGTACAGGTGTAGTGTTGACCTTTGAGATTCACAAGTAAAGAGCTGGTCTTCCCAAAGCGCTATGCATTGATTTACACCTAAACTAGAGTACGCTTTTTTCATGCACTACATTGTATCATTCTAAAGATTATTAGACAAAGTTTTTCCAAAGGTGCGAGTCACGTTCTAAGGCGAGTTGTTGATGGATTTGAGAAGTTAAACATTGGAGGCAGGGGTATAGAGGTGTTGGTGGACTTTTTAAACTCACAAGCAGAGAGTGTGTTTCTTAAACCACTGTGCATTGATTTTACATCTAACTTGGGTCTTCCTTTACAAAAACCATATTGTATCATGTTGAAGATTTGTTAACAGGGATTTTCTGAAGATGAATAGGGCCATTTTCTAGAAGGCAGCGTTGTTGATGATCGAGTTTAACATTGAAGCCAGAGGTACAAAGGTGGTGATTGATTTCTCAAAATTCACAAGTGAAAGGTGTTTTCCTAAACACAGTGAGCTGATATTTGACCTAACCAAAGAGTCTCTTTTCTTTTCCACTGTATGTTATCTTTTATAGAAATCTGTTGACAGAGGTATTTTTAAGGCGAATGACCTGAAGAGCAGGGTTTTAATATTTGAGTTTTGTTTTGAAAACACAATTACCAGTGTAGGTTGGCCTAACCAAATCACAAGAGGAGTGATTGTTCAAAACAGTACACAGGGAATCTACAAAGCAGTTATCCCATCTTTTACACATGGTACCATTGTTAAAAGTTTGCATGGCTGAAATGCATACAGAGTTGAAGGACTGTTTTTAAGAAGTACAGAGGTGACTTATTCAAAGAAACATTGTTGCATATTATTCAAATCCACAGTGTCCATATCTGTCCAAACAGTATAGTGGCCATTTTCAATCCAGCAGGGCATTGTTCATAAAAGGCAGTTGGTTTCTTCCAAAGCATAGTTAGGTCAAAATGCCTCCAAAGCAAGACAACAGGAGCAACATGACAGTGGTGAAGATCAGCAGAAGCAGGAACCAGAGGAGGATAGTGCTGAACAACAGCAGCTCAGCAGTTTGAGCAACAGCATAAGGATGATGATTAAGAACAGCAGTTTTAAGGAGCGCCCGACACGGAAAGAGAAGAAAGACATATCAGCCCTTGATATTTTGGCATCAGATTCAGAGCATGTTGCTATGGACCCTTGAGGGTCATGCATGCCAATTTTGGGCCTATTTCGGCAACTTTTTGTTTTTCGGCATTTTTTGGGTTTTTAGTCAAAAACTCATAATTGCGTCGTTTCAGTTCGAAGATTTGTCAAGGGAGGAGGATGATACTGATGGATGCCATAATTCCATGAGCAGGTCTCCAGTGATTTTCAGGGCATTTGAAGATCATTCGCCCCCTCAAATTGGCGAAAAACACCCTCATTTTGCACATTCTGCCCGCCATATCAGCAGTCTGCTATTTTCTGGGTTTTTTCACACAGGTACAGTTTTGGATGACTTCCGGACCTGGGATTGAGTTGGTTCTAGTTGCACCGGAAAATAGACATAGAAATATTTCCAGCAAGCCCTCATGAGCCTCATTTCGACATCGGGAAGGCTGCCATTTGCATCCAGCAAATTAGGGGACCTTTTTCAGGCATAAATATGAAGTATTTTTGTAATTTTTGAACTCCAAAAATCTGCTTTTCCCAAATGTGCGTTAAGCTATTTTTATCATTGGGAAATGATGTAAAGTCAACATAATTTCCGTTTTTAGCGGTTTTTTAGATATTTTATGGGATATTTTGTGCCTTGGGCTTTGCAAAGCCTCAAGGACAAGTTTAGATATTTTGACTTGGCCAATGGGATAGCTAGTTGCTCCATGAGGTTTTCCTTCCTCAAGCCTATTTATTCCATGGTTCTCATTGTAAATCGGAGGCTGAACTTGAGAGAAGAATTAATGCATTGGTCATATGAGCTTTGAAGAATACACTTGAGTTATGATTTTTGGACTGCCTCTTGGATGCTTTTGAGGAATGATGAAGGATTGTTGATGGATTCCTTGACATGGTAGAATGGTATAGTGATTCTTAATGTGTTTTGTCTTCTAGTTTTCACTCATAATTCATATTTCTTGCTGCTATAGATCAGTAAAGATTGATTTTGAGATATGCCCATGGAGGCACCTCAAAATCCCTGAATCTTCATAGCTTGATGTTTTCTTCTCCCTTAGTTATGCTAAAGAATTCTTAGTTGCTCTTTAGTAACCTAAGGTGTTGTTGCTAAGTTTTATTCATCAGTTCCATGTATGTTGAGTAGGATGTATGGTTTGCCCTACCTACCTATCAGCTGCCCATAGTTCTGTCCATAAAACCTTCTCTTTGACTGATTTGTTGATCATTTTGTTGAACCAAGGAGGCCTAGTCCCGATCTAGCCCTTTGCCTAAAACTATGAAAACTTATTTGTCCAAGTGCCCAATGACTTAGAGATTATGTTTAGGCGTTCCGACATAGTTTATGAGTTGTTAGTTTGTCTCATGTGTTTTCCCCAAAGTCTGATAGCCTTTTCCCGAAGTTAGAGGGTCTTATACCTCTATGTATGGCTGGAATGTTTGATTTCTTATGTATTGATTAGCTTATAGTTATTCCTAGCATGATTAATGGCTTGATATTACATGTTTATGTCTGCTATTAACTAGTTTGCATTTGAAATCCCTTGTCTTTCACCAACTTATTGTCCATTTAATCCATTTTTCCCAGAGATCCCTTCTACTGTGAATCAAATCGGCCCTACAAGCAGCTTTACATCATTACTTCATAGCTTCCTTGATCTGTTTGACCCCATAGCTCAATTTATCTACATCTTGTCATCCAGTTTATGTATTTGATCAGTTTCATCCCTCACAAACTTAAAAACTAAAAAAAACCAAAAAACACACTTCATAACTAGCCTAATATCAGAACATCGCAAGTAAACACACCGACATCTTCTACACATATAGAGAGAGCCCTCTCTGAGTCCAGGAAGGCTAGGTCCTCGGGCTCCAAAGCTTGGTTTGATGTTACATCGTCATTTGGCTAGCCAATCGGCCAAATCACGGGACCCTAACATGACATACTCAAGGTCAGCACTGTAATGACAAATTTTAATTTATTTCTTGATCTATTGATGACAAGTTTTTGTGGTGCATCAATTTTTTTTTTTTTTTTTAAATAATTTATTCCTAATTGGTATCTTGAGGACTCCTCTAGAGATACTCTATAGGTTGGTGGGTAGCAGGCTCCATGATTATTATTATATCTTCTTTGTAAATGATGAACACTTTTTTGTGGGCTAGCTTCTTATGGGCACCTCATAGCCCTCTCACTTTTTCAAAACCATAATTTTCATGGGTGAACTATATTTGAGCCTTCGTATTGTTCTAAGGCTCCATTTCATAGTCGTACTTCTTTTTCCCTCTATCCCCAAATATTCCTTTTGAGAGTTTTCCATAATTAGTGTTAAGTTTTAATCAACATATCTTTGCGTTCTACTTTGCGTTCAGTTCCCCCCACGTTTCAAGATGAACTACGTGCTACAAATACAACTTTCGAATCCTATATCCAATGGCATTTGTCTTTTAGGAAAGGTATTTTAGAAAATTCTTCCAAACCGTTAAGGTTTTTTATGACTTTAGATTTTTCCATTCAGCTTGAATCCTTAGCCACAATTCCCAATCCCTAACCCATTTAATCCCCTAAACCTCTAAACCCCTAACCCATTTAACCCCTAAACCTCTAAACCCTTAACTCCCAACCCATTAGGGGAATTTTGAGGTCTAAAATGGGCCTCCTAAGAAAAATTTATAACAAAAATAAACTTTATAAGACCCAATAGGATTCAAGATGATGATGTCAACCATGGGGGTTGATTTACCATTTTTTGGAGTAAAAAAGTAAAAATCATAAAAAAGAATAAAATAATAAAACTACTTTTTCAACTCGTATTTTCAAATTATCTCCCTAAGTTTTTACTCAAGTTTCGAGTGGGAGTACTCATTGGATGTAAAATTTAATTCCTCATCCAAGGAATACCCATGTTGCATACTTTCGATGGACCCCGCTACACCAAAAATCAGAAATACATGAAAAAACGTGATTGCAATCGCGTTTTTCATGTATTTATCATTTTTTGTGCATCAGGGTCTATCGAAAGTATGAAACATGGGTACTCATTGGATGAGAAATTAAATTATGCATCCAGGGAGTGTTTCCACATGAAATTTTAGTAAACCCATAGGGATATAAGTTGAAACACGAGTTGAAAAAATAGTTTTTACTTTTTTCCCTCTAAAATTTGATGTTGTAATCTAATATTATTTTATTATTTCCACTATTATTTTATAATTTCCTTAGGAGGCCCATTTTAGACCCCAAAATTCCCCTAATGCCTAAACCCTTAACCCCTAACCCATTTAACCCCCTAATCCCTAAATATCTAAACCCTTAAACCGTAATTCCCGACCCCTAACCCATTTAACCCTCTAACCCCATTAACCCCTAACCCTAACCCCTATAACTGTCCTCCATAATCAATGTCTGCAAAGTGCAAGGTCCTGGTCCAACGTGTTCATCAAGTTATTCCTCTTTCATTGACACATCTACAACATCCTCTTCTTCACATGTCTCGACTTCTTCTTCTTCATCGCAATCTGTAGCTCCATCCTGCTCCATTACCCAACCAAGTCAAAGAAGCTCTAATTCAACATTCTCCTCCAAGAATTCAAGTTCAACATGAATCTATGGGTGCTCTTCCTTTATACGCCTCAACCTGTACTACAAGGTCTGAAAAATCCTCCCTTGACATTCTTCCCAACTTGCAGTCTTGTTATGCGGCTTCGACCCTAACCAATGTCTTACCCCTGCCAATGTTTCACTGAGACCAACCAATGTAATTTTGAAGATTCGATACCAACTGCGGGTCAGGTCAGGTCGTGCTGTGTGAGGGTGCCCAAGGAAATGTGTTCGGGCAGGTCAGGTCGGGTCGTGTCATTTGAGGGTGTCCAAGGAAACACGTTCAAGTGGGTCAGGTTGGGTCGTGCGAGGATGCCCAACGAAACACGTTCGAGGGGGTCATGGGGTCAGGTCGTCTGAGGGCGGTTGTATAAAAATGCTAAGTTTTGAATGCCCATGTGTGTTGTTCACGTCCGTGCGATCCATTTTCTATTTTATCCCTTGTGCCTTAATTCGTGCAAGTCAGGTCATGTCGTGTGAGGGTGCCCAAGGAAATGTGTTTGGGTTTGGTTGGGTCGGGTCAAGTCATGTGAGGGAAGTCATATCAAAAATTCTAATTTGTGACCACCTGTGTGCCTTGTGGCACATGTTCGTGTGACCCGTTTTCATTTTTATCCCTTGTGCCTTTGTTCGGGCGGGTCAGGATGTAGGGTCCTGTGAGGGCGCCTAAGGAAAAGCATTCGAGTTGGGTTGGGTCATGTGAGGGCACCTAAGGTAACGCGTTTAGGGTGGGTCATGTGAGGGCACCCAGAGAAACATGTTTGGGTCAGGTTGGGTTGGGTCGTGTTGTGTGAGGGCACCCAAGGAAACATGTTTGGGTCGGTTTGCGTGAGGGAGGTCGTATAAAAAATGCTAAGTTGTGACTGCCCATGTGTCTTATGCATGTTCATGTGACCCATTTTTCGTTTTCTCCCTTGTGCTTTCGTTCAGGCGGGTCGGGTCAGGTCGGGTCGTGTGGTGTGAGGGCGCCCAAGGAAATGCTTTCGGGTCAGGTCGGGTCGGGTTGGGTCATGCCATGTGAGGGTGCCCAAGGAAACGTGTTCGGGTTGGGTCGAGTTGTGTGAGAGTGGCCGTATCAAAAATGCTAAGTTGTAACCACCCATGTTCCTTGTGCACATTCGTGCGACCCATTTCTCGTTATCTCCCTTGTACCTTCATTTGGGCGGGTCAGGTAGTGTCGTGTGAGAGCACCCAAGGAAAGGCATTAGGGTCAGGTCGTGTGACGATAGTCGTATCAAAAATTCTTAGTTGTGACTGACGTGTGCCTCATGCACATTCGTGCAACCCGTTTTCCATTTGGCACTCCTTGGTGCCTTCGTTCAGGTGGGTCGGGTCATGCTGTGTGAGGGCGCCCAAGGAAACACGTTTGGGTCTGGTTGGGTCGGGTCGGGTCATGCCGTGTGAGGGCGCCCAAGGAAACGTGTTTGGGTCTGGTTGGGTCGGGTCGTGTGAGAGAGTTTGTATCAAAAATGCTAATTTGTGACCGCCTGTGTCCCTTAATGTGCACGTTCGTGTGACCCGATTGTCGTTTGCTCCCTTGTGCCTTAGTTCGGGCGGGTTGGGTCATGCCATGTGAGGGTGCCCAAGGAAACCTGTTGAGGCCAAGTTTGGGTCAGGTCGGGTCGTGTGTGTGGAAAGTTGTAAGTTTTACATATTAAATAATTTATATACACCTTAATATCTTATTTATTTATATTTAATTTTTAATTTAATGCTATATATACTTTTTTTTTTAAATATTATTATTTACATTTAATTTTTCATTTTTTATTTTTTATTTTAATTCCAATTCCCGCCTCAAAAAAATCTCACCCTTCACCCCAGCCTCCCTATTCCCACCTGCAAAAAATACACCCTTCACTGCACTTCCTGACTCGACCCAGAAACTGTTTGCCGCTCGAATGACTGTTCTGAACGTGTTGTCACTGTTATGCATGCAGACTTGGGTTGAAGCTGACTCGACCCTGCCGAACTTCCCGATGCCCTAAGGAACTCGACATGCCCTAAACCTTAACATTGAACGTGTTTTCCATGACTCTACCCTTCTGTTTCTTTAGCCGCATTGGATCAGGGTGTGGACCAAATCCATGCTTTTATGGGCTCTGAGGTGCTAGGAGGTCATAGTTATGGTTTATGGTATCCAAGCTCAAAAGAAGTTGAAGGTAACAGTGAATACTCCACACAGGAAACATCATCACTCGATCAAAACAATTTTGAAGAACAGATCTACGCAGAATTTCTGAGAACCCTAAAACCCCTAAGCCTTTGTCTATTGCCTTTCTATTCTTTTTCCAGAACTAGGAGTTGAGTCGCTTATCATCGAACTAGGAGTTAGTTTTTTATTGCCAATTCAAGACAATGTTTGTATCACTAATATCGGGAGTTGAGCTTCTTAATCGAGGCAGGGTTTTTCTAGGACTGAGAGTGGAGTTCCAATTTCTAGATCATGTAGAGTCCAAGTTGTAGATCAAATCAATCTTGCGTGAAATAACTCACCATAACAGTGAGATCGATATGGAAAAACATCGTCTTTTTTAGGACCTTGCAAATTTGATTTATTGTCATGTTAACAAAGTTTGCAGAGAAATTTAGTATCATCTAGTTTGGTTGTGAAATTCACAAATCAACATGAAGGGATATGCAAGAGGTATGCAATAGAAATTTTCTTGGAGAATCCTAAGATTTCCAATTTTATAATGTTTCCTCTCTTCCAATAGAATGAGCTGTAGGAGAAAAGTAAGTATCAACTCTCATAAAAGTTAATAGAAAACAATAGGAGACATTGTGAGCTATTCACAAATGGCTTCGTACTCTTCAATATTTAAATGAGTCTTCCAAATTAGGTATTCTCCTCTAAGCCGTAAATGTGTCTGGATGAAGTTTAGGAATGGCTTGTAGCTGGAAATTCTGATAGAGAGATTTTCTATTACAACATACAAATTCAACAACACAGGGGATGTTACATTTGTTCCTTAACTTCTTGTAGATAGATCTAGTGAGATATCAAACCGGTCACTTCATTCCCAGAATAGATGTGGAACCGTTGTCATAATTCATGCTGGTAGGTCTGTAGACAACAATATGGAACTGTTGTCAGAATAGATATGGGAAGTTCAGATTTTAGTGAGATCATATGATTTATGATTGTAGTGAGATCATATGCTTAGTAGTGTGATATGATGATTGTAGTGGAAATGGAGTATGTATGAGATCACAATAATATATAAAGGAACATTTATTTAGTATTGATATGATGCTACCTGTATATGGAGTGAATAATGGAGAGTGTTGTGTGTTAGCATAATGATGAAGTTTTTGTGCAGGTTGGATGTCATGTGGCCTTGGTACTGAAGTCTTATTGTAGTGAGATCAATGTTTTCTGAGTTGTGTAGCCTATAGAGAGATTGTGTGATTAGTGCGAATAGACTGCAATTTTATATCTTGTAGATGAATTGTACACATATAGTATATCAATTTGGAGACTTCGAACATTGATAAAAATATTTGTGGATACATGTAGAGTGTATTGAAAAAAAATGGTGCGATGAATCGATTTGATTGCTACACATAGATCAAATGTTCAAGGCTTGTGTACTTGTTGTGTTTGTATTTTTATATGCTTATAAAAATGCTATTATTATAGAGGTGAATGGCTAAGAGTGTCAACATATGTATGCCATTGTATTTGCAAGGTTGCTAATGCTAAATGACAGAGCGTCATAATGAAATGTATTTCTACCTATTGTTGTAATTTAATAAATGTATTTGAGATGTTGATGGTGTATTCAAACCATCCTAAGTATGGGGTCATAGTTTGATGTGTTTTCATGAGGGCATAGTATTGAGTCATTGTTGAGATGCTACTAGTATGTTTGGCTTATAGTGAGCCAACTACTATTGTGATTTGTATGTAGAGAACTATTGTGAAAGTGTATTGTCACTATTAAGCTAATTATGCATTGTTGTTGTAGGACCCCTGTTGCAGACTTCGGACTGGTCATAAGAAAATTGATTTGCTGAAGTTTTCAGGCCTTGGTTGCATTACTTGGAATATACATGTGAAGAGGGGTTGTTGATGAAGCATCATAGGAGTACACTTGCTGCCAAAATCTTTTAGTCCCTCTCATTTGAATTTTTTAATTTCATAAATGTATATGAGATGTTGATGGTGTATTTGGAGAATCCCAAGTATGAGGTTAGAGTTCGATGTGTTTTCATGAGGGAAGAGTATTGAGTCATTGTTGAGATGATACAATGAAAAAATAATCACAACAATACTTAAAAGCAATTACCTAGCATTTATTTATTTATTTTTTCTATATCAAAGCAGTGACAACTTCTTCTTCTTTTTTAAATTTTCTTTTATAGGTTTTATGTCGCAATAATTTGGAATGTGATGGAATTGATGAAATTTGCATTAAGGATCAAGCTCTTACTAATGAAAGTGAGTGCAACATGTTGAAAATCTGGTTATCTTGAATTTAGCTTTAATGTTTGAAAAGACTATATATTAATTCTGCATTGCGATATGCAAAATTATATAAAGTTCATGTCTACAAATTGAGATCCACATTAGTAAATTGGGTTTAACCCATCAAAGATAAATTCCATGCACATGTGTTTTATTTGTTATCCATTATGGAACATTCTATCTATAATATCATGTATATATGTCCATATATCTATAATGACCATTTTTTGGAAATGACCGGTTCCACATATGACTACTGGGCTAGTAGATGGAGTCCAAAAGGAATTGATCCAAACTTGTTTTATGGTTCAAGTATTATAACATAAAAGCTCATGATGTTCTTTCTTGAATTCGTCTGTCCAAATATTGCTTACTTGGTCTATAGCTTGAAAGTGATATGGAAGCTAATGCTTATCCATGAGGTGTCATGTTGTAACTGTGTTAGAAAATATTAATATATAAGTCCCATTGTCTCTTGCATTGATGATGCATTTGAAGGTAGGGACAAGGGTCTTAACAACTTCTTTGACTATATGTATTGGACTGAAACAAAGAATTTTATAGTTGAAAACCCAATGTTTTCCAGCTTGCCTAGAGTGGCTGAGAAAATGAGAGTTCCAATAAATATTAGACAAGGGAAACATAAAATTCCGAATAACAGTCTTCAACATTTTCTTCTTTGTTGGCCAATAAATTAATTTTTAGATGGCAGAGAATTTTGTATTCGCCAAAATTTCCCTGAGAAAAGTATTTATTTTGCTGAAATGATTGGCATGCATTATTTTCGAACAAGTGAGCCAACTTATCTAACATTTCAACTTTCAAAGGATAGTCCAGGAAAGGGTCCAGGTTGACTAAGGTGTTCATTGAAAAACAAATAATATTGGCGGTTTTTCCACTCATACACATTTACCTGGCATCAAGAATACTGACTAAGACATGAATTAGTCTCTGGCTAAGATAGTCAACAAGATATTTATTAGCGTCTGATCTGTATGAGTAAATTGTTTATTTGCTGAGTGATAAATGTTGTCAACTTCGCAAGAGAAAAAAATTCAGAATGATGAGTAACTGGTTGTCCCTTCTGATAAGGAACAACACCCAAGGAAAATTGGTGTTCGTTTCTTACTGAAAATGGTTGTTGTAATTCAAAATGATTAAGCACTGGTGTGACACACATTGCATGTAAAAGTTGTTGAAGAGATTTTTCAGCTGTTGAATTCCAGGAGAATTGTTTATGATTGCTATAAGATGATCAAGAGGATGCGTAATATTTGAAAAAGGATAAAATAGAGTAATTGTACTCTGACTAGTTCTTTGGCAAGTACAAACCATTAATTGGACTCTTTTTCCAACATATTTTCCAAATTAAACTCTAAAAATGATTCCTCAATCAAGAATCTGGAGGTATAGAAACAATGTTTCCAACATCTAAGTTTTTCACAGAAAAATCACCCCCAAAAGGGATTTTAGTTGTGCTTTGTATCTTGAAATTTATGACAGTTACATCTCATTCTGCATCTTCTTGCTGAGTATTGAGCCACTTAATTCTAATTTATTAAAACTTTCAGTGACCTAACCAATGTTCACATACCTTACATTGTCCACATGCTTTACATTTTCAATAGGCTTATTAATCGCTTCACAGCTATCTCCTACAAACTCATACATAGGTCTTAAGGGTCCATTGATCATTTTTGTTAGCAATGCTGACATCTCGACATTTAATGAGCTCGCATCATTCATTGAGATCCTTGATTGATGTAAAATTGATGACCTTTCAACAAAAGATAAGGAATTTCCAACATGACTTGATAAAGAGACAACATAAACAGAATCAGGTTCTTGAGTACACTTTGTAAAGGCAATGGAGGAGGTACACATTGGGCTAGAGGTAGCATATGCAACACTGGAAGCTACAACAATTCCTATTAAAGTTTGAGCTAGTGAAGATTGATGTGAGGAAGTTTAGCATCAGATATACACTCATGGTTTCTAGAGATGTCAGGAGTTGTGCAAAGAGTTGTGCCAACAGTGAAAACAAATGAGGATTTAATCTTTATGGAAAATTTCATGTTTTAGTGAGATCATATGTTTTCTGATTGTAGTGAGATCATATGTTTAGTAGTGTGATCTGATGATTGTAGTGTGAATGGAGTATGTATGAGATCATGGTAGTATGTAAAGGAACATTGCTTTAGTATTGATATGATGCTACCTGTATATGGAGTGAATAATGGAGAGTGTTGTGTGCTAGCATAATGATGAAGTCTGTGTGCAGGTTGGATGCCATGTGGCCTTGGTATTGAAGTCTGATAGTAGTGAGATCATATGTTTTCTGAGTTGTGTATACTATAGAGAGATTGTGTGATTAGTTTGAATAGACTGCAATTGTATATCATGTAGATGAATTTTACACCTATAGTATATCAATTTGGAGACTTTGGAGATCGATAACAATATTTGTACATACCTGTAGAGTGTATTGAAAAAAAATTTGCGTGATGAATAGATTTGATTGCTACACATAGATCAGATGTTAAATACTTGTGTACTTGTTGTGTTTGTATTTTTATATGCTTATAACAATGCTATTATGGTAGAGGTGAAAGGCTAAGAGTGTTAACATATGTAAGCCCATCGCAGCCCATGAACATCTATATGGTTCTGTAGGATAAAAAACTTGTTTTATCCTGATTGCCAGGGTATTGTTAGTACAATTGGAGGTTTTGAGATATAACGACCAGGAGTGAATTGATATTTTAACAATGCTGACTTTTGGAGCCATGTTAGTCCAGGATAATCTGCTAAATGCTGGTTGCATCCAAGGAAATATTTTTCTTTGTGGATCTTGCATCTAGTTTACTTTAGCTTCTTTAGCACACTAATTATTTGAAGTTGAGGCTGCTTGTTGTTGGATAAGTTTCCTTCCCAAGTTCTTTGGTCTATTAAGTTATAAACTTGACTGTCAACATAGCATTTTTATTTTAAAGTCAAGACTTATAATACCTTAAAACAATTTGGGTTTTTCTATTTTGGATTTTCTTACTTTTTCATTTTGATATCTAAGGCACATATTTATCTTTGTTCTGATTTGATTAGAATTTTGGAGAAATATGGAACTTCATTCTCTTCCTTGCTACCCTGGTTGTTTTGCTTCTGCATCTTTTAATGGGCTTCTTGGACTTCATTTCCACTTCAATTTTCCTGAGTTGTCTTCCAACAGTCGAATATTGAAAATATTACTGCCATATTTATTGGGAGTTACTTAGTCTTGTTAACATTTCTGGGATACGTGCACAAGCATATTATGCAAGGTAGGAAAAATCCTGCTGAGATTGATTGCATGTTTATATAGTGGAAAAAACATGGATGAAAGCCTTTCTACCAACAACATATTTGATATTCTTCTTCATCAATTACTCACATCCTCGGCTACTTCCTTGGTTTAAGCATGAGCTATTCATTTATCCTTTTCTTCCTACAATCTAGATACCTTTAATGACTTAATTATTATTATAAAATAGTAAATAATTAAATGGATTGTCTAAATTTTCCTTGCTACTTTTATGCCAACTCATGCTTATATTGGATGTTTTGTTGCACCAGCTCCAGGTCATATTCTTTTCAAATTTTACTTTACATGATGATCTCTTCATTAGAGCCCTCAAAGAGACTATTTTCATTGGCATTTTTAACATATTTTGTAACTATAGGGCATTTTATTTTTCCACTTAAGAGAAATATTGATGGGCATTTCTTGGAATGGTTAAAAGGTATACTGTGATATTTCAGCTTCTTAACAGTTGTTTATTAGACATTCAATTTGTTTTCAACAACATAAGAAAATTGGTTTTATGTTGTCAGCATTTCTGCCATATTTAGTGTGAGTTACTTCGTGTTGTTAGCATTTCTAGGATACATGCAAAAATATGTTATCCAAGGTAGGAAAGAACCTACTGAGATTGATTACCTATTCCTATAGTGGAAAAAAGATGGATGATACCAACAACATATTTCATCTGCTTCTTTGTTGATTACTCACCTCTATGGCTGCATCTTCGGTTTAAGTAGGAGGCGTTCATTTATCCTTTTCATGTCTACTATCTAGACACCTTTAATGACTTAAATGTTATTGTAAAAAAAGTAAATAATTAAATGGATTGTCTAAAGTTTCCTTTTCTTTTATGCCCAGTCGTGTCTTTTGGCCCTTTTGTTGCACTTTCTAGTCAACTGCTTCTCAGATTTTACTTCACATGATCTCTTGATTAGAGACCTTTAAAGAAATATTTTCGTTGGCATCTTTAATTTAGTGTAATTATAGGGAATTTTCCTTTACCACTAGGTGAGAGATTTTTGGGGCTTTCTTGGAATGGTTAAAAAGTCAGTATGGGAATTTTGAGGTCCAAAATGGGCCTCCTAAGGAAATTATAAAATAATAGTGGAAATAATAAAATAAGATTTTATTACATCATCAAATTTTAGAGGGAAAATAGAAAAAACTATTTTTTCAACTCGTATTTTCAACTTATCTCCCTATGGGTTTACTCAAATTTCGAGTGGAAATAGTTGTTGGATGTAGAATTTGATTTTTTATCTAATGAGTACCTATGTTGCATACTTTAGATGGACCCTTCTACACGAAAAATGATAAATACATGAAAAACGTGATTGCAATCACGTTTTTTCATGTATTTATCATTTTTCATGTAGTAGGGTCCATCCAAAGTATGCAACATGGGTACTCCTTGGATCATGCTCAAAATTTTAGTAAAAAGTTAGGGAGATAAGTTGAAAATGTAGTTTTATTATTTTATTATTTTTTATTATTTTGACTTTTTTACTCCAAAAATGGTGAATCATCCCCCATGGTTGACATCATCATCTTGAATCTTAGTTCTTATAAAGTTTATTTTGGTTTTACATTTTTCTTAGGTGGCCCATTTTAGACCTCAAAATTCCCCTAATGACACTGTAACAGTTGGTGTATTGAATCTTCAATGGGTTTTGAACAACTTAAGCAACTTGATTTTATGTTGTATTTTATTTTCTTTTTACCCTTTAATGTGCAGAATACTTACGCCATGAATGGATGGGTTAGACAAATTTATAGGTGATTATTTGATTTTGGGCTAGTGAAATGTCATTTCTTAAGTGATTTCCTTAAGGTGTATTTCAAGGGGGAACGAGATAATACATATGCTTAAAACTATTTTAACTCCAGTATGATGAATCTCTTGAAATTTGTGTCTAATTTAAATACATATGTCGTTGTTTACCATCTACACTCTAAAGAAGAAAAATAATTCAAGGCATATAGTATAATCAACTAACTTGAGGGATAGTGATATGGATTTTTGACTCCCATGTTGATCATGTCTGAACCAGAGAAACCCTATGTTTGTTTGGCTTATGCATAAGAACCTATAACCTTTTGACTGTATTAGTATGACTGATATTGCAGTTGAAGTCAAGGCCAAAACGTAACGTTCTAATGCTAATGTTTATAAATTGGTTGGTATTCAATACACTAGTACAAAATGGCTAATTAGTTACTAAAAAAATGACTAAAATTTGCATATAACCATTTATTTTTCAAATTTCTATGACCAACAGTAGCTAATTTTCAGATTCATAACGCCACTCAACTCAATTTATCTTTTAACTTCTTACCATTAATTGGTTATGCATTTAAGTTAGTCATTTTTAGTTTGGTCACTTAAAATTGCTCAAATTTAGTAGTAATTCACTTGAAATAATTGTGGTGACTAACTTTTTTAGTCACCTAGTCACTAATTTCATGATTTTTTACTAGTGATAGTTGTTGTTTCCTACAAAAGAAAACCAATATTGACAACAATTCCTATGGATGTTTTTTTGTACCATTCATGTAAATTTCACTGGGAGAAGAAATTGTACTTGTTGGTGTCGTTGGAATATTGCATCCATTTTTCCTCTCCACAAAAATAATTTGTTGTACAAAAGTCATTTTCTATGAAATTACAAATTGAAATACTTTGTATGATTCCATATGATAAAATCTCAAAGCTATAAATTCCCTAATCAATAAATTGTAGATATTAACAACTTCTCTAGCCTAGCCCAAACATAAATTAGAACAGTTGGAATGAGCCAAAAAACATCGAAGGATTCCCTCCTAGATTCAATGTTAGGGATGTGAAAAAGCCCCATATAGGAGAAAATATATAGCGCCACATCAGTGGAACTCCCGTGCTATTTAGGGCTCAAGAAGAAAGTTGGCTCATCTAAAATCAATTTGCTACATGGACACCATAATGGTGAAGGGTGTGAGAGATGTGGAGGTATCTTCCATAAAGACATATTGTGGGAAGAAAACTTACAACCATCATATGGTTTGATAGATTCTAGTGTTCACCTTCTAGGATAATTGTCCACACGAAATCAAGGATGTGATATTCATCTTTGTTGATTAGGTCCTATAGCCATTTCTTATATCTACCAATTTTTTGGGTAATCTCCTCCAAGTTCATCATATCAATATAGAGGGATTCATTCCACTAGTGGTAATTCTTCTACCCTGGTCTCTACCTCCTTAACCAATTTGCATCTGAAGTTTTAGTCAAAGGGGCCAGAGCATGGCTATATGGAGGTGGTTGGAATTGTGGGGCGTGTTTCCCTGCAATGTCCCTTCTTTGGGTTAGTCCCTCTGAAATTTTCATTTTTTTAGAAAGAAAAAATTCCATGAAGTAGTCAGAGACATAGGGGACAAAGAGGATGAGGAAGGAGAGCCCTTTCTCATTCCCAAAAATAAGATGAGCAAGCATTTTCTGGCTAATTAGTGACCAACTCCTTAGCTGACTAAACAAGGTAGGGTGTTTTAACGAATTCAATTAATAGAAAAGTAAAGACAATCATACCTCAAACCTACCAAGCCTGATGAGGTGACAGGAGCAAGAATCGAACTTAAAGTCTACTCTTCTCCTTTCATGGGGTCAACTTAACCAATGGATTATCTTTCCGGCACTGCAGGAGATTCACCACCAAACCTTTGATCGCTATCTTTCAACCACTTCCAACTAGGGAGGAACTAATTTCTTCTCTTACCCCCATAGCTAATGTTTCTATTGATCGACCACTCGAATGAACCAAATTTTTTTTTTCTACCTGTCGTTAGCGTCAAAATATCGATGCTTTGCATCATTGGAATTACGACACTAGGAAGCGTCGGTTGTGGTGTTATTTGTCATCGGAATTTCAATGCTATGAAGCGTCAATTGTGGTGCTATGCATCGTCGAACTTGCGAAACTATGAAGCATCGATTCAAAAACGTTGGAAGAGTGACACCTAAGGAGAAACATCGGAAGAGAGATACCCAAGTGGACACGTCGGAAGAGCGACACCCAAGTGGAAAATTTGGAACAATGACGCTCAAGTGGAAACATCAGAGTAGTGACACCAAAGTGGAAACATCGGAAGAGCGACAAAGTTGGAAACGTTGGAAGAGCAACGACCACTTGGAAACGTCCGAAGAGCAATGAAAACTTGGAAACGTTGGAATTGCGACACTATAAAAAAGTTGGAATTAATGTTGCTCTACCGATAGTTATTAGAAGTGTTGGAATTGCGACGAGATAGGAAACAACATTTTTCCCCACCTCAAAGTGTCGCTCTTGGGACTCCTATGTGTCACAAGAGCGACAGTTTGGCCATCAGAAATTGGGCCAAATGTGCTAGTGTTACTATGGTCAACACATCAACCAAGACGTCCAACCCTTATTTATCCTCTAACCCCACTACCTTCCCAACGTGTAATGAACTTGGTACTTCATAATTTATTTGATATATCATGGTTTAATGGGATTATGGCTTCATCCTTTGCATCAATACATTAATATTATACCACACCAATAACATCAATGTGTCATTCATTCAACCATGGCTATATTCTTTATGAGTATGGTATTTTCTTAACTTATAGGACCATATAACAACCTTCATTTAATTCAGGTGTTGTGGATATTTAGCACCTTTGTTTACTCACGTTGACATTAGTCCTTCCACACACCATGATTCTGAAGTTTCTTTAAGGTGAATTTTTGGGGCTTCTGAGAATGACTACTAATGTTTCCAAACAATAGGAAGAACCGTAAAAAAACCCCATGCTCTCTTTCATACACGAATGTGAATCTTAAAACAAATGAAATTCAATCAAGAAAACAACTCCTACAAAGGTTGGCCCACAATTGAAACTGTTTTTAAATACCTTCCAAAGGTTGGCCTACGTAAGCATAAGTTCGGATTCACCGAAAACATAGATCATTGCATTCAAAACCTTATATATATATATATATATATATATATATATATATATATATATATATATATATATATATATATATATATATATATATATATATATATATATATATATATATATATATATATATATATATATATATATATATAAGGTTTAAGATTCACATTCGTGAATGAAAGAGAGCATGGGGTTTTTTTACGGTCCTCAGAAACCTCAAATTAAAGTGAAACACAAATAGTCTGATTCCGTTATAGGTCCAATGAGTGAAAGGTTCATTGATGGCATGTGTGTGTTGATTCATTTATTTTTAAACCTCCCTTTACACTTCAACTTGGCGCAGGTTTTCTTAAACCATTTTATTTACAGTCAGACCAAATTCTTGGGTAGTGTTATTTGAATTTCTTAACTCATCCTGCTTTAGAAGTTGTTGAAATTCACCCCTTTATTGTTACATATTTACTACAAGTTGGTATTTTTTTAGTTATCTCCAAACACAGGTATAGCACATAAACAACTTCAAGTAATGAGATAGTTATATAGATGTATTTCTTATTCTCGGGACACAACACTATGATGGATTTATATTAAGTTTCAAGATTATGTCTCCCTCGACTAGGATTTGATATGCATGCCCCACAATAATTGTGCAGAATTGGTAGCCATCTAGTGCCTTATAAGTCATGGAAGATCTGCTTCAAATGTTGCCTAGTTTCTGCAACTGTCTAATATCTCCATCATCCCTATGGAAAACACTATTGTAGGGTGACATCTTGGTTATACATTTCAAACAACACCCCAATCCTTCTCAATACAATACCCTGTTTACTCTTCACACTAGGTTACACTTTGTTTTAGGATCATCACTTATACCAGGTGATGTTCCAGCCATGGGATTAATTATCTTAGTTATTTTATTCTATATGAAATCCAACTTCCCATAAGTATATGTCAAACCATAGCCTCGTATCTAATTTATGATAAATCCCGCAGACTGTCATATCCATCATCAGAGCTGGTAGAGGATGATCGTAGTAATAGAATTCCAAATTGTGGGATAATTTTGTGGGAAAAATCTCCTCTATTCACAAATTTTGGGATTTTTTTAAGGGAAAAATTTCTTATGGTACCCTCATGCAAACCAGAGGGTAAAATGTTGCTCCTATTGGGCACACATTCCTTCTTGGGATCACTTGAGAACCCAAAAATCTCAAGATAAAGCTACAAAAGTGAATTCCATAATCCAAAGTAACCAACTCATCATCTCGAGACTGGAGTATCTATTTCCACTGTGTTTGATCATTTTTGAAAATAGAGACACATTAAAATACAAATCAAAATATGTTGGGATCCCCATCACCTCTGGACTGAATGATCCATTTTTAACAACAATTGTATTGCCAACAATTTCGCCGTATGTAACAACATTTGGAGACTGTCCATTTCCCTCACAGAGAAGAGAGATGGAAACCAAGATTTCAGAGTCTCTTTGAGAAATTCCAGTGGACTATTTGATTAAACACAGTCTGCTCTTCACTAAAATTTATAGTAATCTTTGTTGTCAAGCCATCTATGATATATGATAACTGAACAGAAACAAATCCATCCCATTCACCCTATCCTTTTACCTTACTATTTGTTGTGACAAAACCTTGCTCGCATTTTCTAGAACAAGAAAAATCCTATCATTACATGTTTCACAATGCTTTTTACTTCTGCAATTTTCGTGATGCATATCATTTGAGGTCTCCAAAGCTGGATTTTATTCATATTTGTCATAACTATCATCAAATGGAGAGGTATAGTGATATGTGATCAATCCAATTGAATCTAAGCAATGTTCTTTAATTTCATCTGTATGTTCATATTCATCATAGATAGGACTGGATTCAAAACACACAACATATGATATTCCTTTCCTTTGTGCAAATAATGAATCTAGATCAAGTCTTTATCACGACTATTGTGTTATTCTTCTTCTGGATCTGTAGTAGGCTAGTAGCCTCTTAAATGTTGCCAACAGTGCTAACTTCCTCAAATTTTGAGCTCAACACTTTATTCATATCAATAGCAACATCACCATAATATAGATATTCACCCTCTAAATTATTTTCCTTATCTGGATGCTCATCATGTTGAAGGAGATGAGGAAGATCTTCTTCTTATAATACCTTTCATCTTCATCCATTCCTTTGCTTAGCACCACATGGTATTCTTCCTCCACAAAAGCCCCATCATTGTCTTCATGGATGCCATCATTTCCTACAAAAAGACAAAGGTGTCCTTCCTAGTGTAATGCTTCCAACAAGTGGTGGTCGTGATCATCAAATTTCTGATATGTTGGGTGAAAATGTTTGAGGAAGCTTTAAACTATATTTTTGAGAGAATGTATGCTCTTTGGGTTGTAAGAATGTTTGAGCCAACCATTAAGCTATTATCCCAAAGAAAGTATAGATGATCTAATTATGACATATTCATGTCTTTCTTCCAATTCTGAGATATACCTCATAAATTCCAGGACATGTGGAACATCATTAAAAGAGGTCCCTACAAATTCTTGAAAATCCTTTCTATAGTTAGGATGGTTCCTATTTAGGACAATGCCTATTTTCAATATCCAAATTTGGGATCCTTGATCATTTATGATTTATCTTGTTTGCCATTATATTTTCTGTGTCATTGAGAAGTGAGCAGGAGTGCAGAGAAGTGGTATTATCGAATTTTCAGAGTTCATCTTTGTTTTATCAAATTTTTGGATGTATTTTTTTAAGATGGTGATGCTTAGATATCCCTACGGTTATCAATTTCCATGTGGTTATCAATTTTAATGTTTTATGTTGATCATGTGACATTATGGTCCTCTTCTTATTATTTACTTCTCATTATTATTTTCATATTCATCTGTAAGAATAGAACTTAATATGTTCGTGTATCAGATTTCCTCTCTCTTTTCTCCATCAGTCCAATTCATCAAGGCACCAATACACATGCGATAGGAGAGTGTTTACCACTTTATCAAATCTTTTATCATTTCCTTGTTTAATATAATAAATTCATATTTGCAAGAGACCATTGAAAATTTAAACTTCCTTGTAATAGATTTAAATGAGAACTCAGTCTATCAAACTTACCTTAGTGTTTGTCTGCAACCTAATTTGATGATTTTAATCTCCTAATTAGAAACATCAATAACTTATTTCATTAATATAAGGTCTAATTTATGAATAACAATGTGTATCTAAGAGTTAGAACCTCTAGATTAATGTATCCTATTTAAAAACTAAAAAAATTCATATAAATTTGTTCTCGTGGCCATTGAAAACCCAAGCAACAACATCTTTAAATACCACCAATCCTAACATAATCAACCACAAAATGTAAAGCATGGATTGAATGTTTATTTTTTCCCTTTTGTTTCCATCCAGCAATGGTCTTGACATATGATGAGACTAATGCAACCAAGATAGTGGTGAGTGATATTAAGATAGTGGCGAGTGATAACAATTTTACTTTTCATTTGTGTTGGCCAATGAAAAAGTAGAGCAGGATTACATGCAGCCGTAAAATTTGAACGTTGACCCAGCTTGGGCGAGATGGTTTTCGTTATTGACATTAAGGTTAATTGTAGGTAGGTACACAGTTTTTCATTAAAATTTTGAACTCGGGCTCCTTTTCTCCTGCATTTTGGCATATCATTCCGCAAATTTGATCCATTTCATTAATTTTTATGGGGAATTTCATCTATTATTGATTGTTTTACTAATAATTTTCCTCTTTTTTATCTACGTTTACTTTCTTCATCTTTGTATGATATATTTTTAAATTCAATTGAAATTTCAAATATTATTAATAATTTTGCAATGTTTAGATGTATATATATTTAATTTAATTAGATTGTTGATTTTAAGAAAATTTTAGCATTCAATTAACACAAGTATGGTTAAATTTATAAATATCCTTGAAATCCAATTCAAAAGTAATTGAAATATTCCTCGATACTTTTGAAATATTCCTCGATTTCACAATCAAATTAAAAATGACACACTAAACACTATACATACCATGTTACTTCCAAGATTACTGAGAAATTTTCAATATTCTGATTTATATACGACTGTATTTCACTTTTATTCTCTCCGTGAACGTTTCATAATCTCATATTTTTCATTTTTTACTCCTATAATTATTTACTTATTTTTGTAGAAACCTAGTTCAATGCTTGATGTCGTGAAGTTTCACAATTTACATAGCCCTGTTTCCTTGTCAGATTTTCTGCTTCTAGGCTTTTGATTCCAAAAGCAAAGATATTTGTTAAAATGATATAAGTGAAAAAAACATTTCTTTTATATAAAAAAAATATATAGGTTGTACATCATTATCAGTTTCAGTTTGTTATAGATTGTATATCACTACCTGAGTTTAACGTTTCCACAATTACATCATTATCTAGCTACCAAAAAGATAACACATATTTATAATGATATATATATTTTTTTATACCATGCTAGTATGACACCTAGCAATATTGTATAGCACCGGTATTGTCTCCAAAACTTAAATTACCCCATATAATTAGTTGAAAAAAAACAAAGAAACAAAAAAACCTCTCAAGTGAAGTCAATGCTGCCAGAATTCCTCAATGTATCACAACTTTTTATGATTCTTTAAATATATATCCTTTGTATTAAAAACTTAAAATAGCCCATATAATTAGTGGAAAAAAAAAAACAAAAAAACTCATAAGTGAAGTTGATGTTGCCATAATTCCTCAATGTAGCTTGTACAAATGTTGCAAAGAAGAATTTTCGAGGTACCTTTGGTATGCCTTGGATAGAAGATCTACAACCTAATTTTGTTCCCTGTATACAACTTGAGTGGGCTTAATGATACAGCTTGATTGGACCTAATGATGCAGCTTGATTGGGCCTAGTGGTTAAGAGCACGTGTTTCCTCCTAAGAGGTCACAGGTTCTAAACCAGAGGGGGGTTGAGTATGTATTTATTTGTAGACTTAGCAGACACCGTGAAGGTGGTTCCCTTGTCCCACAAACAAATTACAATGTGTGTGATAAAAGTCCTAGAAAAAAGGGTTAATACTGTGGATTTATTAAGCACAACATTTCACCATAATATATTTGTAGAAACAAATTACAATGTGTGTGATAAAAGTCCTAGAAAAAAGGGTTAATACTGTGGATTTATTAAGCACAACATTTCACCATAATATATTTGTAGTTAAAGGCTGAAGCAATGGGTAAGGGTTTTCCACTTGATAAGAAGCTTTTGTTGTGTTTGTTGGAACTTGCTAGTCCTAGTCTACGTAGCCAAAAGAACTTGTGTATAGTGACTACATTTTATATTTTGCTACCTTTCATATTTGTATTTTGAATTATGTTTTTTCGTGCTTCTGGTATCCTTTGATTGAGTATGAACATACATTTGAAAAACTATGTCAACTATTTGATATAGTATTGTCTGGATCTACAATGATTGGGTCGGAAGAGAGGATGCTTTTGGAAATTCTAGCAATGATGGTCTAGCCATTGAGATTAATGAAGGAAATATTTCAGGTGAGTGTGTTTCTATTGAAGTTCTATATAAGGAACCTCTTGATAAATTGCTTCCATGTGCACCTTGTTGATTCTCTGTTCTATTTGCAATGCCTTCTGATTTGGCAGAGTATTTTTGTTATTAATTATTTCTTTGGTTGTCTAACAAAAGTTTTGTATGTAGTATTTAGGGTTGCTTTTTCTGATATATGTTTGATAATCTAACTACTTTTCTATTTTTGTGCTTAGAATTTTGATTGAAACTTTTCAATTTTAAGCTGGTCTTCTTAGCTTGTAATTATTGTAAAATAGATATTAATTTCATTGAAGATTTGACTGTCACTAATTGACTAGATGATGGATTTTACTAGTGTTGTGGGAATTTTAAGAATGGAAAAATTGTCAACAACAATGTGCTAAATATTTTTTCTCATATTGTTGCATGGGAGAAAAATCCTAAAGGAACTATTAGGATATTTCCCCAAAAAGGTGATGTTTGGGCCTATACATAAAGTGAAAATGACTAGTGGAAGAGGTTGGAGTGAGTGTGGTTCCTCTTTTCAGGATTGATGGTTTCATGTCTATGTATCAAAGGAAGTAGACGGTTAACTTGGTTCCGAGGAAGGAGCTTCTTATATTTTCTCATCAAATTCCAGCAAAGAGACTTTTGGATGAAGAAGTCCCCAATTTACCCCAAAATTGTAGTGAGTTGGACCCTGCTGCAACTCCTGAAGATGAATTCAAGGCAACTTGATCACTTTTCTTTTTAATTAGGACTTCAACCTTTGTGGTTTCCAGGTGTAATTTCGATATATCGGAAAACAAAATATACCATACTCTTTTGACTGTCATGCAGTAGGACTAAATCAAGCTTTCAAAGCTACGCATGGCTTCTTTGGAAGTGTAATTTCATAGCAGACTGTTAGCATTGGTTACATTGAATGGTCAAGCAGATGTTGGTTGTGCACTAACCTTCTCTTCTAAGGTGCAAGTTAAATATGACGACATTGTTGACTCTAATTTTTTATCGTTACTAACAGTTAATGATAACTGTGTTGGATTATCTAACTTGCTGCAAATTTTTTAGGGATATACAGGAGGATGGCTATGTCAATTTCTTTGTACCTTATCTTTAGTTGATGTGAAAAATTCCTTGAAAATTTTCATATTCCTGGAATATATGAAGAGTGGAAACATGCTAAACATAAACCATTCAATAGTAGATATTAAAGGCTTTCGATAATTCTAGTTACTTTTTTTTTTATGACTAGATTAAAAAGTTTGTAAATTATTGTATATTAGCTTGTTGTGTGAGTCATGTTACATGGGTGTGACATTGAGCTAACTCCATTGAGTTATTTTTATCAAGTTAAAAATAGGAGTTGCATGAATATAGATTTTACAAATATTAAGTCATCATGTGTTGAGCATTTTTTTTAAATGAATGCTTATATATGGTATGGACCTTAACCATCATCATCATCATGTAATTTCAAGGACTACTATAACTTGACATAATTCTTTAAAGGGTGCTAGCTCAATGTAAAAGCCCCTATTTTATAAAGAAGAGATCAATGGTGTGTCGTAATATGACTTAATCAATGATATTGTAGTTTAATTTTAATTAAATATTTTTAATATTAATTTATTTCTATAATATAATATTTTTCTAGATTCATTATTTTATATTGTGTTATTTTATGTTAGGACAAATGACAACCACCGGTTCGTAATTTCTTCCCACGTTCGTCGGCGAATTCTACTGAGGCAACAGCCTCCAAATTTCTTCCCGCGTTCGTCGGCGAATTCTACTTAAGCCACAACCTCCTAATTTATTCCCGCGTTCGTCGGCGAATTCTACGGAAGCCACATGCTCGTTTCTGGTTCAGTGGGCTGTGTGGAAGGGTGTCAGGGTACCACCAATAGTTTAGGCTATGACTAATACGGTGTCAGGGTACACATACAACTTTCTGTTCTCTTAATTTCTTCCCGCGTTCGTCTGCCAACTATACAAAAGCGACTTGCGACGACCTTGCAATGACTGGCGTTCGTCAACGGTCGGCCGTTTCTCCGAAAACCAGTTGGCCATGGAGAACGAAACTGAAGATGAATGCGATTACTTGAACTTGCCAATGCCATTGCCAACACCTCCACTAATCTCATTAGAATAGAGGAACACGTTGCGCGAAGGCCTCGACAATGGGGATGAAGATGAAAGAGTTAATTAGCAGCATCTTCCTTATCGTAAGTGTGTGTATGATTATGCTCCCCTTCTCAGCTGCTAATCCGTTCGCTACTCTCGTTCGGGTGTTTTGTAAGAATAGTGAATACACGAACGGTAGCTCTTTTCAGAGCAATCTAAAGCAGGTTCTGAAGTCACTGGTGGGGAACGTTTCTACGAGTGCATTCAATACATATAGTGGGCAAAACAGCCACAGTGGGGTTTATGGGTTTGGCCAATGCAGGGGAGATTTAAACTCCTCCGATTGCAAACACTGCGTGGCTACTGCTAGTGGCATTATTACATCCGACAATTATGGATGCCACAAAACTTCTGCATATATTATACTAGACGCCTGCTTCTTACGTTACGGCAATCATAGTTTTTCCAACAATTTCAGTGAGAGCGCAGAAAAACATGTTGGGTGCAACCGTGTGAAAATCAGTCAGCCAGAGTTCATAAATAGGACTAGGTCCCTGCTCCAAAGTGTTATCGATAAAGCTGTAAAGAAACCCAATCGTTTTGCTGCGGAGAAAGACGTTGCGCCTTATGGTTCCACAGAGCACATCTACAGCTTGGCCCAATGCTGGAGAGATCTGTCTACAGAAGACTGCGAAGCGTGTCTAAGCTTTTCCTTGTCACAAATAGAATCCAATTGCTCAGCTGGAGCTCTTGGATCACAATTCGAATCTGTGAACTGCTACTTGCGTTCTGAGATTTATCCATTTTTCAATCCTCCGATGATCTCGCCGTCGCCATCGCCGTCGCCGTCTCCGTCGCCGTCGCCTTCGCCGTGGCCTACAGAAAGCCCTCCAGTATCAAGTATCTCTTTACATCGTTTCACATAGTTTTTAATTGTCAGGAATATCGTGGGGGGTTTTGTAAATATTTCGTTTCGGTGATTTCTCAGATTCCTTATCCGAATTATTTGAGATTTCTTGTGCAAATTTGCAGAAGCAAAGAGATCTAACGTGCTTCGAGTAACTCTGGGAGTAGCAGCCGCTACGGTTGGATTAATTGCAGCCATATCCCTTTGCAAGCTGAATTTTTTATCTCGGGCGAAAATTTGGGAACATATTTCTCAAATGAGAGGTATTGAAATTGTATATGATTCAGTGACCGATATCTTGGATAATTGAACGCTTTCCTATTTCTTTTTCGCAAGATAATTAAAGGCTATGTAACTATTTTTCGCAGAACACGAAGGAGAAATTAGCTTGCCGGCGACTATACTGAACCCGAAACTTGTTTTCAAATACGAGACATTGAAAGGGGCCACGTCTAATTTTCAGGCAGAGAGAAAGCTTGGGGAAGGCGGTTTTGGATCCGTCTTTAAAGTGAGCCTTTGGTGTTACAGCGAGTTTAATTATTTTAATGTAGATACCATTGTTAATGGAGAAACCATACAAATATTTTTGACTTGGCATGATGCTTCTTGATCGGCAGGGAGATCTACCAGATGGCAGAGAGGTTGCAGTTAAAAGGCTGAAAATAGGTTCAAGTCAAGGAGATGCCGAATTTCTGAATGAAGTAAATCTCATCAGTCGTGTTCAGCACAGGAATCTGGTGAAACTGCTTGGTTGCTCCGTTGAAAACTCAGAGAGGCTACTAGTTTACGAATATCTCCAGAACAGTAGCCTCGACAATATTATATACGGTTGCTTCTCCCTCTTTAATGAGGGCACCGAACCTGATTTGTTTGAGTTTTGAGTTTGTTTTGTACCTCGCTAATCTTTATAGTGTATGTTTTGCAGATATACCAAGACGCCATTTACTTGATTGGACACAGAGGTATGAAATCATAATTGGAACAGCACGAGGGTTGGCCTATCTTCACGAAGAATCTGAAATTCGAATCATTCATAGAGATATTAAAGCAAGCAATATTTTACTCGATCATAAATACAAACCCAAAATAACAGACTTTGGCTTAGCCAAACTTTTTGATGACGATAAAACCCATGTCAGCACTAGAGTTGCAGGAACTTTGTAAGTATTGTATCTTCAATATGGTTCATATAACTTTCAGAGCGTTATTAAGATATGCAGATTTCATTGTGCACAGTATTGTGCAGAGGCTACATCGCGCCTGAGTACGCCTGCCACGGACAGCTCACTGAAAAAGCAGATGTATTCAGCTTTGGAATGCTTTTACTTGAGATTATCAGCGGAAGAAAGAATCAGAGTTCTCGTCATGACACGGAGTTTCTCATCGAACGGGTATAGCCATTGTGGATCTCATTTTTGAAGTAGATATTTTCGAACATGTTATGATTATGATTCCTTGCCAACTAAAGCTCTATGTTTTGTTGATATTGGTTAATTACTAGATATGGAAACTGTATAACGCAGAGCGAGCTTTGGAAGTAATGGACCCCACATTGGATGGTAGTTATTCTGGGGAGGAAGGGATTAGGGTCATTAATATTGGTCTTCTGTGCACACAAGCAGCTGCAGCTTTGAGGCCTTCAATGTCTCGTGTCGTGTCGATGCTCACCCACCATGACAAAGAACATCTTCCTTCGCCCACGAGCCCCCCTTTCATAGATCTGCATAGCGTGGGCGCACCTGGCCCTCATAAAACATCAGGTAGTAGTACAGGAACTTCTAGTACACCATCCAATATCTACTCAGCAGCTGCCGATCCTTCACCAGGTATCTTAGACCATCCAATATCTACTCTGCAGCTGCCGATCCTTCATCAGGGATCTTAGAGCCGAGGTGAAAAAACTCCAAACACTTTATCGCACCATATTATCCTAGTATGTTGTTGGACATCGTTTATTATATTACTGACCATACAATATCTACTCTGCAGCTGCCGATCCTTCACCAGGTATCTTAGACCATCCAATATCTACTCTGCAGCTGCCGATCCTTCATCAGGGATCTTAGAGCCGAGGTGAAAAAACTCCAAAAGCTTTATCTCACCATATTATCCTAGTATGTTGTTGGACTTCGTTTATTACATTACTCGAGTGGACATTACTCGCTTGTACTAAGTTTAATATATTGTTGGACTTCATGTATTACATTACTCGAGGGGGCATTACTCGCTTGTACTAAGTTTAACGATTAGTGATCACTGTATAGGAGAAAGGATGGAGTTTTCATTGTTTTTTATTTAATGAGGATGTATTGAAGTTTTGGTTGTGTCAGAGTTTATCTATCAAACTTGTGATTTTAATGAAATTTTGCTAAATTTTAAACAAATTAGATGAGAAAAATAATTTTGATTTTTTTAAAATCTCAATAAAAACAACTCAATTTTTAATTTGTAAATAAACTTTGTTTTAATATTATGAAACAATATCATTACTAATTTACTTATGTGGAAAAAACTAGAACTCATATTCATATCACATTTTTTTAATTAAACAATTTAATTAGGAAAAAAAAAAAACTTTTTAAAAAAAATCAAAAAATATTTATTAAATAAAGATTAAAGTCATGTTATTAATATTTATTAATAATTTATGTTTTTGAAATTTGGCCTATGTGATCCATAATTTGTATTGAAAAACTTATGGTGATAATCACATTGCCTTTTGAACCAATTATTGTGATTCATCTTCACTAACCAGTGTGATTCATTTCAAGACACGATGAGATATTAGATCATGGCATAAATTTAAATAGACAAAAAGATCTTCGAGATGACATATTAGATCATGGCATAGATAAGGAGAAGATCTAACTAACCATTATAAAATAACGGCGAGTTTGACCTAAAAAAGAAAAAATAAATATTTTAATTAACTTATATAAAACAATCTAATAATTTATTTATTATTGTTTTTAGATAATATAAATTTATTATTATTTCATTATATATTATTTTAAATTTATTAAATTATTATCAATTGCTACTAGGTAATGGAATACTCTATGGTCAAAAGTGAAGAATAAAAAAATAGAAAAGAAATAATATGAATTATGGTTTTAATATATATTTTATTTATCTACATTTATAAGGTTAATAATAAATATATTATATCAATCTTTATAATAAAATGTTTATTTAATAATTAATAACATTTTATTAAATCTTTATTTAATAAAATTAATGAGGAATAATAAACATAAATTGATTGAGATTACATTTGAACATCTTAAATTAGATCGGCTCTGTAACACCCTTAGAGATGACTTAGGTTTTTCCGAGCCTTGGGCTTGTGGTCGCCTTGCCCGCTCCTCCCTGTGAGACGTAGTCCTGAACTCATCTAGGGGCTCGAAAGGGCACTTCATGGCAGATCTCCATGGGGAACTGTGGATCCCCCCTCCTCTAACACTCCTCTCCTTGACACAGCGAAAAAATTTGACAAAGAAGGACATATCAATTCCTCCATGCACTCTAGCCTTTCAGGGAATCCCCCATTGACGAAGTCCCATCCTGAAAATGTAGCAACAGAAGCTAAAATCACCTCCTCCACCTGCATTTCAAAATCTGCAGAGCGCCTAAAGATCAAACTCCTGACACACTGAATCAATGCAAGAATCCAATTCAAGAAGGATCACGCTCTGACCGGGAAGTTTATGTGGTTTTGGCCGACTGAAAAAGCCCTCCTTGGCTGGATCACAGCCAAATGGAAACCTAAGGGACATATTGACCTACAGCTAGGCTGAAAGGGCTTCTTCAGCATAATTTTTACATGCATCAAAGAAAATAATAGAATCATGGATAGAGGCCCATACTTCTTCAATCCGGCCGACCTCTTCCTCTGAAAATAGGTGGAGCGTTTCAATCTCGAGAAGGAGGACTTCAGCTGGGCTCTGGTTTGGATCTGTCTCTACTCTCTGCCTCAAGACTACTGGGACAATCAAATCCTGAGAGAAATTGGCAATACGTTAGGAGAATTCATCAAAATAGCAGACGAAACACGAATCAACAAGCACACAACCTACGCAAGGATATGCGTCTATATGCACATTGCCAAATCTCTCCCGGACGAGGTAAGTATTCTCCATGATGATTTTGAATGGATTCAAAATGTGGATTATGAACATGTACCATTCATATGCAAAAAAATGCCACATGTATGGAAATTTATTCTGGGATTGCCCACTCAATACAAGCGCCTCCATGCACAAGGAATCGACAGCGAAAGATCCAGAAGGATTCACAAAATTCACCAACAAAAGAAGGCACACCAAAAATTCACACAATGCGCCCTCAACCAAAGCTCCCACAACCAAAAATAGCTTTGAAACTTTGGCCGATCTAAACATAGATACCTCGGCTATCCCAACACCTCAGATATGCCTATACAGGAGAAAATGTATACTCAAGAGCATCCAATGGAAACGAAACCGAAGGACTCTTCCAAGCAAACTCAGACCCAGACTCCTCTCCAGGAAAACGTGGGTAAAGGCAAAGGCTCAGCCTCAGATCAACCGACAACGATGGAGGAGGAACCAGAAAGCATAGACTATGGAGATCTAGACATCTTAGGACTTGATGATGCATGCAAACAGAAAGATTATCAATCCATCCCCAACCAACAGATCCAACAACTGGAGGAAGTCCTCAATAGAGCACAACTTCCAACCCTAGGCATTCAAGGGGGAACACTACTCAACACCAAGCTCATTCTGAAAGAATCAAGAAAAAGGGGAAGATGAACAGATCTACAAAGACTGGTCATCCTGGGAGAAGAACTTGTAGGATCTAGCAGATATCCAAATCTTACCAAATTCTACTCCATCCTTCCTCCAAGTTTCTAATGAAGCTCATCTCCTAGAATATAAGAGGGCTAAATAGTACCTCTAAGCACCAGTTAATTAAAAAGAGAATAGTTGAAGAAAACCCCACAATTCTCTTCCAACAAGAAAACAAATGTCCGAGAAATACTCTAGAGAAAATACTCATCAAGTTATGGAGAGGCTGTCAAACTATAACTGTAGATGGTCATGGAGCCTCGAGAGGGTTGGCGATAATCTGGAATCTGTAATTGATCATTCCTGAGAACTTTCATGTTACCTGCAATTTAATTCAAGCATCTTTCCATCTTCTGGGTACAAATATTCATGATATACTCACAAATATATATTTTCCTCAAGCAACCACAACCAAAATAGATCTATTGAATGTTATTGAATCCCTCAATCTACAACACACCCTCCCTCTGTGGGTTCTCGGAGGAGACTTCAATATGATAAGAATCAGGCAAGAGAAGAAAGGGGGAAGGGAAAATTTACACACAGAAAACCTCAGATTGAAGGAATTCATCAATGATAATCGATTGATAGACATCCAAACCTCTAATGGGGTCTACACATGGAACAACAAACGTGGAGGCACAAATCAAATCACTTCACGCCTGGATCTTTTTCTGATCATAGACAACTTCATACAGCTGGGCGACGAGCTAAATGCAACCATCTCCCCGGCAACAAGCTCAGATCACTAGCCCACTAGCCCCCCTTTCATTGATCTGCATAGCGTGGGCGCACCTGCCCCTCATAAAACATCAGGTAGTAGTACAGGAACTTCTAGTACACCATCCAATATCAATTCAGCAGATGCCAATCCTTCACCAGGTATCTTAGACCATCCAATATCTACTCTGCAGCTGCCGATCCTTCATCAAGGATCTTAGAGCCGAGGTGAAAAAACTCCAAACACTTTATCGCACCATATTATCCTAGTATGTTGTTGGACTTCGTTTATTACATTACTGACCATACAATATCTACTCTGCAGCTGCCGATCCTTCACCAGGTATCGTAGACCATCCAATATCTACTCTGCAGTTGTCGATCCTTCATCAGGGATCTTAGAGCCGAGGTGAAAAAACTCCAAACGCTTTATCACACCATATTATCCTAGTATGTTGTTGGACTTCGTTTATTACATTACTCGAGGGGACATTACTCACTTGTACTAAGTTTAATATATTGTTGGACTTCATGTATTACATTACTCGAGGGGACATTACTCTCTTGTACTAAGTTTAACGATTAGTGATTACTGTATAGGAGAAGCGTGATGGGGTGTCCATTGTTTTTTACTTACTGAGGATGTATTGAAGTTTTGGTTGTGTCAGATTTTATCTATCAAACTTGTGATTTCAATGAAATTTTGCTAAGTTTTAAACAAATTAGATGAGAAAAATAATTTTGATTTTTTTTAAATCTCAATAAAAACAACTCAATTTTTAATTTGTAAATAAACTTTTTTTTTAATATTATGGAACAATATCATTACTAATTTACTTATGTGGAAAAAACTAGAACTCATATTCATATCACATTTTTTTAATTAAACAATTTAATTAGGAAAAAAAAAATTCTTTTTAAAAAAATCAAAAAATATTTATTAAATAAAGATTAAAATCATGTTATTAATATTTATTAATAATTTATATTTTTGAAATTTGGCCATGTGATCCATAATTTGTATTGAAAAACTTATGGTGATAATCACATTGCCTTTTGAACCAATTATTGTGATTTATCTTCACCAACCAGTGTGACTCATTTCAAGACACGATGAGATATTAGATCATGGCATAAATTTAAATAGATAAAAAGATCTTCGGGATGACATATTAGATCATGGCATAGATAAGAAGAAGATCTAACTAACCATTATAAAATAACGGCTAGTTTGACCTAAAAAGGAAAAAATAAATATTTTAATTAACTTATATAAAATAATCCAATAATTTATTTGTTATTGTTTTTATATAATATAAATTTATTATTATTTCATTATATTTTATTTTAAATTTATTAAATTATTATGAATATCAATAATAATCTATGAATTGTCACTAGGTAATGGAATAATCTATGGTCAAAAGTGAACAATAAAAAAATAGAAAAGAAATAATATGAATCATGGTCTTAATATATATTTTATTTATCTACATTTATAAGGTTAATAATAAATATATTATATCAATCTTTATAATAAAATGTTTATTTAATAATTAATAACATTTTATTAAATCTTTATTTAATAAAATTAATGAGGAATAATAAACATAAATTGATTGAGATTACACTCGAACAACTTAAACTAGATCGGCTCTGTAACACCCTTAGAGATGTCCTAGATTTTTCCGAGCCTTGGGCCTGTGGCCGCCTTGCCCACTCCTCCCTGTGAGACGCAATCCTGAACTCAGCCAGGGGCTCAAAAGGGCACTTCATGGCAGATCTCCATGGGGAACTGTGGATCCCCCCTCCTCTAAAACTCCTCTCCCCGACACAGTGACAAAATCTGACAAAGAAGGACATATCAATTCCTCCATGCACTATGGCCTTTCAGGGAATCCCCCATTGACGAAGTCCCATCCTGAAAATGTAGCAACAGAAGCTACAATCACCTCCTCCACCTACATTCGAAAATCTACAGAGCGCCTAAAGATCGAACTCCCGGCACACCAAATCAATGCAAGAATACAATTCATGAAGGATCAAGCTCTGACCGGCAAGTTTATGTGGTTTTGGCCGACTGAAAAAGCCCTCCTTGGCTGGATCGCAGCCAAATGGAAACCCAAGGGACATATTGACCTACAGCTAGGCTCAAAGGGCTTCTTCAGCATAATTTTTACATGCATCGAAGACAAGAATAGAATCATGGATGGAGGCCCATACTTCTTCAATCTAGCTGACCTCTTTCTCTGAAACTGGGTGGAGCATTTCAATCCTGAAAAGGAGGACTTCAGCTGGGCTCTGGTTTGGATCTGTCTCTACTCTCTGCCTCAAGACTACTGGGACGATCAAATCCTGAGAGAAATTGGCAATACACTAGGATAATTCATCAAAATAGTAGACATAACATGAATCAACAAGCACACAACCTACGCAAGGATATGCGTCTATATGCACATTGCCAAATCTCTCCCGGACGAGGTAAGTATTCTCCATGATGATTTTCAATGGATTCAAAATGTGGATTATGAACATGTACCATTCATATGCAAAAAATTCCACATGCATG
Source organism: Pinus albicaulis (assembly GCA_034641835.2). Classification (NCBI taxonomy): domain Eukaryota; kingdom Viridiplantae; phylum Streptophyta; class Pinopsida; order Pinales; family Pinaceae; genus Pinus; species Pinus albicaulis. The sequence goes on from CM076578.1 coordinate 631,535,657, forward strand.
GACATTTATTCCGGGATTTCCCACTCAATCCAAATGCCTCCATGCACAGGGAACCGACAGCGAAAGATCCAGAAGGATTCACAAAATTCACCAACAAAAGAAGGCACACCAAAAATTCACACAATGTGCCCTCAACCAAAGCTCCCACAACCAAAAATAGCTTTGAAACTTTGGCCGATCTGAACATAGATACCTCATCTATCCCAACACCTCAGATACGCCTATAAAGGAGAAAATGTATCCTCAAGAGCATCCAATGGAAACGAAACCGAAGGACTCTCCCAAGCAAACTTAGACCCGGACTCCTCTCTAGGAAAACGTGGGTAAAGGCAAAGGCTCAGCCTTAGATCAACCGAAAACGATGGAGGAGGAACCAGAAAGCATAGACTATGGAGATCTGTACATCTTAGGACTTGATGATGCATGCAAATGGAAAGACTATCAATCCATCCCCAACCAAAAGATCCAGCAACTAGAGGAAGTCCTCAATCAAGCACAACAACTTCCAAACCTAGGCATTCAAGGGGGAACACTACTCAACACCAAGCTCATTTTGAAAGAATGAAGAAAAAAAGGAAGACGAACAGATCTGCGAAGACTGGTCATCCTAGGAGAAGAACTTGTAGGATCTGGCAGATATCCAAAGCTTACCAGGTTCTACTCCATCCTTCCTCCAAGTTTCTAATGAAGCTCATCTCCTAGAATATAAGAGGGCTAAACAGTACCTCTAAGCACCAATTAATTAAAAAGAGAATAGTTGAAGAAAACCCCACAATTCTCTTCCAACAAGAAAACAAATGTCTGAGCAATACTCTAGAAAAAATACTCACCAAGCTATGGAGAGGCTATCAAACTATAACTATATATGGTCATGGAGCCTCGGGAGGGTTGGAGATAATCTGGAATCCACAACTGATCATTCCTGACAACTTTCATGTTATCGGCAATTTAATTCAAGCATATTTCCATCTTCTGGGTACAAATATTCATGGTATACTCACAAATGTATATTTTCCTCAAGCAACCACAACCAAAATAGATCTGTTGAATGCTATTGGATCCTCCAATCTACAACACACCCTCCCTCTGTGGGTTCTCAGAGGAGACTTAAATATGATAAGAATCAGGCAAGAGAAGAAAGGGGGAAGGGAAAATTTACACACAGAAAACCTCAGATTCAAGGAATTCATCAATGGTAATCGATTGATAGACATCCAAACCTCTAATGGGGTCTACACATGGAACAAAAAACATGGAGGCACACATCAAATCGCTTCACACCTGGATATTTTTCTGATCATAGACAACTTCATAAAGCTAGGCGATGAGCGAAATGCAACCATCTCCCCAGCAACAAGCTCAGATCACTAGCCCATCCAGCTACAATCGGTCAAGCCAGGATTGTTGATGCATAGGCCCTTCTGATTTGAACAATTATGATTCAGTCATCCAGGATTCAAAGATCTCATCATGGAATGGTGGTCCTCTCTCACACCCCCAGACAGATCCAAGATGTTCCAATTCCAATAGAAACTTAAATTTCTCAAAGGAAAATCGAAATTCTGGAACCATCATACCTTTGGTAATATCTTCAACAAACAAAAGGACATCGAGCAACAAATGGTGAATCTCCAACAAACAATTATCCTGGCAGGGCGAACAGAGGATTCCAATGCCATGGAATCTAAACTTATTGCCCAACTGGAGGAAGCCCAGCTACAAGAAGAAATTATTTGGAAACATAAATCAAGGATCGAGTGGTTAAAGGAAGGAGAAAGAAACACAAAATTATTTCATCGCTCAACCATTCAACACCAAATGCACACAAAAATCTCAGTCTTCAAAGCCCAGAATGGAGAGCTCTTGGAGATTCACAAAGTCATCGAAGAAGAGCTCTTGGATCACTTCAAAGACATCCTAAAATAACCCAATAATCACCGAAGGGAGGCCATCGATAGTATAACTCAAAATATACCTAGGATTGTCGCTGAGGAACACAACCAGATGCTTCTCAAAACAACCGCTCTGTAAGAAATAGAACTGGCAGTCTTTCAGTCAAAGGAGGGTAAAGCCCCAGGCCCAAATGGTTTCACTACTACCTTCTTTCAATACTTCTGGGACATCATAAAGCAGGAAGTCTGGGAGCTAGTGGAAGAATCTGGAAACACGCATTGGGTCCTTCCAACTTTAAATGCAACCTTCCTCACTCTTATTCCAAAGGACGACGATGCAATGACTCCAGGTAAATACAGACCTATTTCCCTTTGCAATTTCATATACAAAATTATTTGCAAATTTATTGCTAATCGGCTGAAGCCACTCTTTCCTTTGCTTATCTCCCTAGAGAAAATTGGCTATGTGGAAGTTTGGCAGATCTTGGATGGCATTATTCTCACCCATGAATTCATCCATCCCTCAAAACTATGAAAAAACCTGGAATGTTGCTCAAAATAGACTTATAAAAAGCCTTTGACAAGCTCAGCTAGGCCTACATCAAAAAAATACTCCTAGCCTTTGGATTCAACCATACATGGGTTTGTTGGATCATGAGTTTGCTTACTTCATCCTTCTTCTCCATCCTACTCAATGGGATCCCTTCTACAACCTTCTCCCCTTCCAGAGGCATCAGACAAGGAGATCCTCTCTTGCCATTCCTCTTTGTACTCATGGCTGAAGGTCTAGGCCATCTCATCAAGAATGCTATCCAAAATTAAGACCTCAAGGACATTCTAATCCATATTCAACCTCCCATATCACATCAGCAATTTGTGGATGACAACATGATCATGGGCCATCCTTCAGTACAGGAAGCCATAATGCTTCAATCACTCCTGGATCGCTTCTTCGAAGCCTCAGGAACCACCGTCAATGCTGAGAAATCCCAGATTTTATTTTTTTACATGCCCCTTCGCACTCAAAGGAATATAGCTAGGATCCTAAGATTCTTGGTGGCCTCCCTACCCTCAAAATAACTTGGAGCCCCTCTCACCGCCTCTGCCATCAAGCACTCTTCCTAGAAATAAGTGCTAGACAAATTGGAAGCCAGACTCTCCTCTTGGACTTAAATATCCCTGAACATTGTTGGCCATCTAGTCCTCATAAATTCCATTTTACAGTCCTTTCCTCTTTACCTCTATGTCCTTGCAGCTCCAAAATGGGTCCTCATAAATATCTACAATCTCCAGTGATCCTCCTTATGGGGCAGAAACAAGGAAAATAGGAAATGGGCCTTGGTCAAGTGGAAGGAATTATGTTCCCCAAAGGATCAAGGAAGCCTTGGACTTAGAGATCCAGAGAAAAGCAACACTATCATGGGCGCAGGAATCTGGTGGAAATGAGTTTCCAATACTCATGTGCCTTGGACTGAATTATGGAAAGCTAAGTATGTTGTTGCGTGGAATGAAGAAAAATTAATCAGATTCAATCAAGAGACTAAGGGATCCCTGATATGGAATGCAGCCGACCAACACAAACACCTCATTCAAACCCACAGTTTTTGGGAAATAAGATCAAGCTTGCAAGCCTGATTTTTGGAAGACTCCTAGAAACAGATGCCAAGTCTCTCATCCATGTTCTAGCGTTCCCTATGGAAATCCATCCTGCAAGAGAGAGAGAGAATAACAAGTTTCAACACTTCTGGACGCACGAGGACACCAACGGATTCTGAAATTGGATTCCAACAATCAATTGGTAGGAAGACGGGAACAGAGAACAACACTTAGATATCAGAGAGGATCTAGATAAGCGGAAAATCAGAGTGCAGGAGGGACCAAATATCCTTCAATGGGGATACTCACCACGTGACACCTTCTCTACAAAGGAGGCCTATCAAATTCTCCATCGCCCAAATCCTGGTCAACCAAATAACCTCTGGAAGAAGACTTGTAAAGAAAAACTATAGCCCAAAGTTGCCACCTTCTTATGGTTACTCAAAAAAAAAAAAATACTCACATGGTACAATATCCTGAAGGGAGGTTTTTTCGGATCATCAATATGCCCTCTATGCCACCAGAGCTATGAGACAATCGACCACCTCTTAGAACTCTACAGTGTACACAATCACCAACGTCTTCAGGGATAGGATAGATAATATATGTAGAAGAACTGATTGAGCTCAAAGAAATGTAATAAAAAATCTTAGCCAATGGAAAGAGCTTCCCTTCTGCAGTAATATCCTCAATCGACTCTAGCAGCTCATCCCTGGGTTTCTAACATGGAATCTCTAGAAATAGCGGAACAACTGAATCTTCATAGACATCAAAGCCACTCAGGAAATGATTTGGGAAAAATTCTGTGGTTGCTTGTAGGAAACTCTAGCCCTCTCTCAATGGGCTAACTTAGATCTCCCGTCATCAACTGATGAACACTCAATCTGGAAAAATTGGGGCTTGAATCTCAATCAATTGAACATCTTCCCAATGTAATCAAAGGCCCCAACCACAACTCAGGATAGATGGTCGCCTCCCCCAAAAAGCTTCATCAAACTTAACTTTGATGGCACCTCTAAAGCAATCTAGGCGAAGCTGAATTTGGTGGCATTTTCAGATACTGTAGAGGCAATCCTCTACACCTCTTCTATCATGGCTCTATAGGTTGGGACAGAAACAACTCAACAGAGTTGGAGGGTCTTATCCAGGGCCTAATCATAGCCATTGGGATCAATCTGTTCCCTTTCGAAGTGGAAGGGGATTCCCAAGTGATCATCCGAACTGCTTCTCATCTCTTATTTGGGTCATCAGCCTCAAAACTCACCAAAAGCTGGAGATTGACTCACCTCCTTTAGCAGTTGGAACGATGGCTTCAACAATAAGAATCCATTAATTTTCTTCATGTGAGAAGAAAAGCTAATGCAATTGCTAATTACTTAGCCAACCAAGGAGTTGATCACAATATCCCGATTTTCTCCTCCAACTTCCAGTCTATCACAGAGGAAACTATGAGATCAAATTTTATCACTCTCCTACACAAGGACAATGACCTCCCGGATCCAGGTGATATTTCTGGCATGCCATCTAGCACACAGGCACACCCTCCCATGGCTAATGATGATGCATCCAGGACTGGAGCGGTGGTGCCATGAATGGCTGCCAGCACCTCGCGGCACCAGGCAACATTTAATGCAGTTAATGCATTTGATGACCTCCAACTGGGTTCTCGGTTTGAGGGGCGTGACCTTAATTTCTCCCCTACATGCTCTCCCTCGCATTTTCATCTCTTCTCTCCCAATTTTGTGTGTTAGCATAATGATGAAGTCTATGTGCAGGTTGGATGTCATGTGGCCTTGGTACTAAATTCTGATTGTACTGAGATCATATGTTTTCTGAGTTATGTAGCTTATAGAGAGATTGTGTGATTAGTGCAAATAAACTGCAATTTTATATCTTGTAGATGAATTTTACACCTATAGTAGATCAATTTGGAGACTTCAGAGATCAATAACAATATTCTGGATACATGTAGAGTGTATTGAAAAAAATGGTGTGATGATTCGATTTGATTGCTACACATAGATCAGATGTTCAATACTTGTGTACTTGTTGTGTTTGTATTTTTATATGCTTATAACAATGCTATTATTGTAGAGGTGTGTTACACAGCAATTTGTCACCGTCCCTACAATCCCCATCCCGCACATTGGAGGGCTCATTCCGTGACCTGTGAGCAGAGACAAGACTTGAAAATACTTTCATTGCATCCCTCTGAAGATGAGCTTTCATTGCCCTGAAGACATCTCCTTGCAAAAAATCTAAAATAGCTCTTTTTCCATTGGCGCGGTTCCATAGTTGACCCCTAGCGCAGGGAAAAATCCTCAAGAGGCGCGCCAGTGGCTACGTGTAAATTTGCCTGGCACCAACCATATTAAGAGATGTTTTTAAAAATAAAGGCGGAAGTTTCATCCTAACAGATCCCTGGACTGATATCTATCTTGAGTTGGGTGGTTTGGTTACGGATTTCCATAGAGAGGAAGTGGTTTGCCACCTCTCATGGAAGCTTCCTTGATGATAGGGCCAATCCCATAATTATAGGGATCCCAACTTCCCTTCCTCCTTCTATAAAAGCTTGCCCATTTCCCTTGCAAGCTAGTTCCAGAATCTCCAAGTTCCCAAGAGCTTTCATATCCTTATGCTGCAAGAGCCTTATTGATTCCCTAAGGCCAAATCCAAGCAAGGAGACTATTTCCAAGTATCCGGAGAGAGAGGCTTGTCCCATCCTTGACAGGCTTTATCGAGACATGTTCTGCTGACGACCCGCCAAAGGAGAATTCGGCGTCGAAGCTTTGGTTGTATTCTTCTTTTGACTCATTAATGTTAAGCGACTATTGGTTATGGTTCCACTCTTGTTCTTGATCATGTTCATGAGTTATGTCCTCTTCGACTGACATATAGTTGTATGTACTGGATTTTATGCTTGCGTTTTTGTTGTTTCTTGCATGTGCAGGTGTCCGATCACGAAGATCGTGAGGATTGTGATCTTCCAGGGCAAAGTAACGGGAGCACCACCTCTTCTACAAACGACAGCGTTGGATTCTAGGTAAGCCTTCCTCGCAAGTCGGTTTATTTACGATTAGAAACCTGAACTATAGTGTGTTTGATTATTGCTAGACTCGATTTGGGCTAGTAGGGATCGCCTCTGTCCGCAGAGGGGATTTACCTCCTCAAAAATTTGGCGACTCCATTGGGGACTCAGCTTGTTGTTTGATTTGTAAACTATAGACAGAGACTGAAGCACAGCCAGATAGCCTTCGAAATGCTTTTGCTCTGCATTAGTGGAGTAGATCAACGCTGCTTCAGTCAATCTCCGGTTTGGTTTACGGACTGAACAACTTGGAGTTTTGTCTTCTCTTTCCGATCAACTTCTTGGCCTTGCTTGCTTGGTCAGTTCTTTGGATTGGATTTTCCTGTTTGTTTGGCTTTGTTTTAGCCTTGTCATCACTTGTCTGTGTCTGAGATTGCTTATTTTTTATTTTTCCATAGTAAACTCAGCTGGCGCGCTTTTCAGCATGACAGTCACGCCCATTGGCGCAGGTTGCCTATGTAGCACCTGTGCCATTGCCTTTCTGGCGCTAATTTCAAGCTCACAGTTGCGCCAATCCTGTGAGCTATTAGGTTTTGTTGTGTTTCATGCTTTCTGAGGCTGACTTGTGATTTTGATCTTGTTTTTTCGGCTGTTTGAGTGCATTGGAGCCTAGTTTGACTGGTTGTAACCTCCACCCTTTGGTTGTTTGCCTATTTCTTTCGATTTTGCATACGTGCCCTAGGGCATCTAGGTGCCTTTGTGAGTCGAGCCTCCCTTGGGAGTTTTTGGTTTTCGTTCGTTCAGTCGACTTTGGGATTGCTTCCTTGCATTCGTTTGACAGTTTTCTATCATCTTATTGCGCTTTTTGAGTGACTGATTTCGTTTTCATTCGAATTTCGCTTTGCTTCATTCTGGACCTAGATTACACGGCTCATTGGTGTCTTTGGGACTTTTCTTGGTTTTGAGAGACTTTTGGTCGATTTGAGATCTGATTGTTTGTGCCACTGAGTGGAATTTGCTTGTTGTCGCTCTCTTAATATCATTTCTCAAATTGCTTCTCATTTGTTTTTGGTTTGTTTAATGCATCTAGCTATCAAACATTGAAAATAAAAAATCTCTTTTGCTTTTGGTTGATTAGTGCAAATTGAAATCTTTTCGGTTTTACTAGTAATTAGTGAATTTGAAAGAAAAATTTTGAGTTTCATTAGTTGCATTAGAGATATCATTGATTGTCTTCTGATCATTTTGTTTGTGTAAAAATCTCTCAACTCTTCTGTAGCTAGCGTTCATCGAACGAAATGATATACTGTGGCATGTAGTTTTGCATTTAGGAGATTTTTGAGACAACACATTCATTAGGGCCTGAAAACTAAAACGTAATTGAAGATAAACTTTAAAATTTACTCAATTTACACTAAGGCAACATTGAAATCCAACGAAACACATTTAGTGGTCTAGGTTAGAGACGTGTTCCGGCGTCTTAAAACCTAGTAGCTGTCGTTCGCCTCTTGGCTTTAGACAGCGCTAGTACAGACTTGTGCTCCCCGTACCGTCACGTATATAAAGGGAGACCCCACTAGGTTTCTATCATTTATCCATAGGAAGCCGAGTCTGCCGCCCTATACCCGTGATACACCGGACACAGCATTCGAGGAGATTTCCTGCACGTACGTTAAGTCCTTGGTTGATTTCTCTTTCATTTTGAAACCAAGGTGTATATTGCAGTTCATGGTTATCTGGTACACCCTTTGCCTAGCATTCCTAAGCAGTCATTTCGATCTTTTCTGACTCATTAAATTTGAAAGGATCACCAAGCGCTTGTCCTTTCATGCTTGCGTCAAACCTGAAAGAGATAGAGTCACCTTTTCAACCGTTTCTCGACTCTTAAAATATGAAACGGTGAAGTTTCTAAAGTTTCAATGTGGTAAAATAAATCACCTACGATCACACACCCTGTTGGAATTTTCTTGTTGGCCGTTTGATTGTGTGCCTTGGTTTTCAACCCGTGTGCGGTTTTGAGTTGTTTTGATGACAACTTTTCCAGAGTTCACCAACCAAGGAATCCCCTTCGAAGGGAATCCTGGTCCTTTTCCTCCTTTTGGAAGTGTTGGTGCTCCTTATATGGCAACGTTGTCCCTTCCTGGGTTAACTATTGGGTTTCATGTCTGGTTATTCTCAGCCTCTGTGGTTCCGAATATCCTGGCTACTGGTCAATCAGTTCCTCCACCTAAACAACATCATGTTGATTCCAAGGTGGGCCTCTCCCCTTCTTCGCCTGTTTCTGCGTCCTCCTCTTCTACTTCGCCTGGTGAAAGTCTGGATTCGAGTAACCAGGTGGCTAAGAAGAAGAAGAAGAAGACAAAGAAGAAGAAGTCTGATAAAGGAGAGGCTAGCTCTGCAGCTATTGCGCCTAAGAAGTCTCCCCTTGATAAACCTCCCAACCCTCCACGGAAAGTCAAGTTCCCTTGCATGTTGCACACGGGAGACCATCTTCTTCGAGATTGCCTTGGAATTCCCAAGGTGCTTGAAGAATGGTCCAGCAGTCGTCCACCGTTGCCTTTGGCTTCCAGGAGTCAAGTTGGGGGCACATCTTTAGCTGGTGCTGGTAAGACTCCTAAGAAGGAGGGTAAGATTACCAATCCATGTAGGTTGTGTGAAGGGCACCATGCCATTCACCTTTGTACTTATATGGATGAAGCCAAGCGAGTGTTGGAAAACCCGACTGTTTCTACGTCGTGCCTTCCAGCTGGTTACAAACAGCTTTCTTTGAGTCTTCCATCTGCTGATCCTACGATTGATCAAGAGTCATCCTTGGTCGATCCCACTCCCCCGGAAATTCCCATTCAGGAATCCGTTCCCGACCAACCATTGGTCGTGGGATCGGTTGAACTGGCCCCATCTGTGGTACACTAGGTCTTTTCCATCGAGAGTGGACCTCACATCCCTCAGGTTCTTCTTGTTTCTTCAGATTCTTCAGACTTAGAGAAAGATTCTCCTGTCCCTATATCTCAAGAAGCTGTTCCTCCGCCTCCCGTGATGGAGGTCTCAGAGGATATCCCTCCCACCTTCCAGATGGAGGTCATGGAGGATGCTCCTTCTTCTTCTATAACACCAGAGGAAGACCATCTTGGTTCGATGGTAACCCCTCCAAGTAGTTTGGTCGCTTCCTTTGATTGGAATCGATTTTCAGGATACTGCCTTCCGTCTTATGTGCCTTTTGAGATCACAGTACAAGCTTTTGGTCTGGCCGTACCCAGCACCATTATAGAAGAAGGTGCGTCTGTTAGTGTTCTCTCCTCAACTACTTGGCAAGCTTTTGGCTCACCGCCGCTTGCGCTTGTTACGCAGAATCTGTTGGCATTTAGCAGAAGAACGAGTCAACCATTAGGGATCCTTCCAAGGTTACCTATTACTTTGGGAGGTAAAACCGTCCATATGGATGTGATGGTTGTTCCAGGCCCCTTGGATTTCAATCTGCTCTTGGGGCGCGATTACACCTATGCCATGGGAGCTCTTGTCTCCCTTTTTCGTGTGGTCTATTTTCCGCATGAAGGACGGATCGTGACTATTGATCAGCTTTCATTCTTTGGTCCTGATATGGCAACTGGCCCGCCATCATCCCTTCTTGGTTTTTATCCACCCGTTGTATCTGCCCCAACGTAGGTCAACTATGTGGCTACCTACCCCGTGCCTGTACTCAGTGATAGTGCCGTAGTGCATAGTGTGCTGGGGGCATTGGGTCCAGACTTCCAGGATGTTTTCCTTCCATTGGGAGTGGAACTCTTGGAAGCGATGACTTCTTGTTCATTATGATGAGGTGGTCGAAGCGTAGTTCGTTTTCTTGTGCCAAGCTCCTTAAAAAATGAAACAAGGTCTGTCGGAGCACAGTTCGATTGCTTGTGTCAAGCTCCTTAAAAAATGAAACAAGTTGGTTAGATCAGAGTTCCTTGTCTTGTGTCAAGCTCCTTAAACCGTGAAGCAAGGTGTCCTGAGGATAGTTCTTTTAATGTGTCAACCTCATTAAAAAAATGAAACACATTCCCGTTAAATTCGAGTCTTTGTTTAAGTTCTCGTAAAATCCCAGTTGAGTCTTTCTCTTGATCTCGTGACTTGAACCTGCACTCCATCTGCCTTTCATATGGACTGAAGCTTGGGGGGCATGTACCTCGAATTGAGTCACCATGCTGGGGGGCATGCTTATTCTTTCAAGCATATTTTACCTTTGTTTCAAGCTTGTGTAAAAATGAAACCAACTTCAAGCAGAGTTTTCTAATTTCAAGCTTGTGTAAAAATGAAACCTTTCCCATTTTACCCCTTGTGATTTCCATTTTATCAGCCTGTTTTGCCAGATGAGCCTTGGTTTTCTCACTCCACCTTCACTATCTGCTTGGCCGATCATATGCCTTCACTTGGTTGTTTTACCCATTCCTGAGGAACCGCTACGATGAGTGGTCTTGTCAGCCAGCCTCTTAACCTTTACTTGTTCTGAGCAGTTCCATCATTACCGGGACCTTTTGCTACCCTTAATACCACTCGTTCCTCTAGGAGGAGTCATCTTTCAGCTCTTTTCTAACTCTCTAAACATGAAAATATTGCCGAGTCCCTTAGCGTTTCGATCTCGTTAAAGTGGCTACGAAACGACATCTACCTAATATACGTTTACCCCTTTTTCAGGCTGGGATAGATTATTTATGAAAAAGGAATACCCTAGCCTATCGCGACTAGGAGGTTTTCTTAGATATTTTTTTCTACCTTTTCGAGTTTGAGGAACTATTTACGAAAAGGGACCGTTGGAGTTTACTTTTCCGCTATCTTTTCAAACTCTCTAAACATGAAAAGATGCCGAGTTCTTCCTTTGTCAGACTCGTTAAACCCTGATGACATTGGATTTAGTCGTGATGACGGTATTCGAGTCGCTCCTTCCTAGGGCTCGTTAAATGTACTAGGATGGATTCATCCGAAGGACGGATTTATATGACAAGCATATGGTATCCTCTTCAAGCTTGTGTAAAAAAAAGAGGTACTCACCAGAAATGGTGGGGAAAAATGGAACCAATATCATTATCGTGTCGGCAATATGTTGCTCTTGAACATGGCACTTGTCTGCATTCGTGTTGGGTTGGGGACATCTCATCTCGTTTTTCACTTGCCTCCGTGGGTTTGGATAATCCATTTTGACCTCTCATCTGATCTTTGCCTTGTCACCATGACCTCTGATCTTTTGATGTCAGATACTGCCAAATCCACTGTCGTGCCGCCAATATGTTCAAGAGAAGTTGACCTCTACAAGTATCAACCTCCCTCTGATTCTCATCTGATCGTGATTCACAAAAACACTATGTTCCTCTGTCTCGCGTCGATGATGTGGGAAACACTATGGCCCACCTTCGATCAAGGTCACTTCCTGTCGACTTCAGCTCATTATCCAGGAAACTGATCTAGAGACTCTCCTCTGGTGCCTTGGAGCCTACATGCCTCAATGGTAGGTTCTTCACATTCGATGCGAGGTTTTCATCATTGGCCTCCAATCGAGTGATTCTACGGGTGTTCGACACCAGCTCATTGATTCACATGCCGTAGATTGTACCTGTAGTACCTTGAGGGCCATTGTCATTATTGGTGGTACCTCTCGCGTCTCTTAACAACTTTCATCATTGGCTGGTAATCAGACGATGTTCTTGCATGTTCGACTTCGATGCACTTATTCATGTTGACCTACATTGTGTTCGATTTCGAGATGAGCAAGAAGACCCTCGGATTGTGTCTCTGTAAACCAGCCGTTGTTGCAGATTATTATGATTATTTACATGACTCACCGACTGGATGGCTGCGACCATACCTGAGTCTATTTATCAATCCTCACTGGATGGCTGCATCCATGCCTTGGATCTGAGTTATTGTATACTCTATTATGGATGGCTACGCCCATACCACATATGTCATGTAACCGAGACATCGCTGTATTTCCTCGCATGCGGTGTTTCGATTAGGGGAGTTTTCACAGATGATGTTCTCGTAAAGCATTTCACCCCTCTCTCTCGTTCGAGCCTCATGCTTTAGGGGGCATCTGTTACACAACAATTTGTCACTGTCCCTACAATCCCCATCCCGCACATTTGAGGGCTCATTCTGTGACCTGTGAGTAGAGACAAGACTTGAAAATACTTTCATTGCATCCCTCTGAAGATGAGCTTTCATTGCCCTGAAGACATCTCCTTGCAAAAAATCCTAAAAATAGCTCTTTTTCCATTGGCGCGGTTCCATAGTTCAGCCCTCGCGCCAAGGGGGCAAATCCTCCAAAGAGGGCACACCAATTGGCGCTCTGTCATAGAGCCACACCCGTGCCAATCATATTAAGAGGTGTTTTTAAAAAATAAAAGGTGGAAGTTTCATCCTAACAAATTCCTGGACTGATATCTATCTTGAGTTGGGTGGTTTGGCTACGGATTTCCATAGAGAGGAAGTGGTTTGCCACCTCTCATGGAAGCTTCCTTGATGATAGGGCCAATCCCATAATTATAGGGATCCCAACTTTCCTTCCTCCTTCTATAAAAGCTTGCCCATTTCCCTTGCAAGCTAGTTCCAGAATCTCCAAGTTCCCAAGAGCTTTCATATCCTTATGCTGCAAGAGCCTTCTTGATTCCCTAAGGCAAAATCCAAGCAAGGAGACTATTGCCAAGTATCCAGAGAGAGAGGCTTGTCCCATCCTTGACAAGCTTTATCGAGACATGTTCTGCTGACGACCCGCCAAAGGAGAATTCGACGTCGAAGCTTTGGTTGTATTCTTCTTTTTGACTCATTAATGTTAAGCGACTATTGGTTATGGTTCCACTCTTGTTCTTGATCATGTTCATGAGTTATGTCCTCTTCGACTGACATATAGTTGTATGTACTAGATTTTATGCTTGCATTTGTGTTGTTTCTTGCATGTGTAGGTGTCCGATCACAGAGATCGTGAGGATTGTGATCTCGCTGCAGCAAAGTGAACTGGAGCACCACCTCTTCACAAATGACAGCGTTGATTCCAAAGCTTCTGGGAAGCTTCTCCAAGCCGGAGCCATTTACTAGGAACTCAAGACCGTAGCGGTTGATCAAAAGCAGACCCATCCGGGCTAAGAGGGATCGCTCGTCCGCAGGGATTACCCCTCTCAACAAGGGGATGGGAGAAGAGTGTTAAAATATGTGCTATCAGAGATCAAAAGGCACAGTGAATATGAATGAAAAAGTGTCATAATGAAATGTATTGCTACCTATTGTTGTAATTTCATAAATGTATTTGATATGTTCATGGTGTATTTAAAGAATCCTGAGTATGAGGTTAGAGTTTGATGTCTTTTCATGAGGGCAGAGTATTGATTCATTGTTGAGATGCTACTAGTAAGTCTGGGTTATAGTGAGCCAACTGCTATTGTGATTTGTATGTAGAGAACTATTTTGAAAGTGTATTGTCATTATTAAGATAATTATGTGTTGTTGTTGTAGGACCCTATTGCAGGCTTCGTACTAGTCATAAGACAATTGATTTTCTAAAGTTTTCAGGGCTTGGTTGCATTAATTGGAGTATACATGTGAAGAGGGGTTTTTGATGAAGAATCATAGGAGTACACTTGCTGCCAAAAGCTTTTAGTCCCTCTCATTTGATTTTTTTTAATTTCATAAATGTATTTGAGATGTTGATGGTGTATTTAGAGCATCTTGAGTATGAGGTCAGAGTTTGATGTGTTTTCATGAGGGTAGAGTATTGAGTCATTGTTGAGATGATACAATGACGGAATAAGCACAATAGTAATTAAAAGAAATTACCTAGCATTTACTTATTTATTTTTTCTAGATCAAAGCAGTGAATTTTTTTTATTTTTTTTTTAATTTTCTTTTATAGGTTCTTTCTCGCAATAATTTGGAATGTGATGGCATTGATGCAATTTTCATTAAGGATCAAGCTCTTATGAATGAAGGTGAGTGAAACATGCTTAAAATCTGGGTGTTTTGAATTTATCTTTAATGTTTGAAAAGACTACATATTGAGTCTGCATTGCGATATGCAAAATTATATAAATTTAATGTCTACAAATTGAGATCCACATTAGTAAATTGGGTTTAACCCATCAGAGATAAATCCCATGCATGTGTATTTCATTTGTTATCCATTGTGGAATATTATATCTATAATATCATATATATATATATATATATATATATATATATATATATATGTCATCCAGAGTGGGGAAATAGGTATGAGTTTTAAAAATGACCAGTTTTTTAGAAATGACCGGTTCCACATATGACTACTAGGCTAGTAGATGGAGTCGAAAAGGAAATGATCCAACCTTGTTTTACGGTTCAAGTACTATAACATAACAGCTTATGATGTTTTTTCTTGAATTCTTCTGTCCAAATATTGCTTACTTTGTCTATAGCTTGAAAGTGATACAGAACTTGATGCCTATCCATGAGGTGTCGTGTTGTAACTGTGTTAGATAGTATTAAGATATAAGTCCCATTGCTTCTTGCATTGATGATGAATTGGAAGGAAAGCACAAGGGTCTTAAAAACTTCTTTTAATTTCTGTGTTGGACTGAAACAAAGAAATTTATAGTTGAAAACCCAATGTTTTCCAACTTCCCTAGAGTGGCTAAGAACATTAGAGTTCTGATAAATATTAGACAAGGGAAACATAAAATGTTGAATAATAGTCTTCAACATTTTCTTATTTTCTAGCCAATAAAGTAATTTTTAGACAATGGAGAATTTTGTAATCACCAAAATTTCCTCGAGAAAAGTATTTCTTTTGTTGAAATGATTGGCATGCAGTATTTTCAAACAAGTGAGCCAACTTATCTAACATTTCAACTTTCAAAGGATAGTCCAGGAAAGGCTCTAGGTTGATTAAGGTGTTCACTGCAAAACATAGAATACTGGTGGTTTTTCCACTCATACATATTTACCTCGCATCAAGAATACTTACTAAGCATGAACTGGTTGCTAGCTAAGATAATGAACAAGATATTTATTAGCATCTGATCTGTATGAGTAAATTTTCTATTTTCTAAGTGAGAAATGTTTTCAACTTAGCTTGTCAACTTTGCAAGAGAAAAAAATTCAGAATGATGAGTAACTGGTTGTCCCTTCTGATAAAGAACAACACCCAAGGAAAATTGGTGTCCGTTTCTTACTAAAAATGGTTGTTGTGAGTCAAAATGATTAAGCACCAGTGTGACACACAGTGCATGTAAATTTTTTTGAAGAGATTTGTCAGTTGTTGAATTCCGGGAGAATTGTTTATGATTGTTGTAAGATGATTAAGAGGATGCGCAGTATTCGAAAAAGGATAAAGTAGAGTAACTGTACTATGACTAGTTCTCTGGCAAGTACAAACCATTGGGTGGAATCTTTTGCCAACATATTTTCATAATTAAAATCTAAAAATGCTTCCTTAGTCAAGAATCTAGAGGTATAGAAAAAATGTTGCCAACATCTAAGTTTTTCACAGAAAAATTACCCCCACAAGGGATTTTAGTTGTGCCTCGTATCTTGAAATTTCTAATAGTTACATCTCATTCTGCATCTGCTTGTTGAGTAATGAGCCACTTAATTCTAATTTATTAAAAATTTCAGTGACCTGACCAATGTCCATATACCTTACATTGTCCACGTGCTTTACATTTTCAGCAGGCTTATTAATCACTTCGCAATTATCTCCTACAAACTCATACACAGGTCTTAAGGATCCATTGATCCTTTCTGTTAGCAATGTTGACGTCCCCAAATTTAATGAACTCACATCACTCATTGAGATCCTTGATTGATGTAAACTTGATGACCTTTCAACATCAAATAAGGAATTTCCAACATGACTTGATAAAGAGACAATAGAAAAAGAATCAGGTTCTTGAGTACACTTTGTAAAGGCAATGGAGGAGGTACACATTGGGCTAGAGGTAGTGGATGCAGTACTGCAAGCCAAAATAGTTCCTATTAAATTTTGAGCTAATGAATATTGATGTGAGGAAGTTTGGCATCAGATGTACACTCATGGTTTCTGGAGATGTCACGAGTTGAGCAAAGAGTTGTGCCAACGGTGAAAAAAAACGAGGATTTACTCGTTGTGGGCAAGTTTAGATTTTAGTGAGATCATATGTTTTCTGATTGTAGCAAGATCATATTTTTAGTAGTGGGATCTGATGATTGTACTGCAAATGGAGTATGTGTGAGATCATGGTAGTATGTAAAGGTACATTGCTTTGGTATTCATATGATGCTATCTGTATATGGAGTGAATAATGGAGAGTGTTGTGTGTTAGCATAATGATGAAGTCTGTGTGCAGGTTGGATGTCATGTGGCCTTGGTACTGAAGTATTATTGTAGTGAGATCATATTTTTTTTGAGTTGCGTAGCTCATAGAGAGATTGTGTTATTAGTGCGAATAGACTGCAATTGTATATCTTGTAGATGAAATTTACACCAAGAGTAGATCAATTTGGAGACTTTGGAGATCGATAACAATATTTATGGATACCTGTAGAGTGTATTGAAAAAAAATGGTGTGATGAATCGATTTGATTGTTACACATAGATCAGATGTTCAAGACTTGTGTACTTGTTGTGTTTGTATTTTTATATGCTTATAACAATGCTATTATTATAGAGGTGAATGGCTAAGAGTGTCAACATATGTATGGCCATTGCAGCTCATGAGAATTTGTATGGTTATGTAGGAGATCATACTTGTTTTCTCCCGATTGCCAAGGTATTGTTAGTATGATTAGATTTTTTGAGATATCACGACTAGGAGTGATTTGATATTTTAACAATGTTGGATTTGGGAGACATGTTAGTTCAGGATAATCTACTAAATTTTGGCTACATCCAAGGAAATATTCTTGTGTGTGGATCCTGCATCTAGTTTGCTTTAGCTTCTTCATCACACTAATTATTTGAAGCTGAGGCTGATTGTTGTTGGATAAGTTTCCTTCCCAAGTTTTTTGGTCTGTTAAGTTATAAACTTGACCGTCAACATAGCTTTTTTTATTTTAAAATCAAGACTTCTGACACTTTAAAACGGTTTGGGTTTTTCTATTTTGGCTTTTCTTACTTTTTCATTTTGATATCGAAGGCACATATTTATCTTTGTTCTGATTTGATTAGAATTCTAGAGAAATATGGAACTTCATTCTCTTCCTTGTCGCTCTGGTTGTCCTGCTTCTACATCTTTTAATGGGCTTCTTGGACTTAATTTCAACTTCAATTTTCTCAGGTTGTCTTCCAACAGTTGAATATTGAAAATATTGCTTCCATATATACTAGGAGTTACTTAGTCTTGTTAACATTTCTGGGATATGTGAAAAAGCATGTTACGCAAGGTAGGAAAGATCCTGTTGAGATTGATTACATGTTTCTATAGTGGAAAAAACATAGATGAAAGCCTTTATACCAACAAAATATTTGATCTGCTTCCTCATCAATTACTCACATCTACGGCTCCTTCCTTGGTTTAAGAAGGAGCTCTTCATTTATCCTTTTCTGCCTACAATCTAGAAACCTTTAATGACCTAATTGTTATTGGAAAATAGTAAATAATTAAATGGATTTTCCAAAGTTTCCTTGCTACTTTTATGCCAACTAATGCTTCTATTAGATGTTTTGTTGCACCATATTCAGGTCATCTTCTTTTCAGATTTTACTTTACATGATGATCTCTTGATTAGAGCCCTCGAAGAAACTATTTTCATTGGCATTTTTAACAGATTGTGTAACTATAGGGCATTTTATTTTGCCACTTAAGCGAAAGATTGATGGGAATTTCTTGGAATGGTTAAAAAGTATACTGTGATACGCGGCAGCTGCTTAACAATTGTTTATTGTACCTTCAATTTCTTTTTCAACAACATAATAAACTTGGTTTTATGTTGTCAGTATTTTTTCCATATTTAGTGGGAGTTACTTCATGTTGTTAGCATTTTTACTATACAAGAAAAAATATTTTATCCAAGGTAGGAAAGAACTTGTTGAGATTGATTTCTTGTTCCTATAGTGGAAAAAATATTGATGAAAGCCTTGCTACCAACAACATATTTGATCTGCTTATTTCTTGATTACTCATTTCTATGGTTGCATCTTTCTGTTTAAGTAGGAGGCGTTCATTTATCCTTTTCATGTCTACTATCTAGACACCTTTAATGACTTAAATTTTATTGTAAAAAAAATGAATAATTAAATGGATTGTCTAAATTTTCCTTTGCTTTTATGCCCAGTCGTGTCTTTTGGCCCTTTTCTTGCACTTTCTGGTCAACTTCTTTTCATATTTTACTTCACATGATCTCTTGATTAGGGACGTCAAAAGAACTATTTTCATTGGCATCTTTAACGTAGTGTAATTATAGGAAATTTTTCTTTACCACGTAGGTGAGAGCTTGATGGGGCTTTCTTGGAATGGTTAAAAAGTACTATGTAACAGTTGGTGTATTGAATCTTCAATGGGTTTTGAACAACTTAAGAAACTTGGTTTTATATTGTATTTTCTTTTCTTTTTACCATTTAATATGTAGAAGACTTACTCCATGAAGGGACAAGTTACTAACTTATTATTACTATAAGACCGAATTATTGTTTTCTTTAGACAAATTTATAGGTGATTATTTTGGGCCAGTGAAATGTCATTTCTTAAGTGATTTTATTAAGGTGTATTTCAAGGGGGACTGAGATAGTACTTATTCTTAAAACTATTTTAACTCCAGTATGATGAATCTCTTGAAATTTGTGGCTAATTTAAATACACGTGTCATTGTTTACCATCTACTCTCTGAAGAAGCAAAATTATTCAAGGCATATAGTATAACCAACTAACTTGAGGGACAATGATATGGATTTTAGACTCCCATATTGATCATGTCTGAACCAGAGAAACCCTTTGTTCATTTTGCTTATGCATAAGAACCTATAACTTTTTTATTGGATTAGTATGACTAATATTGCAGTTGAAGTCAAGGCCGTAAGGTAACTTTATAATGGTAATGGCTAGAAATTGGTTGGTATTCAATAGTTTTTGTTGCCTACAAAAGAGCACCAATATTGACAACAATGCCTATGAAGCTTTTTTTGTACCATTCATGTAGATTTAACTGAGAGAAGAAATTGTACTTGTTGGTGTCATTGGAATCTTACATCCATTTTTCCTCTCCACAAAACAAATTCGCTGTAGAAAGGTAATTTTATATGAAATTACAAATTGAAATACTTTGTATGATTCCATATGATAAAATCTCAAATCTATAACTTCCCCAATCAATAATGTGTAGATATTAACAACTTCTCTAGCCTAGCCCAAACATAAAATAGAACAGTTAGAATGAGCCAACAAAAATTGGAGGATTTCCTCCTAGATTCAATGTAGGGATGCGAAAAAACCCCATAGAGGAGAAAATATATAGCACCATATCACTGAAACTCCCATGCAATTCAGGGCTCAAGAAGAAATTTGGTTCATCCACAATGAATTTGCTACATGGACACCATAATGGTGAAGGGTGCGAGAGATGAGGAGGTATCTTCCATAATGACATTTTGTGGGAAGAAAAATTACAACCATCACATGGTTTAATAGATTCTAGTGTTCACCTTCCAGGATAATTTTCCACACGAAATCAAGGATGTGATATTCATCTTTGTTGATTAGGTCCTATAGCCATTGCTTATCTCTACCAATTTTTTGGGTAAGCTCCTCCAAGTTTGTCATATCAATATAGATGGAGTCATTCCACTAGTGGTAATTCTACTACCGTGGTCTCTACCTCCTTAACCAGTTTGGATATGAAGTTGTAGTCGAAGGGGCTAGAGTGTGGCCATATAGAGGTGGTTGGAATTGTAGGGCATGCTTCCCTGCAATGTCCCTTATTTGGGTTACTCCCTCTGAAATTTTCATTATTTTAGAAATAAAAATTTCCATGAAGCAATCAGAGACATAGGGGACAAAGAGGATTAAGAAGGAAAGCCCTCTCTCATTCCCAAAAAGAAGATCAGCAAGTAGTTTTTGGCTAATTAGCGACCAACTCCTCCACTGACCAAACAAGGTAGGGTGTTTTAACTAATTAAATCAATAGGAAAGTAAATACAAGCATACCTCGAACCTACCAAGCCTGATGAGGCGACAAGAGCAAGACTGGAACATAAATCATGCTCTTCTCCTTTCGTGGGGTCAACGTAACCAATGGATTATCTTGCCGGCATTGCAGGAGATTCACCACCAAACATTAGATCGCTATCTTACAACCACTTCCAACTAGGGAGGAACTACTTGCTTCTATTACCCCCATAGTCGATGTTGCCGTTGATCGACCACCTGAATGAACCACCTTTTTTTTTGGTCTACCTATCGTTAGTGTCAGAATTGCGATGATATGATGCGTTGGTTGTGGTATTATTTTTCATCAGAATTGAGATGCTATGAAGCATCGCTTGTGGTGCTATGCATCGTCAGACTTGCGACACTATGAAGCGTCGGTTCAAAACGTCGGAAACGTTGGAAGAGCGACACCTAAGTAGAAACATTGAAAGAGCGATGCCCAAGTGGACACGTCAGAAGAGCGATGCCAAAGTGAAAATGTCGGAACATCGACACTCAAGTGGAAACTTCATAACAGTGACGCCCAAGTGGAAACGTCAGAAGAGAAACGATGTTGGAAATGTCGGAAGGGCAACAACCACTTGGAAATGTCGGAAGGGCGACAAAAACTTGGAAACATCAGAATTGCGACACTACCAAAAAAACGTCGAAATTAGTGTCGCTCTATCGATTGTTATTAGAAGTGTCGGAATTGCGACGGGACAGGAAACGATGTTTTACCCCACCTCAAAGTGTCGCTCTTGGGATGCCTATGTGTCGCAAGAGCGACATTTTGGGCATCGGAAATTGGGCCAAATGTGCTAGTGTTACTATGGTCAACACATCAATTAAGGCATCCAACCCTTATTTATCCCCTAACCCCAATACCATCCCAACGTGTAATGAACTTGGCACTTCATAATTTATTTGATATATCATGGTTTAATGGGATTATGGCTTCATCCTTTGCATTGATATGATAATATTATACCGCACCAATAACATCAACGTGTCATTCGTTCAACCATGGCTATATTATTTATGAGTATGGTATTTTCTTATCTTATAGGACCATATATCAACCTTCATTTAATTCAGGTGTTGTGGATATTTATCACCTTTGTTTACTCATGCTGACATAAGTCCTTGTGTCCTTAGTCATTACTGTTTAATGTATAATAGGTATCTCATATTTTATTTCTTTATTTCATTTGGGTTTGATTTTTCTTGATTAGGATTTTTGTAAATTCTACACAACTCATAATATGGAATTATAGACATGTCACCACTATAATTTATTTTAACATTACTTACTATTTGGTAGATTCATCCACCACGTACATCATTTCTTCCTACGTGATCACACGTTTTGAAAGGGTGTCCAACTGTCTCTTTTTGTGGCATCTTACGTGGTTGTTAATATTACTGACAGTTAGGAATTTCTTGTAATCTCAGACAGTGGGGATTGTTTTTGGAACCCTAACATTCCTCTTTAGAATTTGGTTGAGTTCTTTGTTAAGTTAGCATAGTTCTAACCCAATTACCACGATTCTCTATTATTCCAGATTGCGCCACGACACTATTTACCTTGGTTTATTTGATACCCTCATAACATTTCATGTATTTCCAATGCGGTTACCTTGCTTTATTTGATACCCTCATAACATTTCATGTATTACCAATGCGTTAATTGATAGGATGTGACTGGAAACGCTGGAACTTTCTCCCATTTATATTAATTGATATTCCATTCCTATCTTACGGTACATTCACACCTGGAAAATTGATAGCGCTGGTGTTATGGTGCCACATTCACTTATCTCATGTGATGAACGGGTGACTCCATGGGCCCTACTCTAAGGTAAAGAGAGCAAGGGTGGAATTTATGGTGGGGATCAAATCCTCCAACCTGAAAACATTTTTCCTAAAACCCTTGGCAATCTTTATGACATTTACCATTACCGTCACTCCAGGTGCTTGACTATTTCATAGAGCAACCTATTATTGTTCCTGGTGCATTAGTGATGCTACATGAGTATTCTACGTTAGCTGGTTTTAACATGGCGACATGTTTTTTCGCCGATTTTTCCAATACGTGTAGAAAAAATCACATTGTATATTTACCCTTCTTTGACCAAGGATTTTGTGAGACTATTTTAAGAAATTTTATGTATTTTATTATACTCTGCATTACTCTTTAGTCGCAAAATATTTATATGTTGGAAGCACGAGTTTGCAAGAATTTTACAATAGGTATTCGATATAGTCTTGCAATTGGGGATCATATACCCTATAGGGGATGAATCGATAATTCTCACTGTAATGTTTGTCTGTGTTTAAACACTTTTTATTTACAACGATATGTTTCAAATTCCTAACAGTGAAATTCTTTATATACATGCAATGATTTTTACTTTATGATTTAATGTAACATCATACTTAGCTTATCAATTCTTATTGAAGTTTCTACATAATTTGGGCGATTAGAACTGATTCCTTAATATATGATTTTGTTCGATGTTTGCTTTCCCTAATTATTTAAGGCATAATATTTCTGCAGTGCAGATCTTAAATCATGATGAACTATTGGCATTATAACCTTACTTGACATCTTTGCTAATTAAAATGGATTACCTTTTTTGGTGACTACTATACATACCGATGACTCGTATAAATAATGTATTTCATTAACCATTTATACTACAACACGTTTGTATACACAAATTGTTGATTTGATTACAGTACATATGTATACACAATGTACATCTAGCTATCGAATAATATTGGACGTAATGAATTTCGTAAACAGAGCATCGAAAGACCTATCTGGCTAGCTAACCCTCATTAGGATTGCTAACTAAACATCATTCCTAACACATGTATAAGTTTTGTATGATTTTATTTGATATCTTCCTTTATATAATGTACACGTATGTGCCAGAAAGATATCAGGTGCCCCTCTCACTAACCACGGTCCTAATCACAGGAATCTATATATTTTCTACCTCATTTATACCACCTCATTTATATAAATTTATTCATAATGATAAGAAGTAAAAACCATTCATTTCTTTCCTATTGTCTGGGCAGTATCTAGTATAGTCACTCCCTAATAAATTATTATTTCTACTTGATCAATAGATTAATATAGAAACCCTAGTTATTCTAGAGATATGAAATTTAATCTTTAGATAAACTCTATTCTACCTTAATTATGTAAACAAGTTTCCATAAGAAAATATAATACAACTAGTTTGTATAGTTCCAATTAGTAGATGGTACTTTCACATGGTCAAAATTCAAGTTTCTATCTTTACGTATGACATAACAGGGAACTATAATTATCTGGATTCCCAAATAATTTATGTTAATTAAAGCATCAACTTTAGAAAGTTAATTAAAGCATCATTCCCAAATCATTTTGGAAAGAATCTTGTTTCTAGGTGTCACATTCCCAAGTGTATACATCATATTTATTTATATGTTCATAAACATTCATTTACATACTATTCCAATATTTCTTATGGTTTTTCTGCCATTTATTTATGTAATTCAAACTAATCAAAAGAGTATCCTCGCAATGGAGCGATATTACATCAATGACCTTTTGACTTGGTCAAATACTTGATCCTATGATCAAAATTCCTTACTTAGGAGTTGTTGGTCCCCTTCAACTAGAAATTCAGTAAGGGAAACTACATCTTATTTGATTATGCAGTATTCCATTTTTTTTTCTAGCAAAATTACTCTTAATTTGAGAAATACGAACTATACCCAATTGTTTACTACCTTTTTTCTTCAAAATTATCTTCCCTCAACTTAGTGTCAACCTTTGTAGTGAACCCCTCAAGAAATGTTGTAATAATTTCATTTTCAATTTAATACCTATGTTTGAAGTAGAGTTAGAAATATTACATTTAACACAAGATGAATTCTCATGTATTGTGACAAGGCTATCCAAAACATAATATGTTGTATTTTCTTTAAAATGGTGGATGATTATATTTGAGAGGTTATAGCTTTTGATCCTTCTACTTGAAGCAAAATTTTTGAATGTAAATGTAGACCTTGTCCTCTTCTTTGAATTGATATTTCAATTTTTTGTAGTTCATGTTAGGCATCCGGCCTTCAAAGGCCCTTCTGCAATGTACCATTCCACAAGTAGCCTTCCAAGCATGAAAACATGGTACTTTTCATCCTTCGAAGGCTCACCAAATGTATAGGTGATGTTTTGAAGTGGACTATATAGCTTTCAAAGGCTTGAAAAACATGGAATTTATACCCCCAAATACTACTCCATGAGGACAATGTGGGATTTCTGTCCTTCCATGTGACTTTCCAACATGCCACTTACCATGATTATAAAGTTTCTTTAAGGTGAATGTTTGGGGCTTCTGAGAATGATTTCTAAGGTTTCCAAACAATAGGAAGGCCCGTCAAACAACCCCATGCTCTCTTTGATACATGAATGTGAATCTTCAAAAAAATGAAATTCAATGAAGAAAACAACTTCTACAAAGGTTGGCCCACAACTGAAACTGTTTTTAAATACCTTCCAAAGGTTGGCCTATGCAAACTTAAGTCAGGATTCACCAAAAGAGAGATCATTGCATTCAAAACCTTATATATATATATATATATATATATATATATATATTCCTCATAAACCTCAAATTAAAGTGAAACAAAAATAGTTTGATTGTGTTATAGGTCCAATGAGTGAAAGGTTCATTGATGCCATGCGTGTGTGTTGATTCATTTATTTTTAAACCTCCCTTTATACTTCAAATTCGAGCAGGTTTTCTCGGACCATTTTATTTACAGTCAGACCAAATTATTTTGTAGTGTTATTTGAATTTTTTTACTCATCCTTCTTTAGAAGTTGTTGAAATTCATCCCTATGTTGTTACATATTTACTACAGGTTGGTATTTTTTCAGTTATCTCAAAACAAAGGTATAGCACATAAACAACTTCAAGTACTGAGATAGTTATATAAATGTATTTCTTATTCTCAAGACACAACACTATGATGGATTTATATTCATTTTTAAGATTACGTCACCCTTGACTAGGCTTTGATACGCATGCCCCAAAATAATTGTGCAGAACTGGTAACCATCTAGTGCCTTATAAATCATGGAAGATCTACTTCAAATGTTTCCTAGTTTCTGCAACTGTCTAATATCTCCATCATCCCTATGGACAACACTGTTGTAGGGTGAAATCTTGGTTATACATTTCAAACAACACCCTAATTCTTCTCAATACAATACCCTGTCTACTCTTCACACTAGGTTACACTTTGCTTTAGGATCATCACTTATACCAGGTGATTTTCCATCCATGGGATTAATTATCTTAGTTGTTTTATTCTATATGAAATCCAACTTCCCATAAGTATATTTCAAACCATAACCTCGTCTCTAATTTAGGAGAAATACCGCAGACTATCATAGCCATCATCGGAGCTAGTCGAGGCTGATCATAGTAATAGAATTCCAAATTGTGGGATAATTTTGTGGGAAAAATATCCTCTATCCACAAATTGTGGGATAATTTTGAGGGAAAAATTTCTTATGGTACCCTCATGCAAACCAAAGGGTAAAATATTGCTCCTATTGGGCACACATTCCTTCTTTCAATCACTTGAGAACCCCAAACTCTCAAGATAAAGCTGCAAAAGTGAATTCCATAATCCAAAGTAACCAATTCATCATCTCGAGACTACAGTATCCATTTCCACTGTGTTTGATCATTGTTGAAAATATAGACACAATAAAATACAAATGAAAATATGTTGGGATCCCCATCACCTTTGAACTGAATGGTCCATTTTTAATAACAGTCGTACTCCAAACAATTTCACCGTATGTAACAACATCTTGAGAATGTCCATTTCATCCACAGAGAAGAGAGATGGAAACCAAAATTTCAGAGTCTCTTTGAGCAATTTCAGTGGACTATTTGATTAAACACAATCTACTCTTCACTAAAATTTCTAGTAATCTTTGTTGTCAAGCCATCTATGATATACAATAACTTAACGGAAACAAATTCATCCAATTCATCCTATCCTTTTACCTTACTATTTTTTGTGATAAAACCTTTCTCACACTTTCCAGAACAAGAAAAATCCTATCATTAAATGTCACACAATGCTTTGTACTTTTGAAATTTCCATGATGCATATCATTTAAGGTCTCCAAAGTTGGATTTTCTTCATATTTGTCCTAAATGTCATCAAATGGAGAGTAATGTGATATGTGATCAATCCAAATGAATCTGAAAAATGTTCTTTAATTTCGTTTGTATGCTCATATTCATCATAGACGAGACTGGATTCAAAACACACAACATATGATATTCCTTTGCTTTATGCAAATAATTAATCTGGATCAAGTCTTTATCAGGGTTATCATTTTATTCTTCTTCTAGATCTGTAGTAGGCTAGTGGCCTCTTAAATGATGCCAATAGTGCTAACTTCCTCAAATTTTGAGCTCAACACTTTATTCATATCAATAGAAACATCATCACAATATAGATATTCACCCTCTAAATTGTTTTCCTTCTCTGGATGCTCATCATATTGAAGGAGATGAGGAATATCTTCTTCTTACAATACCTATTCATCTTCATCCATTCCTTCGCTTAGCACCACATGGTCTTATTCCTCCACAAAATTTCCATCATTATCTTCATGGATGTCATCATTTCCTACAAAAATACAAAGGTGTCCTTCTGTTAGTACGAATCCTTTGTCGAAGTGTACGAAAAAGGACCACTTTAGCTACGCATAACTAATAGCCCTAACAACAAAAGTGGCTGCCAATATCTTCAGATCTACGGTTAGTTGAACAAGAAAAGAGTTGCAAAAAACCAGATCTATGCATGGAAAGACATTAAGCAGTAAAAACAAGGGTTTGCTCCATATACCAATAGACAAGACAAGAACAATTTTTGAAAGAATTTTTATATTAATCAGTACTCGGGAGGAAACAGCGTATCCACCTCCTCGTGATGGGTTCTTGAAGTCCTCGCATTTCAATTTTAAGATTTCTTCTCAGTTACAGTAGAAAACCCAATGCAAAGAATAGAGCTCAATGGGAGCTCACACAAGAAATGATGCAAAAATGACCAAGTGAGCAGATCGAGAGTGATTCATTAGGCAACAAAAGGTGAAGAATGACAGAAAACTCTATTTATGCCAAAATATCAATGGCTCTAGGACTAGATCTTAAAAAGGACAAAGCTAATGTTAACCAAATCCAGATCTACCTTTTATGGAATATTTTATTATATTTGTTGGAGGGAAAAAGAATTTGACTTGGGTCAAACCCATTTATTTGTAAATAATAAATAAATAAATGATTTATTTATTATTTTAAGGATGTGGTTGAGTAACAATCAAATAAATAATGATTTATTTAATTATTTATGAATGATTTAGTCAAATTTAACAAGGAATATTATTTAAATAAGGTTTAAATAATTATTCCTAGAAATAATAAGATAAATAATAATTTATCTAATTAATTTTCCTGTTTTGGGTTAAATATGACTAGGAATATTAATTAAACTGTTGTTTAACTAATTATTCCTTGAGGAAAATCAAACAAATGTGGATTTATTTAATATTTTCTCATGGGGTTTCCTGCTTAGACCATAAAAAACTTAATAAAGGTGTTTAACTAAGTTATTTTTCATAGTGAAAGCAATTTTACTTAGGGTAAAATTGGTCTTACATGGTGTACTTAGGTCCATCTAATGATAATAGGTTAGATGACCAAAAAATGGTAAATGTATTGCCCCTCAGCCGTGCGAGTGTCAGGAGCAAATCGTACATCAAGTACGTTGTAAGAACTCAATCACGTACAACAAAAGAAGTCGCAGAGAGAAATGCAAGGTAGATAGTGTGTAAGTTGAAGAACTAGACTGAGGAAAGAGACGACTTTGCAGCAACAAGTCTCTTTTATGAGAGGGCACCTCCGTGTCAAGGCGAAGTGAGGTAGCCACTCCTATGCCCGCCGAGACAAAGTACAAAAGAATAATGTGTCCAGTAAACAAGGGACCGAACCATAAAGTACAACTGGCATAATAATGAGCCAGATAAAAATACAATGATGAATCCCACATACATGTTGTGCCTGGGATACCAGCCAGGACTTGTACAATAATATCTGAGTACATGAGATACGAATACAACCCAAATGCCCCCTATAAATGGGGAAGGGCTCACAAAATCTGACTGATACATGCAAATCAAAGAGGCGCTGCAAGTGGCTACGGTCAACATCATCAAATATCTGGAGCTGCATCGAAGGCTGCAAGGAAGAGGTCATCCGGGCATGTGGGGGGCTACCTGCAGGGCCACCCCCTCATGAGGGTTGAGACATCTCACACACACCCGGAATCATCAAGAGCCGCCGCTGTATCACTGAACCAAGTATAACATCTTCGACTGCGTCGAAAGGAGTCGAGGAGAGAACAATTCAAGTCAAAGGGAAATGAGAGATCCCTTTCGTCGATCCGAGTCACCAAACAAGAGGAAGTCGGAAACTAAGGCACACCGCCCCCAGACCGCTTCCGGAATGAATGAGCCGATGTCGATGTATGACAGGCCCCATAGGTGAGGCAATGAGAGATCCTCAACTAAGGCATGAGAGAAACTATGGAGAGTGATCTTGATGACCATTACTCAATATGGATAGTGAAATGGAAAGGATCGAGTAGCCGAATGGACGACTTCCTTGTTAGAGACATAAAGGGCATGAAATGACATGGAAGCGACTGCGACAATATCATAAGGGATAGGGGGATGGGACTGACGGCCATAATGTGCGACACAAGAGAGAGACCAAGCAATGAAGGATGGAGGACTATAGCGGGGTACAAAGGGACTCGGGATAGACTCCATGAATGCGATGATGACTCAACTTGGATGCTCTAAACAAGGGCGACTCGATGGTGTTGCCACACAGAAAAGGTCCCATGGGGGACCATGAAAACATGAGTACAAGATGGTATCTCATGACGAAAATCGAAACGAACAACAACAAGTATGGAGGCAAAGTGGTGCCCCAAGTACAAGTGTTGTAAGTGAGGAAATTCGATTTTGGGGGGAGGTGAAGTGACCCATCTTGGAAAAAATGTGTCCTGTTAGTATCAAATCACTAAAAACTAATAGATACCCATTTGAGGGCTCAGTGAGAGCTTTCCAACGGTGCAGACGGTTTGTCAAACGGAGCTACGGTATGGTCGCAGCAGGCGAAAGAAGAAACAGGGTTCTCTTTTAATAAGGTGGTTTTCCCTCCAAATCCACTCATTTGCTAGTGTTGCTGTGGTGAATGTAGAGAGGAGAGAAGGCCCTAAATCTTGCGGCGAGCGTAGCGGACAAACCAACCATTGGAATCGAGATACGTCAGTTGCAAGTAAGAGGCCTAACCTTACTCTTTCATTTTGATGGATTGTTCGTGTTCCAAAGCCAAATCTCGTGTACCGTACCCTCCTTCATCTCTACGGATGGGGTCGCACTGGCCGGCGTGCGACCTGGGAAGCAGGTTTCAAGGAAAAAACTGTGACCCGTCCCAGAATTGGGCAGAAAACTGTGACCTGGGAGATGAGGGGGTTGTGGTGCTGTTTAATGGCTGAGAGTTGGGTGTTTCTGTTTGGTTATGGTATTCCCGATCTGTAAGCTGAAAAAGATGATGTTTTTGTGCAGGTATGGCAGATTTATTGGTTAACTGGAGAGAGAGAGACTTGGGGACATTACGGGTAGAGATCGAGGCGGATCAGGGTGTCCGTCGTGTGTTGGCTAGGTTTGGGGTTCTAAAGTTTTTGGAGAACCCTTTGATGAGAGCAGGAATGTCTTTGTTGCTCCGTATTATTTTCATCGTATCCGCAGGACGAGGTTCAGAGGCAAAGGCTGTGACCGGGAATCGACAGTCCAGGATGTGTATTTCCTGACAGGTCTCCCGCCACTTGGGATGGTGGGAAACATGCAGCCAGTATTACCGCGGGGGCGGCATATCATGGAGTTTGTGGAGTGACATTGTCGACCGGGTCTCCAAGTCAAGGGGACTCGGATACCGATCGGGGATCTAGAGAGACTAGAAACCTGTGCAGTGGCCGCAGCTGTGCTGCGTATCCTGGGCAACCAGGCGCTCCATCACATCACTGGGGGGCAGATGATGATTGTGGAGAGTGTGTTGAGTGGGACCTACTATGGGTGGGCCCAAATGATGCTGGTGTCGCTAAAACGACAGTTGTCGCTCTGCAAGCGGCAAGTGAACCACGATTTCTCGTATGGGACTTTATTGTGCGCCTTCTTCTTTGAGAAGATCCCGACCTTGCGGCCTCGTATACAGCTTCCAGATGGGGGCCCGAGAGAGCCCAGGATGCGCCGGTGGGGGTGGCTACTATGCAGAGGAGGAGGAGGGGCGGTCGGGTGAGTGTTTCGACTTGAGTTTTTTGCCCATTGGGATCAAATGCTGTTATACATAGACGACTATCCCTATAGTGGGATGAGTTATTGTGGAGATCCGGACCTACCACTTCCGCCTGGTCGAGTATGGGGGCCCGATGGTAAGTGACAGATTGCTATTCTTTTATGGGCATGTTAAAGTTTTTGAATAGTAGCTAGGGTACTGATTCATGGACTTTTGGTATGCAGATATAGCTCCGGTAAAACCGGCCGGATACATGGGACGACCGGCAGCATCTGGAGCTGCAGGTCTGAGTGGGTTAAGGGCAGCGCATAATGAGGATGCGACCACCCTTCTGGAGGACATCCACCGTAGATGCGAAAGGTTTCTGACCGGAGTATCAGAACATGGGTGGCAGGACTTAGACGACCAGTATATAGAGCCATGTATTGGTCTACCCTCGGAATGGCAAGGTGTCATGCGGCGCATGGCGATGGCCGGTCAGGGGATGCGTGATATACGGGCTGCAGGGGCAGAGCCATTGAATTGGGATCCGCCAGATAGTGATTAGGTGTGGGGCATTTGGTGCCCCCTAGTGTGTATGTAGGGGCAGTTGGTGCCCCCAGTTTTGAGATTTTGTAACATGCTATGGGCATGTCGTATGTATCAGAGTAGATGGACTCTAAACACATGTTTTGCGACACATATTAGGGATATGCATCATTTTTTAATGATTATAAATGTTATTGTATTGTATGAAATGCGTGTGATAAATGCCAATCTAGAACATGGTTTCCAATACTATCTACATAGTGATTCTGTTCTCGAGGTACATGGTTGAAAGTTATGGTTTCAAATGCACGTATCAAGAGTTTCACTTGTAAATAGCATCTAAACAGCACAGGGTTATGCACATGATAAACACCATTTAGTTGCATGACAAGAAGTAGGGAATCCAAACGAACGTGCAGATGGAGGATGCGATGGAAGAGGGCATCGACTAAGAGACCACGCACTGCATCATATTCAGCCTGATTGTTGGTGGCAGAACCAATGCAGACCCCGTTGGAGAGAACAAGGGCATGCAAGGGGGTGAAGATGGCCCAACCTGCCGAGGCTAGATTCTGGGAATAACGACTTGCACCATCGGCATAACCGATAAAGGGTGTGGATGGGGGGTCCTGCGGAATGGTGTTACAAGACAAAAAATGAGGGGAGGAGAGACAATGACGGCAGCATGAGTGGACAGAAGACATCGAGCGGCAACTGCGGGAGGGAGTGCAATGAGCAGGATGACTATGACTCATATACAAAATAGAGGGTGGTATATGAGGGCTATCGGAAGTACGGCGAGGACTCGAGCTGCGGAGGTCAACAGAGATACGGGTGGAGTGATCTCGTGTATGGGTAGAAAAGAGGTGGTCAGGCGAAACAACAGGGGAGGATGCAGGGGGACTGGGCTCCAAGTGTCTCGCAGAGGAGGATAGGTAAAGAATGGTCGTAGTAGACTCCGTCATCTGAACATCAGGGGGGGGAATGTCGATGGGAGCGGGGGGATCCTCAGGCTGGCCCGAAGCATACTGCGCGAGTATGGGAGAGGCGGATTGATTTTGTTCAACCTCACATTTCGACTACCTTCAAAGGTGCGGTAATGCGTCGTGTGAGGACAATGGTGGGAGTATTGCTTATGGAATCTTCTCACTGTGCTACTGTGGCTTGCTGCGCAGAGTCTTCGGGCTCTTGGTTACGGACAAAAGGAATGGAGGTCGGTGGATCGTAGAGTGAACGCGACTTTAACTACGAAGCAACACGGCAACGGACAAGCATGGGTGGCATGACCGAAGCATATCACACAAGGCACAAGGCGCCATGCGAGGAGGCCAGTCGGCCGTGGTGGTTCCCGTCTTCTTTGGGTGCCCCCTTGCGAGCTTTGCCTTTCTTCCCGGGAGCTGTCACGACAGGAGAAGGGTCCTGTGGAAGTGCTGGGGGCACAGTGGCAACGGAGGAAGCGAGGGGGACCGGTTGAACCGATGTCAAAGCCATGTAGGGTTTGGGGTGACCAGGAGGGGTAGCGGCTGGAGGATCAAGGTACCAGACCGGGATGCCCAAGGTCAGGTTAGGGAGGGAGAGGGTGGCCATGACGGGGCAGAATATACTCCGGGAGGGGGAGCCAAGAAAGGTATCTGCCCAACATGGTAATGACCAGGAGGGACGGCTCTGAGATGGTTAAGGCTTGGGGGAACCGATCTAGGAGGATAAAGGGGTTCAGGGATACCAGCTGTGGGTGGAGGGCCAGAAGGAGGAGGTCCAGCTGGCTGAGATGAATGGCTAGGAGCAGGTTGTGGAGGGCGAGAGGGAGGTTGCTGACTAGCCGAAGTAGGCCGCTTAAGGGTAGCCTGAGACAATTGCATCATGCAAACATTCGATAAGCTGGGGTCAGAGATAGGAGGAGGAAGACCAGGGAAGGTTCCGAGCAAAGAGGAATCTTTGTAGACGCCGGGGGAGACACTGGTCAAGGAGTCGACGGTTTGCTTGTTGGCTACAGAAGAGATGAAGTTGTCTCAAAGAGGTCTGAGATTTTGGCTCATGATATGTCAACTGGTTAATGGTGACTATCTTTCCATTATGGGGGAAAGACATCTTGCGGAAAACCGCGGATGGGACAGCAGACATAGCATAGGTGTAGCTTCGCCCCAACAGAATGTTGTAGTCTAGCGGGGCGTCAATGACTTCGACGTCAACGCAAACAGTCTTACCGGCAAGAGTGATAGGAAAATTACGAAATAGGCCAATGGGTTGGGAGGCATGGCCGTCCCACGCTCGAAGGGTGATCGTGGAAGGGGCCAGCTCAGGAGATCTGAGTTGCTTCCAAACCGAAGCGGACATCACACAGGTGGATGCCCCCTCATCAATTATGCACCGGGAAACGCCAAATGGTGGATTTTGACCGGGGACGGGTCTGTGGGTAGTCAAGCCAAGAGGGAGATGGTCCGATTGAGTGGCATCGAAAACAATCATTTGGTCATCGCCAGGATCGCCATACCTTACCAGCAGTAGTAGAGCTCTTTTTGGGTTAAGGGTACGATCGAGGAGTTGTGCTGGTGGAATGGCACAGAGACGTTTTCAAATCATCTACTATGCTATACGCTAATGAGAAGCCTTGATCGAGCGTTTGACGTACGTTGCAACCTTAGGAATCTTGCATGAACCGGTGGTCGAGGCTCGAGGGATATGTAAGGGGCCACCGGATGTCGAAAGAGGCTCTGTAGAACTGGAAGAAGGGGACTCAGGGGCAGATTGAGCAGGAGGCTTGGGGTACTGGCAAGACCGAGTTTGAAGGTGAAAGTCGACGGTCGAGGAAGGATCGGAGTGCATCATAAGGATCTGGTAATTAGAGGAACCAGAAAGGGAAGGGGGAGTGGCAACCTGGCTGTCAGGTGGTTGGGTAGCCACGAATCCTTGCTGAGGGAAAGGATGAGTAAACACAGTTGGTTGGGTAGTGGCCACATTAGGAGGAGCATGAGGGGAGGCATGTTGTCCGCGTAATGTGGCTTAAGACTCCCACATCTACCGCATCTGGGGTAAGAGGGGACAATCGTGGGTGTACGCATCGTAAACAGTTTGTCGAAGCTTGGTCCGTAAGCACGAAGAGGCCTCTATTCGGCGAAGTCGAGTGCCCCGTCGTTACAGCAGTTGGGGGACAAACCCGAGGGGATTGGGTCCGACGAGTACCGTGCGTATTGATTTGGGATTGCTCTCTCCGCCCTTTGGAGAAGAAGGGGGATTAGTTGCACCCTGCTGTGCAAATACTTGCCCTAAAGGGGGCTGTAGGTGCTGTTGCTGGGGTTGAGGAGGCTAGGGAGGTGGAAGCGCATATGCTGGAGGAGTTGGCGCACCAGGTTGCAGATAAGGGTAATGGTTGGGTTGGGAAACATTGAGGTAAGTAGGAGGTTGGGCAAAAGGAGGGGGCATGCCGTATCCTGGGTACATGCTACCGGGAGGGGGAAGAGTGCTAGAGGTGCTGACCCCTTCGTGAGGGAGACCGTAGCCCATAGGAGGTTGAGCATACGGATGGGAAAGGGCTCCAACGATACCGTCAGCGGAATGAGATGTCTTCTAAGTGCTAGCGCCGCCGTGCCCTGGGGAGGTCGTAAGGACAAAGATAAACAACCAGGATCGCGTAGATCAAAGTCATATTTCAAGGCTATTTGGAGGTGGCGACTTCTTCGCTTGAGGGAAATGGGAGTGCTTAAGACATTCAAGCACGTGGGAGCTAAGAGAGAGCGAAGGAACCAGTCCATATAGATCCGATCTTCGAAGGGGGGAGCTCGACATAAGCTGCGTCTACGTCGCCATTCCTGAACATGGGTGGAAAGGCGGGTCGAAGATGTTTGCTTAAAGGAAGTCAAGAGATCCGTACCGGTATCGTATCAGAGAGGGAGTTGGAAGTAAGATAAAAAGGCTTGGGCAATGGTCGAAAAGGTGGTATGGGAAGAGGTGGCTTGGTCGACATACCATTTAGAAGCTTCACCGGTAAGCGTGCGTTGGAACAAACGAAGACGGATGGAGTCATCGGTAATGGAATTGGAGGAACACCACATGTGGAAAGATCGGACATGATTGGTTGGATCTTCTCCATTAAGGCCCTCAAACTTAGGGATGTCTGAGGGGAGCTTGGTTGGCATAGTGGGCCAGTTAGCATTGTGGTGAATGGGGTCATTGATCAACTGATGGAAATCGGGGAGGCTGAGGCCTGCAATGTACGGCAGCACAGGGGTGGCCGGGGTAGTTCCTGTGGCGGTTCCGCTAGTAGTAGGGCCGGCATTGGGGCCGGGAGAACCGCTAGCGTTAGGCCCTGGACCAGACATAGTGAAGGTGATAGGGGGAGAACCAGGAGGAGAAGGAGGACCTGATGAATCAGGAGAGGAGTCGGAGTGCGGACTCGAAGGTGGACTGGCTCGACGACGGCGGTGCGGAGCAGGTCGATCAACCGGAAACTGAGGGTGAAGGCCAAGAAGTCTCCGGGAAAGGCGCCTTGGGGGCGCAATGATGACAAGAAGAAGGAAACCGACAAGGGCAGAAAGGGACAGAATCAAGAAAGGTCAAGGGCAGATAAGGTGCAGTGACAATTGATTTTAGAGTCTTTGCCAGGCGGTGTTAACCAGGCGCTTCTTCACTTAGGGTCAGTGTGTGGTGTGCGTTAATTTTAATTTTTAAAACCCTTTTCGTTTTGAGAGCAAGAAAAAAGTGTGTTGCGTAACTGAAAAGAAATCTGCATAGAACAGTATATAATGCTGAAATAACAGAAAATTAACAGGTACTATTGCATCTATCTAACCCAAGGAGGCGGGTCCCTCAAAACTAGTCTAAAAAAGGGAAAAAATCTAGTCAAAACACACTGAAAAGAGGCCAATAGATCTAAGGTCGGGAGGGACAAGGATCTAAAGGATAAAGCTGCTGAAAAGAGGTGCAGATCACAGCCAAGAGACAGAGGCAAGGTGGCTGGAAAAAGGGAGGAAATCAACAAAAATCGGAAAGGACAGGGAGGAGGTCCTAAAGAGAGGTCCAAACAAAACGACAAGAGGTGATTTGAAAGGAAGAAAGGCTGATTTAAAGGGATCTGAGGAGGAGGTTTCAGATCTGAAAAAGGGAAGGCTGAAACTCTGAAAAACAGACGGCTGAAATAGCTAAAACTCTTCCACAAAAAGTGGAGGGTACTGAAGCCCTAGGGGGCTAGGTTCCCACTTAGATGAGTAAAAACAGATCAGAACTAGGTCAAAGTGGGCTGAGACAGAGGCAATTTAAAGGTGATTGAAATATTCCTCGATTTCACAATCAAATTAAAAATGACAAACACAAAACACTATACATACCATGTTACTTCCAAGATTACAGAGAAATTTGCAATATTCTAATTTATATACAATTGTATTTCACTTTTATTCTCTCCATGAACGTTTCATAATCTCCTACTTTTTCATTTTTTACTCCTATAATTATTTACTTATTTTTTAGAAACCTAGTTCAATTCTTGATGTCATTCTTGATGTCATGAAGTTTCACAGTTTACATAGCCTTGTTTCCTTGTCACATTTTCTGCTTCTAGGCTTTTGATTCCAAAAACAAAGATATTTTTTAAAATTGTATAAGTGAAAAAATGATTTATTTTCATTATTAAAAAAAAAGAGTATACATGTTGTACACCATCATCATTTTCAGTTATAGATTGTATATCACTACCTGAGTTTAATGTTTTCATAATTACATCATTATCTAGCTGCCAAAAAGATAACACATTTTTATAATGAAATATTCATTTTTTATACCATGCTAGTATAGCACCTAGAAATATTTTATAGCATTGATCTTGTGTCCAAAACTTAAACTACTCCATATAATTAGTTGGAAAAAAAAAAACAAAACAAAAAACCTCTTAAGTGAAGTCGATGCTGCCAGAATTCCCCAATGTATCACAACTTTTTTTTACTCTTTAAATACATATCCTCAGTATCATAAACTTAAAATACCCCATATAATTAGTTGAAAAAAAAGAAAGAAACAAAAAACCTCATAAGTGAAGTCCATGTTGCCATAATTCCTCAATGTATCTTGTACAAATGTTGCAAAGAAGAATTTCCTAGGTACCTTTGATATGCCTTGGATAGAAGATATGCAACCTGATTTTTTTCCCTATATACAACTTGAGTGGGCCTAGTGGTTAAGAGCATGTGTTTCCTCCTAAGAGGTCACAAGTTCTAAACGAGAGGGGGGTAGAGTATGTATTTCTTCGTAGACTTAGTAGTCATCGCGAAGGTGGTTCCCTTGTCCCACACTCAAGGGGGTCTCATACACCAATCTTGGTCGTGACCTTAAAATTGGATAATAATAATGATAATAATAATAATAATAATAATTGAAAAGAGCTTACCAAATTGAAAATATGTCTCATCCAAATTGTGAGGATAGGAGGATTAAAATTGGAATGTTCATTTACCTAGTCAATTATGCCCTTTGCATCTCCATACACATGAAGTGACTCCAATCCCATCTAACTGGAACATTAAAATACACCACAAAGAGCAATGATTTCTGCCCTACACTATTAGTGCCCTTCCATCCCTCCCACTAGAAATGAGTCACACATACAATTCATAATCTCAAACTTTCAACTGTTTATCCTATTTTTCATGCTTTTTCATTACATGATACTTTGTTTAAATCACAGTGATTCTCTGTAGCTATGATGGAAATAAGTTGTTTTACACCAGTATCAAAGTGCAATGTGTGGATATTGTATTTAAATTAGATTGACTTTTTCATTGTGATAGACATAAATTGTTTTATGCAAGTCTAATATTACAAAGTGTGTGACAAAAATCCTGGAAAAAGGGTTAATACCGTGGATTTATTCAGCACAACATTTCACCATAATCTATTTGTAGTTAAAGGCTGAAGCAATGGGTAAGGGTTTTCCACTTGATAAGAAGCATTTGTCGTGTTTGTTGGAACTTGCTAGTCATAATCTATGTAGGCAAAAGAACTTGTGTATAGTGACTACATTTTACATTTTTCTACCTTTCATATTTGTATTTTGAATTATGTTTTTTCATGCTTCTGGTATCATTTAATCGAGTATGAACATACCTTTGAAAAACTATGTCAACTATTTGATATAGTATTGTTTGGATCTACAGTGATTGGGGCGAATGAGAGGATGCTTTTCGAAATTCCAGCAATGATGGTCCAACCATTGAGATTAATGAAGGAAATATTTCAGGTGACTGTGTTTCCATTGAAGTTCTCTATAAGGAACCTCTTGATAAATTGCTTCCATGTGCACCTTATTGATTCTCTGTTCTGTCTGCAATGCCTTTTGATTTGGCAGAGTATTTTTGCTATTATTTATTTCTTTGGTTTTTCAAAAAAAGTTTTGTATGTAGTATTTAGGATTTCTTTTTCTGATATGTGTTTGCTAATCTAACTACTTTTTTTTTCTGTGCTTATAATTTTAGTTACAACTTTTCAATTTTCAGCTGGTCTTCTTAGATTGCAATTCTTGTAAACTAGATCTTAATTTCATTGAAGGTATGACTGTCACTAATTGGCTGGATAATTGATTTTGATAGGGTTGTGGGCATTTTAAGAATGGAAAAATTGTCAACAACAACGCGCTAAATATTTTTTCTCACATTGTTGCATGGGAGAAAAGTCCTAAAGGAACTATTAGGATATTTCCCCAAAAATGTGATGTTTGGGCCCTGTACAGAGAGTGCAAATGACTTGGGGAAGAGGTTGGAGTGAGTGTGGTTCCTCTTGTCAGGATTGATGGTTTCATGTCTATGTATCAGAGGAAGTAGGTGATTAACTTGGTTCCCAGGAAGGAGCTTATTATATTTTCTCTAGCAAAGAGACTTTTGGATGAAGAAGCCACAAATTTACCCCAAATTTGTAGTGAGCTCGACCCTGTTGCAATCCCTGAAGATGAATTCAAGGCAACTTGATCACTTTTCTTTTTAATTAGGACTTCAACCTTTGTGGTTTCCGGGTGTAATTTGGATATATTGCAAAACAAAATATACCATACTCTTTTGACTGTCATGCAGTAGGATTAAATCGAGCTTTCAAAGTTGCACATGACTTCTTTGGAAGTGTAATTGCATAGCAGGTTATTAGCATTGGTTACATTGAATGACCATGCAGACGTTGGTTGTGCACTAACCTTCTCTTCTAAGGCGCAAGTTAAATATGAGGAAATTGTTGACTCTGATTTTTTATCGTAAGTAACAGTTAATGATAACTATGTTGGATTCTCTAACTTGCTGCAAAAATTTTAGGGATATATAGGAGGATGGCTATGTTAATTTCTTTGTACCTTATCTTTAGTTGATGTGAAAAATTCCTTGAAAAAATCCATATTGCTGGAATATATGAAGAGTGGAAACATGCT
Source organism: Pinus albicaulis (assembly GCA_034641835.2). Taxonomy (NCBI): domain Eukaryota; kingdom Viridiplantae; phylum Streptophyta; class Pinopsida; order Pinales; family Pinaceae; genus Pinus; species Pinus albicaulis. Next base: position 631,575,646 of record CM076578.1, read on the forward strand.
AAGCATAAACTATTCAATAGTAGATATTAAAGGCTTGTGATAATTCTAGTTACTTTTTTCTGTATGAATAGATTAAATAGTTTGTAAATTATTGTATATTAGCTTGTTGTGTGAGTCATGTTACATGGGTGTGACATTGAGCTAACTCTATTGAGTTATTTTTATCAAATTAAAAATAGGGGTTGTTTGAATATAAATTTTACAAATATTACACCATTATGTGTCGATCATTTTTTTTTAAATGAATACTTATATATGTAATTTCACGGACTACCATAACTCTAACATAATTCTTTAAAAGGTGCTAACTCAATGTAAGAGCCCCTGCTTTGCTTTATAAGCATGAGATTAATGGTGTATCCTAATATGAATAAATCAATCCTAATATGAATTAATCAATAACATTATAGTTTAATTTTAATTAAATATTTTTAATATTAATTTATTTAAATAATATGATATTTTTTATGATTCATTATTTTGTATTTTCTCCACAAATTCCCATGATGGTGTCATGTTACTGCAAACGACAACAACCGGTTCTCTTAATTTCTTCCCACGTTCGTCGGCGAATTCTACGGAAGCCACATGCTCTTTTCTGGTTTCAATGGGCTGTGTGCAAGGGTGTCAGGGTACCACCAATAGTTTAGGCTATTAGTCGGTATCACTAATACGGTGTCCGGGAACACATACAACTTTCTGTTCTCTTAATTTCTTCCCGCGTTTGTCTGCGAACTATACAAAAGCGACTTGCGACGACCTTGCAATGACTGGCGTTCGTCAACGGTCGGCCGTTTCTACGAAAACCAGTTGGCCATGGAGAACGAAACTGAAGATGAATGCGATTACTTGAACTTGCCAAAGCCATTGCCGAAACACCTGCACTCATCTAATTAGAATAGGGGAACACGTTGCGCGAAGGCCTCGACAATGGGGATGGAGATGAAAGAGTTAATTAGCAGCATCTTCCTTATCGTAAGTGTGTGTGTATGCTTATGCCCCTCTCAGCTGCTGATCCGTTCACTACTCTCGTTTGGGAGTTTTGTGAGAATAGCGAATACACGAGCGGTGGCGCTTTTCAGAGCAATCTAAACCAGGTTCTGGAGTCACTGGCGGGGAACGTTTCTACGAGTGGATTCAATACATCTAGTAGGCAAAACAGCCACAGTACGGTTTATGGGTTTGCCCAATGCAGAGGAGATTTAAATTCCTCCGATTGCAAACAGTGCGTGGCGAATGCAAGTACCACGATTATATTGGGCACTGATGGATGCAACAAAACCTCTGCATCCATTATACTAGATGGCTGCTTCTTACGTTACGACAATCATAAGTTTTCCAACAATTTTAGTGAGAGCCCAGAAAACTATGTTTTGTGCAACAGTGGGGAAATCAATCGGCCAGAGTTCACAAATAGTACTAGGTCCCTGCTCCAAAGTGTTATCGATAAAGCTGTAAAGAGTCGCAATCTTTTTCGGGTAAAAAGTGACTGATCTCATACATGTATATAAAGCTATGCTTATTATATATTTTTATATTTTATTTATTTATTTTAAAATAGTAATATTTTTATTTTATTTTCTAATTAAAATGTTTAATTAAAAAAATATCAAATATTTTAAGTTATATTTATTATATTAGTTTTAGTGGATGTTATTATCATCATTTTTATATTTTTTTGATTTATTTTTTTTTTTGATTTATTTTAAAAATAGTTATATTTTAAGTTATATTTATTATATTGGTCTCAATGAACGTTAATCATCATAATAATCATTTTTATATTTTTTTATTTATTTTAAAAATAGTTATATTTTATTTTATTTTCTTATTAAAATGTTTAACTATGTTATAGTTTTTTTCACATAAATAAAAATATTTTTTTTCATATAAATAAGAATATTGGTCCATAATATTATAACAAAATTTATTTAAAGATTAAAAATAAAAAATCTCTATTTTACAATCTTCTTCATTAAAAATCTTCCTATATACTATTTCATATATATAACATATATATGTGTCTATTTAACTCATGTATTAATTCTTTTATAATTAATAATAATAATAATAATAATTTAAAACAATATTATAATTTACACAATTTTATAATATTTATTCAAAAAATCATATTACATTTTGTATGCACTCTTATTCATTAAAAAAACTATATAAATCACCCTTAAAAAAAACTTGTATACCTGTGTGTGTTCAAATATGATCCCCTCCCTCTTGTTAGTTGAAACCGAAAACTAGACATATTTTAACAGGCATGTCAAGTTTTCTGTATACCTCCCTCGTGTTAGTTGAAACCGAAAACCAGTCATATCAAGTTTTTTTTGTTAGGTTGTTATATATATGATTGATTTTATAGGATACTTCAACTGCAGGCTTTTTATAAATAGTTTATGGTAATAATTAGAAGATATTTAGCTTGTTATTTCAATTTTTGATAATATGAGATGTATGATAAGGTAAAAATTTTGATATTTAACTATCTTCATTAGCCATTTAATTTATAAAGTTGCACTAGTTAACTGTTGATTATTTATATTTCTATCATTTCCTTAAATATAAAATAAGTTCAAATCTATAATTTTTTTATATTAAAATTATGATATGTTTTACTTTCATATTAACTAATTAATTATTATTATTTTTTCCATACATCAATAAGATTAATATAAAGAAGATAGAAATTACCCTAAATACTAAATACCATGACAGTATGATTGAAGTTTGAATTCATAATTTATATAAACATAAAAATTAAAATAATCGAAATGAAATATACATTAAAATAATATTTTAAAATATCACAATTATATAATTTAAATGGTTGATAAATGTTGATAGATATCAATTCATAATAAATATTAATACAATAATAAACAAGTGTTGCATGGCAATGTAGTCTTTGTCACTAAAGTGAAAGATATTCTTCTTAGAAAATTGGCAGTCATTAAAGTGGAAATTATGCTTTTAGAAAAATTGGATATTGATATATAAAGTGGAAACATGAATTTCTTACTAAAAAGTAAGGACTTTCATAAATTTTGATGAATAATACTCATAAGTAAGTCTCCATATTTACATTTTTACTCCTTATTATTTTGGAACTTAAGCGTAAATAATAAGATGCACACTCCTCAACATTATTATTTCTTCATATTTTTCTCCACTTTTTACTTTTCATTTTATTCTCTAACAAATAAATATATATTTTAACATTCAAAGAAAATTAACAATAAAAAATAATTAGAATAAATCAAGAGGGATGATAGTTTGTTTAGTATTTCACAAATTCATGCTTTTGTACTCTTCATAATTTAGTAAAAAGTATTGGTATTTGAATTGAACTAGTGTTTAATGGAAAATTCATCATTTCCATATGACTTATATCTCATAGCATCGATGAAATCTCTTAGTTTTATGATTGACATGAAAGAAATAGGTTTTAGTTATATTAACGAAATAACGAACTTTTGGTTCAAAACTCGAGAACTTTTATAATATATTAAATATTATATCATCATATATATATTAATTTTTATTAATTTTGTTAATTATATTACAAGGTACAGTGAAAATTTGTGATCCCGTCAAAACTAGTAAGTGGTAATATGGAAAAAATGTGAGGAACTCTAAAATAAAACAGACAATTTTTTAAATCAATGAAATATTAATATATTATAATTTTTAATTAAAATAATAAAAATAATAGCCAACGAAAAACTAATAGTGGTAACAATCAAATTGATCTCTTGATTGCTACAGCCTGCATAGTCAAGAACTAATAATAAGATATCAATGCCATAAATAAAAACCAAGTTGAATGTAACTCATAAAGAAAAAGAAAGACTAATAATGAAATATAAATAACATAAATAAAAACCAAATTAATTCTAGTATTTATAGAAATAATATTTTTTTAATTAAATTGAAAAACACTAAAAAAAAAAAAAAAAAACAGTTACTTTTAAAATAATCTCAATATTTTATTTATAACTATTATTAAAAAGTTTCATATAAATTAATCAATTACCATCTCTTCAATATTTATTAATATTTACATTTTAAATAAACATATTATTATTAATAAATATATAATTATCAAAATAATTAATTATCATTATTATTAATAAATTATGAAATTAAATATATTATAATAAATGGTAAATATTTTAAATTAAAACAACACGTCCACCCATTTAAAACGAAAACGAATATAACTAGAAGATAATTATGATATAGAATAACATTTTATATATATATATATATATATATATATATATATATATATAAAATAAACTAGTTGGTTTGTGTATTGGGTTTAGTTCTGGTTTTTCCTCACTTACTTTCATTTAGAGAAGTTGAGAATAGAAGTTATTTTGAAAAATTAAACTATAACAAAATCTCTCTTACTAAATTTATTTTTAATATATTATATAACATATTCGTATACCATTTGACCATGCCATATAAAGTTGTATATAATAATATTCATTCTTAGTATAACATTTGACACGTTAGGTTGAGAATTCTAACTTCCAGTCACAACATTGATTATTAATATACTATATGGCATGCAAGGTTAAGAATTTGAATAGCTATATTTTATCATAAATTAGTGAATGTTAAAAAGGATGATTTATCTCATTATATAATATACCATATTGTACCAGCATAATTGCAAAGTGGTGGAAGGGAATGGTTAAGAGAATATAATGTTGATATATAATAAAATAAAAGTGAATTGTTATTTTCTTAATTAGTGGATATAAGTGGGAAAAAACTATAATTTGTTAAGGAATTGTTTCCTAAAATTATTTTTGATAAATAGTGTAACTTTCACTCTTAAGTAAAAATCAATTATAATAATGTTCAATATAAAAATCAATTATAATAATATTGCAATACACAATATATATCTCCGTATGTTATTTGATTCACATATATTTATTACTAGTAATTGCATCATATGTTGCAAAGGAAACGCCGTAAGGTTGTGGTATAGGAAAGAATAACATATAAGAAAGAAGAGGTAGAAGGAACTTTCTAGGCTCCAACTAATTAATTATGTGATGGTTGTTGATTTTAAATTCATTAGTGGTAAAAAATTTAATATGTTAGGTAACATGATTAGTGTGGTATAGGTCATGTGTAATCGTCTAATACTTTATTAAACTTCCCTCTAAACTTAGTTGGAGAGGAAATACATAAATTTTGAAGCATTATTATATTATATCTATTTTAATTTGATCCACAAATATAGAATAATTAGTGATATTTTGTTGTTTTTCTTTAATTAATTATGTGATGGTTGTTGACTTTGAATTCATTGGTTGTAAAATTTTTAATATGTTAAGTAACATGATTAGTGTGGTATAGGTCACGTGTAATTCTCTGATAATTTTGACCATTGAAATAATTTTAAATTATATTTTTTAATTAAAAGCTAATCCAAGTCATAAACAAATTAGTAAAAAAAAAGATGTATATAACTCAATTTCTTGATAGAATAGCTTTAAAATTATATAAATAAATTATGAAAAATAAAACTCTAATGTTTTTTTTAGTTTAAAAGGTTTTGTATATATCTCAATTTCTAGATAGAATAGCATTAAAGTTATATAAATAAATTATGAAAAATAAAAATATAATGTTTTTTTTAGTTTAAAAGGTTTTGTGGTCAAAACAAAATGTAGTTACTCTTCAACTACAGTATTTAGTTTAAATGAAAAATAGAAAAGAAATAAAAAAAAAGATGAAAAAAATGAATTATAATAAAAACAAAATTATAACAGCTCATTTTTTAAATAATATCTATGCTTATCACCATGTATCTTTAATTTAAAAATTCTAAAGATTTTTTTTTTTTTTTGTAAGTTTGGTAGTGCCTTTCATTTTTCTCTTTTTTCACTTTTTTACTCCATTTTTCATAACATGTCTAGATACATCACCCCGATCGGGGAAGGGAATTGAACCTGTGATGAGTGAATTGAACCTGTGATGAGTGCTATAACAGCTCGCCTCATCACCGTTTAACCAAGACCCCACAGACAAAATTCTAAAGATTAATATTTCTCTTAAAATATAAAAAATAAAAATTTAATATGTTAAGTAACATGATTAGTGTGGTATAGGTTATGTGTAATTGTCTGATAATTTTGACCATTGAAATACTTTTAAATTATATTTTTTAATTAAAAGCTAATCCAAGTCATAAACAAATTAGTAAAAAAAAAACATGTATATATCTCAATTTCTTGATAGAATAGTTTTAAAATTATATAAATAAATTATGAAAAATAAAACTCTAATGGTTTTTTTAGTTTAAAAGGTTTTGTATATATCTCAATTTCTAGATAGAATAACTTTAAAGTTATATAAATAAATTATGAAAAATAAAACTATAATGTTTTTTTAGTTTAAAAGGTTTTGTGGTCTAAACCAAATGTAGTTATTCTTCAAATACACTATTTAGTTTAAATGAAAAATGGAAAAGAAATTAAAAAAAAAAATGAAAAAAATGAATTCTAATAAAAACAAAACTATAACCACTCATTTTTTAAATAATATCTATGCTTATCACCGTTACACACAGTAATTTGTCACCGTCCCTACCATTCCTCGTCCCGCACAATGGAGGACCCATTATGTGACCTGTGAACACTGTCATGCCTTGAAAACATCATCAATGCATCCCTCCGAGTATGAGCTTCATTTCCCCTTGAGACATCTCCTTGCAAAATCCATGAAAAACAGCTCTTTTTGCATTGGCGCGGGTAGACAGTTCAGTGCTCGCGCCAATCAGGGAAATCCCGTAAAGAGGTCGCGCCACTTGGCGCTCTGTCATAGAGCAGCAATCGCGCCACCCATTTTAGGGACTGTTTTTTAAATATGGATGGCGGAAGTTGAGTTCAAACAAACTCACAACCATTGCCTATCTTGAGTTGGGAGGTTTGGCTGCGGGAGTTCTATGGAAGGAAAGTAGTTTTTCCACCTTCTATGGAACCTTCCTTGTTGATAGGGCCAATCCCATAATAATAGGGATCCCAACTCCCTCCTTCCCCATCTATAAGAGATTACCCAAACCCATGGAAGCAAAGTGAAACAACGAGATGAGATGTCCCCAACCCGACACGAATGCAGACAAGTGCCATGTTCAAGAGCGACATACCGCCGACGATAACGACGATGGTTCCATTTTTCCCCCACCATTTCTGGCGAGTACCCCAATTATTTTTGATGACAAGCTTGAAGGGGATAGTCTATCTGATCTCGTAATTTGAACCTTCACTCCATCTGCCTTTCATATGGATTGAAGCTTGGGGGGCATGTACCTCGAATTGAGTCACCATGCTGGGGGTATGCTTACTTTTTCAAGCATAGTTTGTTTCCGTTTCAAGCTTGTGTAAAAATGAAACCGGTTTCAAGCATAGTTTATCTTTGTTTCAAGCTTGTGTAAAAATGAAACCATTCTTATTTTACCTCTTGTGATTGCCATTTTATCAGCCTTTTTCTGCCAGATGAGCCTTGGTTTTCTCACTCCATTGTCACTATCTGCTTGGCCGATCATATGCCTTCACTTGGTTGTTTTACCCGTTCCTGAGGAACCGCTGCTATGAGTGGTCTTGTTAGCCAGCCTCTCGACCTTTATTCGTTCAGAGTAGTTCCACCATTACCGGAACCAGTTGCTACCCTTTATACCACTCGTTCCTCCAGGAGGAGTCATCTTTCAGCTCTTTTCTGACTCTCTAAACATGAAAAGATCGTCGAGGCCCTTGTCGTTTCGATCTCGTTAAAATGGACACGAATCGACATTCACCCAGTATAAGTTTAACCCTTTTTCGGGCTGGGCTGGATCGATTACGAAAAAGGAATACCCTAGCCTATCGCGACTAGGAGGTTTTCCCGGATATTGTTTTCTACCTTTTCGGATCCGGGGAACTATTTACGAAAAGGGACCTGTGGAGTTTTCTTTTCCGCTGTCTTTTCAAACTCTCTAAACATGAAAAGACGCCGAGTTCTTCCTTTGTCAGACTCGTTAAACCCTGATGACATTGGATTCCGTCGCAATGACGTTTTCCGAGTTTCTCCTTCCTAGGACTCGTTAAATGCACTAGGATGGATTCGCCCGAAGGGCGGACTTATATTACAAGCATATGCCATCCCCTTCAAGCTTGTCATCAAAAATAATTGGGGTACTCGCCAGAAATGGTGGGGGAAAAATGGAACCATCGTCGTTATCGTCGGCAGTATGTCGCCTCGAACATGGCACTTGCCTGGCATTCGTGTTTCCGGTTAGGATCCCAACTCCCTCCTTCCCCATCTATAAAAGCTTGCTCGCATCCATGGCAAGCTAGTCCGAGAAGTGTCAAGCGAGATCTCCTTATTCCTGGGTGCCTTGTGCTGAAAAGAATCCTTCCTTT